>OZ022488.1:30640550-31009534 GCA_963989405.1 Trypoxylon attenuatum | reverse complement strand
CCAGCTCTCTACACAACCTTTTCGCTTTCCACTCGTTGCCCTTTCCTCCCGAGCTATGTTTAGACGGACACTGCTCAAACTGGCAATCGCTTCAAAACCATCCCTACTTATTTTTTCAATCTATCGATCGTTTGCTCTCCCAGTAGCTTTAACTACGGAATTTTCACTCTTGTCTCTTGTTTCCTTCAGCTCCTCCAAGGTGGTAATCGCATTACAGTAACGCTCGTAATTATTGTATTTAGCCGAAAAAAAGGAATAGATAGAAATAAAAATTATTCTAATAAAGAAAATGTGTGAGCCATTTATAAAGTTCGAGACCAACTTATCGTATGACCCAGTAGCCCTCGATTAACCGATTAATAAAAATAATATTATTGATGCTGAGAAGGGTTGTTTTGCTATCGCCGATGGTATTAACCCCGCATGGTACGCAAAGCCGCTCAAAAACAAACGAGCTGACTGCCGCGGACAACGATTGCAGTTATGCATTTTTAATTCGATATACCGGCTGTTTCTCGACCCCCTCCCGGCTTCTCTTCCATTTGGCTCGACTGCCAGAGCTGTATCAGTCCGGGACGCTTCGTTCCATTAAAAGATAACAGTCCAACGGACGCTCCTTTTTACTCTCGCGCAAACTTAATTCACCAATGCTCGCGGACTAACTCTCATTGAATATTGTGGGTAGCTTCCAGTGACTGTAAAAGGCCGCTGAAAGCGAGCTAACACCATTATGAGTTTCTTTCGACAGTCCAGCTAACATTCAGATTCGATTTTGTAGAAAAGAGGAAGAGTTTATTACACTGATCACTGGTGATATATTGTCACATTAAAACTTGTCGTGGAATATGTTCATTCGTAATTAAAGTCTCGTACGATTAAAATTGAAGTCTGGGATGAAATCTGTGGATATTAATTTTGTTGATTATAATTATCAAGCATAATGCATACGATGCGTCAGGAAACTCAAGTGGATTAACTAACAATGTCCAACACGGTTGTTGACTCTCTCTACTGGAGAAGTCGTACAGAGAGAGAGAGAGAAAGAGAGAGAGAGAGAGAGTCGAGTTGTGGCCTCAGGCAACTAGATAGAGGCGCCGGGTTCTCGAAGGGTCATTTGTCAGATAACCAGTGACCAAACCGCTCGAGGCTTTGCTTTTTAATTCGTCGAACCACGAATTCTTTCGGCAATTCGACCACCAATAGCTCCGATACTTCGATTTCCGGCGCAGCCAGAGGGCTGGATTAATCTACTGGCTGGCTTAATCTATCGCTAATTATTTTTCCACGCTAGCTTCCAGTTCAATTAACGTATTGTGCTGGCGATTGAAAAATTCGCCGAGTTTTTTTACGGGCACAGTGGAAAAGGAATAAGAAAGAAATTGAGGGAAAAGATAGAGGATTGGGTATCTCGTCGAAGAAACTGTCGACAAGTGTACAAACGAGCTCTTGCGGGACGAGATATCGTTTGGCTGCGGATATCATCGCAGACAAATGGATTCGTTTCTCCGCGATGCGCGCTTCTTACCGAAGAAGGTAAATAGGATCGTATCGCATCTCGACTTCTCCCCTGGAAGAACGCTTTCTCTACCTTCTTCGATCTGTTCCGCATTGTTAAGATACATCTGCAAGTCCGGGCTTCGCTTTCCCATTCTCATTTTAAATACTGCATTTCTCGTCGTTATTTCGATTGTAATTTAAAAGAAACAGAAAAAGCAATAATTCAATTATTGCTTCTGAAAAATCAAAGTATGGAAAACATTAAATTCAAATGTAGATTAATCGTAAGTTCAATGCAGAAGATGAAATAAAAGTTTGAAGTCTATACCACTCCAGAGAATGAAGAATAATTCTGCTTTCATTTCATTCGGCCATCAATTCACTTTTTTCCCCGTTACACTCGAAATTTTCAGACAACTCGTTCGACCTTTTTTTTTCATATCGCATTTCTTCGTGTTGTCGCCGGGAATAAGTTCGGAGTTCCATGAAATATTCATGTCGAGCGGAGAGTTACTCGCGCGGAGTAAAGTCGAAGTAACGAATGAAGCAATAAACCGGGAGCAATAACGATGCATAAAAGTAAAAGAGCCGAGCGAAAGGTTAATGACCGGCGTCGTCGAGCAAAGAAACACGACGGAACACAGAGAGAGAGAAGAGTTTTAAGAATTCCACGGCACATAAACTGGAATTACATGCAAATGGGACGCGTCGAGATGTCACTGCTTATACCAATTATTTCCGGCGAGCATCTATCCCCCTCTCCAAGGAATTGCGTCGTGAAAATTGTTTAGAGCCGCGAAAACGACATTTTCACTCTGATTACTCTCAGACTGTGTTCTTTACCATGTCATTCTCTTGTAACGGCGCATTAGTCGTGACATCGCTTCATATCTTCTTTTAACTGAGACGTCAAGGAATTTAACATCCAAACTTTTTTTTACGCATTATTATTTTTGCAATCGATTACTCGGGGCGATCAATTTTTAGCAAGGAAAAAGAGAACAGCAATGAGTGTCCGGAGATCTTGCTGATAATATCCCGCGAGATGATCGTTAAGAAGAAAAATGAACTGGCAAGCGCAGAGAGCAGATTATATTCGAATTAATGTAATGGAAGCCGATTTGGCAGGAGATTCTGCCATCATGGGCCGGATATCTCAGCGCGAGCATTAAAGGCTACAACCATGGATTCCAGAAACAAAAGCTCCATAAAAATTCCACTCGAATCGAAATTTCCAATTTCTCTCTCGCCGGAAATCTATCGTAATCAGCGGAATCATCGATCAGATTATCACGGTTCATTGTTCGTCATAGGATTTAATTTGTAGTCACAGAATTCTCAAAATATAATTTATATAATTTCTATATTAATTGAAAATTTGAAACTGAACTGGGCTTAGTTAGTTTGCATCTTTCATGGAAGCGTGTCACAATTATTAACCTCTTGCTCCAGTTAACGTCGTCAGGGAAAAAATGCCTCGCTCCTCTGGAATTGGAATTAAAAAATCAATAGGTCGCTGCTTCCGGGTAGGTTGCTCACAACGGCACGATCTCTCTCTAACTCTCTCCTTACCATTTAATCATTGCATTCGGGAAATAATTGATTCTCCGATCGATCAGTCTGCCATGAAACTCGGCTCGCAACCTGGAAATTAGCGATCGTAAATTTTGCTGGGACACACGCCTGAAGAAAACGTTTCACCGTTCCCGCGAACGATGAAAGGCTACAACAACGAGCTATTACTTAATCCGGATAAAGAATATAAATAGCCGAGGAAGCGTGTAATTATTCAACATAATAACTGGAGGACATTAAAAATCCTTGATTATATGTATATACGCTATAAATACGATAGATTTCATCAGAATCTTACATCTAAAGATGATATTTAAAAATAGACGTATAAAGTTGTAGTGTACTAACTTGGATAGGATTTCGTTGACATTGACATTCGTGGACGAAAGAGAAAGAAAGGATTGGAGAAGAGAGAAAAAATGAAAGTATCCCTGAATCGTTGTCATTGCAGGTGGAGTTCGTGGCAGAGGGAGTGAAAATGGAGTTGATCGAGGCAGCGAGGAGCGGTGCCGCGGGTGCGGCAGCCTGGGGTAAAATGGATTTCCACTGTCGGGAACCGAAAGCATCGGACCCAATCACCTTCACCACAAGGGACTCTCATCTCGTGAGTATACCTGCTCCGTTATTCCATCGGGAAAAAAAGGCAGAAAAGCCTATGCGCACGATCCGACTCGTGAACTCGCGACTTGCCGATAGTTGTTTGCGCGTTCGGTTAAATCCCTATTGCTTCGATACCGGAAATGCACCCATGTCTTTCTCTTCCCTTTCCCTTTAATCCTTATGTCAACGTAGACGTACTACGTTTCGATAGGACTCGATATTCAGTGACAGACCGAAGCTTCGAATTTTTCCAAAACACGTGGATATTTACAATAGCACTATTGAAAAGCGAAAAAAAAATTTGTATCAATAGAAATTTTCATTCTGATCTCTATATTATTATAATATGTGTCGACGATATTCATTTAATAAAAGAAACAAATTTTATATTAAAGTTCGAAACACATTTTATATTAAAAATTGACGTTCAAATAAGCGAATATTGACTTAAAAAATTTTTTCTGTCCGTCACTGTATTTCACTTCGCTAAATTCTGCTCTAGAAAACCTACCTTTTCCATTTAATCGAGTATCATTACCCACGAGCAATTATTCTGGGAATTCCGGGAAATCCAGTCGAAAAAAGAAAAGCTGAATTCCGATTATAACCGAGCGGATGGAGAGTAATTCAATGAGTATTAGTCATTCGGTTCGAAAAATTAGGATCATAATAATGTGAAATGACAAATCGATATTTAAAGAAGCTAATTCAATCGAGTCACATGTTCGATAGATAGGGTCCCGCGTATTGGCGATCCGATAATAATAGTATTGAAAAAAGAAAAAAAAATAGAATGAAGATAGTTCGTCGTGAGCTTTTTTATTTAGTGCCGTTCGCACGATTAGATAAACTGACTAGCGCGTCGAGCATTCGAACACTATTCGAGGTACACTCGAACACGGAAGTCGTTGCATTGAGAGAGGAGGGAGTTAGAACTTGATTGGCAGGAATACCGCAGCGCTAGTGCGGAAATTTAAACGGGATCGGCCTCAAATTCCGGTAGGTACTCGCACGCCACACCCCTGGCAAAGAGCGCGCCGCTTCGCAGAAATGCCATTTTCACTTTAATGCCCCCGGGGACACGCGATGACTCTCCGCGGAATGATTGTCGAGCACGTTTCGGCTCTGGCCAGTTTCAGCTTCGATACGCGCTGCCAGTGTTTCTCAAGCGTTCTGCTATTTTCTACCACTCGAATATTACCCTTCCAATGCTAGTCTTCCTCGTTTTCTCGAAAACTACCAACAGTAACGTATTGCATATCTATTTCCGTAATTCGTATAAAATTACTAGTGTTTTTTTCTTATTTTTAACCTGCAAATCATATCAATTCTGAAATATACACCTGGAATAATTCTGCAACATTATCCGTTCGGATGAATTATCACGGCTTTCACCCTGACTTCGTTAGGTGGAATTAATCCGAGGGTCTAATTCGAATTAGAAATAGTGATGTTTCTGGTGGATGAGCAATTTGGCGGAATATTTGATTTCAGGAGTAATGCTCGCAGAAACCTACGCAGGAATACATCCTCGCGATTTTAGAGGATTCGCGATGGGGCGGTCGTTACCATTGCAAATCCTTGTTAGGTCATATACATCGGAACAAAGGTGTGCGCAGCTATAAGAGCGAAGGGTGTCGACTCGGCGTCACGGCCGCGATGTCCGGGTATACGCTTCCTCGAACCGAAATTCGTGCTTCTCCTCTAGGCTTCTGTTTACGAGCACGCTCACTACTGGGATCATTGGTACCATCTACGCGCTTTATGCTCGTTCTACACTGTGACTGAATCCTTAGCTCTCCGAATTGCTACGTCAAGATCCGCCCCGTGCGTCTAAAGCTTAACTGCAATTTCTAATTTGCTCCCCGGATCCTACTAAAGACAACTAGAAACTTTCATTCTTCTAATCTAACAGATATAGTATATAGTTTACTTAAAATTTATCAAACTAGTTATCGAGCGAGATGGTAATATAAAAAATTGATAAATTATTAGTGGAAGAGAATTTCCATTAATGTTCAATTATGCCGATCGATATTCAATATAACGCGAAACGGTAACCAGTTATTTGTCCCTAGTGTTCCGTTTAGTCTCTGCAATTTGAAAGTTCCAATTATCCGAGATTCCACGTAACAGAGTAGAAACTAACTCTGTTAGGTAAGACTGAAGGATATAGGCAAGACTATCCGTCGAGAGAATCCCGGGTATCGGTCTTGATGAAGACAGCTGCATTGTTAGCGAAACGACGCCGAACGGAAAATCCACGACATTCCTCGCGGTACCTTTGCCGCACGTGTCACCATCAAACCTAGTCGGATAGCGAACCATAGTACGAACGAGAAAATAGTAGCTGTCGAGTCAAGGAAAATTGAATTTCTTGTCCCGCGATCCGCGCTCCAAAAATTCCCCTTATACGAGAGTGTCGGAGGGGGCAGAATTCACTTACGCAATGCATACGTTATTCGTTGAGGAACGAAGAAGGATAGATACATTGAAGGAATACCGGAAATCCTTGCGCGACACGAAAATGCGCCGTCATCTTCCTAAGCGGATCATATGTCGGCGGTTGGGATGGGTAGCAGCAACGCGCGTGCCACCTTTGCCGCTTGCAAATCGAACGCGCACTCACCTGATGGAAAGAAAACCCTCCGACCCTTCTTCTCTATGGATCTTTTGCTTCGTAAAGACGGATTTCACGAACTGGCTGCGAGATTTCTGCTGAATTTTTTTTTTCTTTCGCCCTAATATCGATGTTTTAAAGCGCGGCCCTCCGGTAAAAATATTTGAAGGGATTGCGCTGATGGCCCCTTTTGGCGCTTGCGAATGGAGCAATATCGAAATTGAACCCGAACTCAAGGGGGAGGGGGGAGGAATGAAAAATATTGTAATCTCCTACTGGCGGCTGCTCGGTTATTCGTTTTACCATAGACTGTTTTGGGTAAATTTTATTCTATGGTAAGCTGAATTTTGGGTGTATTAGTTGTTTCAGCCAAGAATTTACGATCAATAAAGAATACTAACGAAATTATCGAATCGCGCGTCTCGTGAAACAGTGATAATTGTAAATTGGAAATCTCACAGAGCCGGGAAACTAATTAAATTAAGCTCTCGCACACAATATCGTCTACAATAACGTCCACGAGAAGACCGCCATGCGACCGCGACTCAAACGACAGAGCACAAATTCCCTGCATTATCATTAACGCCACGCGAAGCCCAAAATTTAGAACCCACTAATGCAATTCGCGCTAATGATTTCGCCGCATCGCCAAAATCCCAACTTCAAATCGAAATTTGCCTAATTGTAAGTGTACCTTAGTATTTCGTATATTTTTCAGAAACATATTTTGTTTAAAAATGGCAAAATAAATAAAACCTTTCGACTTGATCAGTAAAATTCAAGTATCTTTCCAAATTGGAGTTCGTCGTTTAGTTAGATTTGTTTTAAAGAATATTTACTTTATTTGAGGATACTTACTTGTTAGTAAGAAAGCTTCTTAGAAAATATATCCTCTCCACTTGTCTGACATCCTCTTGGCGCGAGCAGTCTTTTCATTAACCATCTCCCTAGCACGGCTTGGCTTTTAATTTGTGCATAGAGGATGGTCTCTTCCTAGTGGAAGAGAAAACGGCGCCCCAAGCGGCTTTCAAAGAAAATTCCGAGTCAAGAAGATTTTACGGGTGACTCTTGATGGCCCGTTGAGTGGATATCGAATTTTTGGGAGTCCGTCGTTTCACAGGATTTCCGTGGTAAAGCTGAAGCTTAGGTCGGTGAAACCAAGTGCTCCACTTGGTTGATGCTGGAGAGTATAAAACCGTGGTTGTATCAAGGGTAACGAGTTTAGTCTCAAAATATTGATGATACTGAGGGACTAACATTTATAATATGTCTCCTTGTCTCGAGCATTTCGCTCGCTGCAACCACGAACGCGAGGATAACTTAATCACAATCTCGAGAAGATCTTCTTCCACAGCTCTCAGTTTGTTAGGGGGACGTTCGTGTAGGTAACGAGCTACGATATTTCCTACTCGGAAAAAGCAATCGCCAGCCACACTGAGCACTTTGCAGATTACACTTTCCTCTGAGAAATGGGTAATCAAAATTGAAGACTTTGCAACAAATTATGCTAAGAGATAAAAAAAGACAATTATAATTTCATACTCGTTTACATTAACATTGTAGATGTAGTAATCATATTTAACAAGTTTATCTTGAATCCAATCTGAATTCCATCGAGTTTTGGCATCTACTTTGTATTTGACAGTCAAAGTGCATTGCTTTCGTGTTTACCTTCGCACGCTGCAATTACAAGCTCTTTGCGTTTACATTTTCGCGGAGATTCGAATTTTCGGATATTGCTCTTGATGTTTGATAAGCGAAACGCGCTTAATTGTATGGCGCTCGCAGGAAATTGACAGCGAGAGGGAGAGAAGGATAAAGAGCAGCGGCTCTTCTCAATGAGTAAACGCTTTGGCTCTGTACTGTTGTTTTAATTTAATTTCCAATCGCTCATCCAACTTTTTCCCGAACAACTCGTTTCACTGAAGAGCTTCAACTCTTTGACTGTAGTGCACTCTAACAGGTTCACTGCCAAGCAGATATTGTAAATTCTGATACTGTAGAACGATTTAGATTTCGTTAGAATATTTTGGATAAAAATAAAAATGAACCATAGAGATTCACTGTATCGATTGCCGATTATTTAGATTTATTCTTATCGCTACTTTATAGGTAACTAATTTTTGGAAAGATTGCAAAATCGTACAAATAATGCTGAATTAAATTCAGTTGATATAAAATCCTTCTGTCAGTTTTGTCATACACATTGTAATCGTAGCGTAACGAGTTAATTAACAAAGGATTCATTTTTACAATATCCGGCTCTTTTGTTCGCATTTTTCACTGCTCCTGTTTCTTCTTTCTTGAAAAAAGAGTAAAAGGCAATAGGGCAAGGGAGCCTCAAAAGGCAAACTTGCGCAAAATGTAGAATTAAACGATATTTCTCTGTGTGTTTGGCAATCGGAGTATTTCGTGATTTTCCAGTGCTCACCGCGGAAAGTTTGTCCGGCATTCCTTCCCTTTCCTGCTTCTCCTTTTCTCCCCCAATATTTCGAAATTTTCATAGAAACTGGCCGAAAACTATTCAAACTTTGCGTTCGACTCGCGAACTTTCTCACTCGAGGAACGCTGCCAGCATAGCGTCACTTTCAATTTACCGCTTATGCGTCCGCAAAATTTGCGAATTTTTTTTTCATTCGACGCTTAACAATTACGTGGAATGCCCCTCGTCACTTTTGGCGTTTCAACCGGGCCAATAACTTATGCATAAAAATCTCAAAATTTTCCCAACAATTATCACGCGATTTTATTATCGGCAGAATTGTTCATTTCAACTTTTACGCTAGAATACGGATTTATTCGGAAATCAAAACCGGGAGGTGGGCGACCGATAGCCTCGTGAATAGTAATAATCCGCTTTGGTGAAATGAACAGGAGAGGATTTTTTTGCAGCTGACTATCGCGATACTTGGAAACAATTAATCCGGAGAAGTAATCGAACTGGTTCTGAACATTCGCGCAAATTGGTTCGTCGACTGGGAAACCTCGGATATATTTTTCTCTCTTTTGGCCTGACTCTTCTTACACGACCACACGTCTAATCGGCATGCTAGTGATTACCGATAATTAAAACGCACTTCCCTCTCCTGCTTCCTACAAGCTTTCCTCTATTTCTTTGTCAGAGAAACCTTCCGAATTAAGAATTTCGGTGGTCACTCTTCGATTTCCATTAATGACACTACAAGGTGGGTCGTTTGAAGATTAGTACCGTTCGGTGGGTTCACTATTAGAATTAAGAGAAATTTAATAGTCTATATACTTTGTAAAACTGTTTAAAGGTGGTCAAAGGTTTATATAACAGTGGTAAAATAAATAAATATAAGAGGTAGTTAGTGGAAGACTGCAAACCCTTACCTACTCATCGAAGTGTTACTTTTGCTCACAGAACACAGCTCCGTATTTATTTGAACTCCTTCAGAGTTCCGTCGCAAAAGCTTCGATTTTCGTATCGTTGGGTCAAGTGCAATTCTCATCGACCCACTTTTTCCGGAGGATGCCGAGTACCGTAGTAATTCGGGACAGGAGGAGGATTCAATGAAATCAGTGCGATGCGGTCCGTGAGATAACTATAATATAAAGCGAGTCACCGAGGTGTTCCAATTTTCCAGTTAGTCTGCCATGCGATAAAAACGAAATGAAAACAGAATCCCAAAGCAATATCATATCACTGGGTATTACAAGTTAAATCATAGCTTGCAAATTTTTATGCAAAATATCTAAATTATTATGTTAATGACCGGAGAATTACAGAGAGAAAATGATTTTCTAAATTTGCAGCATTTTAGGAATAAAATTCTATTAATTAGAGTATCAAATTCCCTTCGATATTTGGCGCTCTGAAAATTGGCGAATCGAGGTCAAGCACATAGCGTGGAACGATGTCGAATGGTGTCAAAGAAAGAAAAAAAGGGATAGAGGATGCAAAACAGGAATCTCGCTCTTTGACAACATTCGCAAAAGGAAAAATAAATTTTTGGTTGCATAAGTAATCCGTCGACTGTAAGTCGCGGGACTGTAATTAGGACGCATCTCGAAGCTGACCTTTCGATTTTAATTTGGAGACCGCTAATTAGGGGCCCTCGACTGGTTCAACGCGATCGATGCGTTACTTTGACGAACCTACACCGAATGCATTGTCGCAAAGTCGTGGCTTGATTTAGTTTTAATTACCGTGGGGATAATTTGCTGCTACTGTGTCAGAGAGGTCGTCGCGGCCCTGCTTTGTCAAAGGAACCGCTGAATACGGTAATTTTTAACGAGCCACCACAATATCGCGACATTAAACTCCTGCTTTATTTTTCTCCCTTTTCCACTCAGCCCATTATTACCGGCCGTTATCAACTTTCCATTGGCGTCTGTTTGCGAACGCGTAATTCAACTCTCGTTAATTATTGACGTCATCAAAATCCCATTGACCCGACGTGCAAAACTCAGTTAATTTTTCACACCACCGAATTCATGTGCCGAATGTGTGCAACTTCAATATTCCGAGGGCTGCTAATATGAGCACATCGAAATTTCATTGAGGAGAATTTTAAGTGAGTTTTGACTCACGTCATTTTTCGGGTCGTAAAAACTTTGTTTTTATAATTCTCTCTAATACTCCTTAAGCCAGCCTCTTTAGGCAGAATCAATGGCCAGGAATTTTCAGACGATATTAATTAATTTTTCATTTCACTGACAATTTTAGCTTCAACCGTTCGGTCAGAATTATTGAGTTTTCCTCTTCGACTGATCCGGATTCTCTTTTGTGGAGCGAAAAATTGCCCGGCTTTTTATTGTCCTGGCTATATTCGGGGCAGGATTATATCGGAATTCGAAGATATATATACAATATATGTATATGTATATACGATTTCAAAATCCCGACGTTCTTATAAATTTTTTTTCGGGATGACAAGAAAAAAGTAATTACCAACATCGAAAATATTTATCCTTGTGACGAAGCTCTCTCGCTTTATCGGAAAACATGATTCCACCTGTTCATTGGTAAGCACGAGAGGAAAACTTAATCCGAGAATTTATTTTCTCCCGTTCTGTCGGGATGAAAAATTTTACTTTTGTGAAATATGTGAAAACGAAAAGCGGCACACGTGACAGAAGAGATCGGTTTATCGTCGAAACAATTAGCTTTCGCATTCTTATCGTTTCTCTATTAGTCACATTTGGCAGAGTCGATTCAGTGGGATATAAAACGCGTCGTAAAAGTCAGCGACACAGTGCAGAGCAATAAAAAAGACCAAGTCTTCGTGCTAACTGGCCAGAGTATATTTACCCAAAGAACAGAGTAATAACCCGTAATCGGAGAGCAGAGAACTGAAACCCGCCGCAAAAGGTTGCAATAAAGGCGTTAAATCTTAATAAAGCCAAGCTTCAACCTGCGGTGTATCCATAAAAATGAGCCTGCAGGGAATTTTACGCGAAACGAACGATCCCGAGTCGGCCCAAAAATTCAAGAGTTACCAAGAAGCTCGACCACCACAGTTCCTACTTCCTTATATCGCGGTTATTTCAAGGATATTGTGCAATAATTCTGCAAATAATTTTCTTTTAATTCTCAAACTTCAGCTATTCCTTATTCTGAGTCCTGAATATTTTTCGACAGAAACGAACCAATTTTTGGCAACTGAGGAAAATCGAGCATCTATTTGATAGCTACAAATAAGTGGCTATAAATAAAACTGCTGTCGTGTGACACTGCAGAAAAAAGAATTTCCAAGAATTTATCGTGGTTTTAACTCCGAGATGAGCGTAACTCTCCACGTAATCGTAAAAACGAAAGTTTACCAGGATTTTGGAATTACGACTGAGAGATGGAAGGCGAAATTTTCTCTCGAACGTCTTTGGTGGCCTGTTTTAGTCTCTTGCCTGACGCGCGCGGAAACTTGACTAATGATCTCGTTAAAAAGTTGCAGGGTATCGGGAATAAGGCGTAAATTTAGGAGCCAACCGATAAATTGCGGAGCCCGGTGGCCGCTATTAATTTTCTTCTTCTTTGACTACGCGCTTCTACGGTTGACGATATCAAATATTTGAAGTCGCAACTGGGAAACTGGTCGTCGTCGAGCTCGTCTCAAAGAATCATTGGATCGTTTGGAAACTTCATTATCACTACCACTGGCTGAGTTGCAAGAAACTCCAATTGTTTGAGACCAGAGTTTGAAGAATTATAACCGAGAGCCTCGTTGTTGTCAAATATTTTTTAAATATTATTTTAAGTATGAATCTCTTTCGCTGCAAAAGGAAATAAAGATCTTTAAAATTCAGCAACACTGAGTTTCGATCGAGAGATAGAATTTAATATGCGGCTGCATTATGGTCAGTCACATATATTATATTGAAAGTGGAAGGTACATCGGTAGTATTAAACGTTCGTATGGTTAATCTGTAGTGACATAAAGTATCTTGCGAGTAGAGGAAGCGATATTTGCATTATTAGCAGTAACCACGGGACACTCTAATTGAAAGCCGTTATATCCTGAAATTACTCGTAGCGCTGGTTGCATCCCCATTACCGTGTTACGCCGATTCCGCGTTACCCTCCTCTATTTCGTTCATCCACCGATTGAACCCTTTTTAACTGGCGACTGGATCACCCCTTTCCACCGTTATTCTTGTTCTCGCGGCACTATTAATTAACGCTAAAACCACCGGCAATTACTTGCTTCTATTCCTCCCCGCAGCTGTGAAAATAATTGGACACGGGAAAGTGTCCAATTTAGAGGATTATTTCTCGTTTAGCTTCTCTAGTTCTGATAATTGTCAATTTCGGATACACTGAAACATTTTCAAAACATATAGATCGCAACAAAATGAGACAAATTAATTTCTTGTTATTTTATCTCGATCAAATACTATTTTTTCCAATTCTTACTGATTAGAATTTTGTAACAACTCTAACATTACTGAAATAGTCGAGATTCAAAAGTTACTTGGAGAAGTTTTGCTCTCTGGATTTCTCCGCAAACGATGCGCTGTCTTCCTCACTTGCAACATAGTGAAAGATCAGCGATACGAATAGCTTCTCTTGCAGCATAATAGCACAGCATAGTGCAGCATAGTGAAGCAAGGCGAAGGCATTTCGTGTGGCGAAGAAATTCCCGAGTGGCCACTGGCTTTCAATGATTCTTTCGCGCTTTTAGACCTCTTGTATCAAAGTAGAAAGTAGGTATTTGGTTGCCTCTAGTACCAGTGATTTATCCACGACCCCTCCTAGCTCTCTCCTTAATGCACGATCGTGTATACGCGAGTGTAATTCAGCGCACAGCATGCAAGAAGTTATGGCCCACCGGAAAATCGTGGCTCCGAGTTAATCATTTGCTCACTCATTGCGATTAATGTGCTTGATATCGAGTCTCTGGCCTGTTTAGGTGATTACTACTGGCAGAAACAGTGCATCGATCGCGATACACTCTCTAGATCCATCGTAGATGAATCAATGAAACGAGAAAAAAAAATTGAAAAATTTAATACTTCTACAATAAAAATTCTTTATAATAATATAAGCATTATAAAAAGTTATACTTATGGTATATTCATTGTATTAGTACTGAATTGTAGGGGAATTCGATTAGAATTGTGAGATTAGGCTACTGCTTGGTTTGTATTCACGATATGCCGCGAGACGTGACCATTATGGAAATGAGACTCCTTAAATCACAGCCTCGGGCGGAGTAAATTAAACTTGAGAACTCATTTGGCGAAACTTTCATTTCGAATTGGTTCGCCTGCTGTAATGAAATCCAAAACGAGCCAGACATCTCGCGTTACTTGCTGATTTTTTATTTCATTCCTACAGAGTACAATTTAATTTAGCTTCAACCTCTCGTTTTCGCGTCGCTTTAACGTTACCCGTTAACCTTCTCAATGTTGATGCCTTCAGCAGTGCGCTGCAATACACTCGAAATTTTTACAATTGAAAATCGGGGAATGTCTATTTTTGCAATTGGAATTGCGACTACGATAAACGATGGCAAAAAGGGAGCAACCAGTATCATGTGTATGTATTACGATGAACATTTAACATTGAACATTTAACATTGAACATTGAATTGAAAAAAATAAAAGAGTTGAATAGTATCGAACAATACCCCACCAAATTGCATCGACTCGGCAAATAATTCCACAATTCCGGAAGTCCGCAACGCAGTCAATCGGAAAGCTAAAATTTCCATGCATAATTTAAATCCCGCGCGTAAATACACGTGGTGTGATGGACCACGTGGTCGCGGTCAAATTAACATGAACAGAGGAGCGGAATTCAAATTGATTCGTCGTGAGGAATGATGAAATGCCAATTATCTGTTTGGTGGATTAATTATGCTGAATTTGGAGATTAGCGTGCGTGTCAAACATTGTTACAAGGTTGACAAAAACATATCACAACGAGTATTAAAAGAGTCAGAGGCACAATATACTCGCGAGAGTACTGATCCATTTTTTCAGAAGGGATTTCTCGTACAGTGCTGATTTATTCACTGGATTTTCCGTGCCAGCCTATTTCATTCAGTGACGTATGGCTAGCTATACTACGTACGATATACTAACGAACAACGCTGAGACCGCGACGAATGTTACGTTTATCTGCTACTTGGATTTCATGGAGATCGATAAATAAATCTCGCTTACGCCTCCTATGGTTTTTCTATTGTGTCACTAGAATCGCTCGCAGCTCGCGCAACTATTCAACCTTCTCTCTCGCTACGAGTATCGAGTGGACGCGCACTGTTACAGGGCATGAGGATCTCTTAGGGCTGTCGATCATCGTATTTCGTTTCATTCGGTTCAAAATCCCATATTGTAAATGCAAGAAAGGTAGAAAAAGAGTATAAAATGCATTTTGACAGTACATACTTTATCTTGAAATATTATACAGAACACACGAAACTATTCGCACAGTAATTCTACTTTTCATTTTAATGCAAAATACTGGAAATACTGTATCAAAGTTTAAAAATGTAGAAAATGTTCTAAAAGGTTTGTTTGAATTTTGTTTCTCGGAATATTATAAAATTACGTCGAAGAACATTAGGCACGTTTAAACAATGAAATTCACATTTGCAGTGAAATGCTCGCAGTTTGCTGAGAAAATTTATTCCACTTAAGATTTGTGTTAATAGCTTGAAGGGAGGGAGGCAAGATCCATTCGAGGGAGTAAATTTCACCGTGGAGCCGGAGAAAAAATTCTGAATAGCCGTGAGACCTTTTGGCCCATTTTTTGGGACAGGCTGACTCTAGTGATTTACTCAGCGGATTTCCACCCTCGCTAATTTCCCTGGGCAGATGTATGCGAGCTTCTGCTCGGCCACATTTACCCGTCTCCTGACCCCACCTCTCGCTTACTTTTGCCTATTTGTCCAGAGAAATTCGCTCGCTTACCGTTGTAAATCATCTGCCGATGCATCGTCGAACTATGCAGCCTTCTCTTTTCAATTTTTCCACTGCAGTTTACTCGTATTGCAGGCTTTTCCGGACGAATTCACAGGAAATTCGAGTTTACCTCGATTGCGGCCGACTGCAGAGACAATCCTCTATTCGGTTTTGTCTCTCTAAATAAAAAACGCAACTTTCTATAAAACAAATTGAGTTTTTTTCTTTCAGTAAAAATTTTGCGATTTTTCCAACGTCGAAAATTTATTATTTCCATTCATTAGAATTATATCATCGTTGAGTAATATAACAAGTTGAATATTTGAATTATGAATTATCGATCGAATTTTTCAGTAAATACGCGAAAAATGTTCAACAAGTATCACTCAACGAATCAACTACCTAGATTCTTATCGTGCAGCAGCAAGCGCGGAGTTATCGAGTGGGAAATCTGCTATCATCAAATTCCGAATGGTGTCAGTGATCAATCGGAAAGAGATTATCGAGAATTGTCCATCGGGAACGAGAGATAAACCGTTCGAATTCTTCGTCGTCTGGTCGCAAGCTCTCGTGGCTTTAATTAAGACATCCAGCTAACGACAATACGAGCGAGATGATAATGAAAAGGCTCGTTTTAAACTGCGAATTAAACCTGGTCGATCGCACGCGGTAATTTTACCACGCGAATTCCCCCGAATTCCTGGAAATACTGGCCTAATCAGTCGCCGGCGATAACGAGCCTTCTCTTCTCGCGTTCCGCACGATTGCGGTTTACGAGAAGCTCGATGCGATACGTTAATTACACGAGAACTCTTATAAACTATTCAGATCCGCAAAATTTTAATATTAATGAAAATATTATTACTTTCTAAGAAGAAATTTTTGGTGTGATATCGTGAGAATTTTCTCAAATTCCATGCGAAACACGAACTCATCGGACGATCCTTCGAACATCAATATTAATTATCCTAATTGGCGTCTCGGCCAATACTGCGCCAATGCTGTTCGACTGCAGAAAAATCGCAAACCAACCAGTGGATGTTGTAGCTTACAATTGATATTAATTAAGCCGCGCGTGGCAGAATATTTACGGCTGTTTTGCGGCTGTTTTGTTCGTGAAATTATCCCGTGGTTCGGGGTATATTCGAAAATTAATCGCGACGTAGACCTGCTGGCCCAGGCACCGGTGCATAATGTACGATTTAGCTCGGAATCGGCGTTTAACTCGATCCCATGTTCTTCCAGCCAATGGTCAAACCAATAATACGATAAAAAAAGACTAAAATTTCTTTCTCGCTAATCGATTACAAACGTTACAAACAAACTATATGGAATTCAATGAGTAACGAAACACAAGAATTATCAGGATCTTTTTATTACTGGTACCTCTCCTTATTCTCCTGGTATTATTTCCTTTTTCCGCGTTCCCGCAATTCCGTTGGGGCTAAAAATAGAAAGCGTTTAAGGAAAGTGTCCCTCAGGCGAGGATAGTCCTACATGCTTTTTAATGAGCTCTTATTCTTCGTGCTAACGCCGCTTAACGAAGCGAGTGGGCCACGGATCTCGCTGCTCTCATTTGTATATAGTCAAATAATCCGGGACCTTAAGATTTTTCGTAGGTTGTATCTTTCGAGACTAGTGCTACACAGCTTGAATTAATCCGCTCCCTTTAAAAGGCTAATTCGCTTATGTACTTGTGCAATTTCTCTTTTTCTACCCTTGTTTGTTTCGCTTTGCGCGAAGATAACGTAGTCAAATCAAAAAGTTCAAAAAAAGTCTCCCTTCAAAATTAAGCTTTAAAGCTTTGGGAAATTTCATCAACCTATTAGATTGCCCTTGCTTTAATTCATGGGCTACATTTTGCTAAACATTTACGAGCAATTAAATTGTTAATCAGTAATTTACCCACTTCCAGCTTAATTACCGTAATATCTGCATTTCCCGATGAAAATTCATAAATGCCATAAGGAATTCACTTTGCGTTGGCGGAACTTGATGCGAGGTCGACGCGGCGATAAATAATGGATGGAGTAATACAATATTGTTACGTGGAACGATAAATTACAATAATAGTTTTGTCTTTCGATCAGTATTGAATTATATACCTGATTCTAATATCTCGTTACAAAATTCTAATTAAAAAAGTGATTAATATTATCCTTTCGGAAATGAAATTCATTGTCACAGAAGACAACTAGGTATTTCTCCTTCAAAACGGTAAAACACTTCCGCTGTAAACGGTGGTTAGCAGTGCAAAACTGTCCCCATAAGAGCATTCCTGCTATTATCCTTAACAGTTAGCGGCATACTAGTTTAGCACGGCGCGGCGTGGTGGTTCATAATCCTGAGAATACGGAGGCGTTCCGTCGTTCGTGCAGTGCCATTTATTTCTCGGGTTTCTTGGCTGGGAGGATTAGCGTAATTCGGGCTACGCTTCGAGGGTAAACATTTGCCGGTGCAGCGCACCCTTGCGTTCCACTCGTCTTCTCTGCTCCTCGAGAAATTCTCTCGCGACAGATTCCGGTGAGAGTATTGCCACCGAATTTCGGCCTGTTCTCACGGGTCTGACAGTGCTTTCGCAGCTGGCGATGAAATTCGAAATGAAATCGGCTCCGCGACACTCTTGCGAATGATATCACTGGTCTTAGACACCCTCTTACCAAACCTCTCTTCACTTTCCTTGGAAATTCGCGGATAGAGTCGTCTGGTAATTTCTCCAGATTGGTCTCTGGAATGAATCTTGCGAATTTTGTGGCTTGTTCCGAATGTTAATCTCGTTTAGACTACCCGTACTATTTTCAACAATATATATTCTTCGCCAATTTCACTTGAAACAATTTTCTTTGTAATTCCATTTTGCAAGTCAGAATTAATCCTAATTTCGACTGAAATCACTCGAAACAAACTCTCAAAAGCGACTAAGAATTTTACTAAAGAACATCTACAAGGTAGATGGAACTCTACAATGTTTACAGCTAACAAGTACCTTTCGCATTCGCAAGCGTGCTCCGTAAGAGAAAGTAAGTAAAGTCGTAACAGTACTGCAAATCGCGATGCATAATTGTCTAATTTAATAATGGCAGTAGGTAGAGAGCGCGTTTCGAGACAAAAAGTAATTCGTAAAGTGCAGTAGCCAGTGCGGAGTAGCAAACACGCGAGGAAATAGCCAAGCAAATGAGGGGAAATGGGTCGAGAAATTCGGACGACCCAGTTGAAAGAAAAGGGTAGAAGTGGAAAAAGATGAGGAAAGGCGACTCTGTGGAACTTAAAGATGACGTGCTTTAGCAGTTTCCGTATTCAGGACTGATGGTAAACATTGCCACCAGGGTAGAAAAAGAAGGATTGTCCGCAACTGAGGTACTCTTAAGAAGGCGATCGATCGGCCAGTGGCCGAGGCCGGCGATCCGTAATCGGCAGATGACCTCAATCCGTGGGACCCCGGATCTTTCGTCCTTGCGATATAACCTAGAATTCTTCTTACTTACAATCTTCAATTTGACAAAAAATATGTTTTTTTTTCAAGAATGATCAAGTTGTTGCCGCTCGAATTAACTGTGGTAATTTCCTAAAAGTTATTCGACAACTGCAAAGGCACGCTTTTGTTTCTAATAGAAAGGAGAGAATGCGACTGCGACTAGGAAATTGGAACAAGTTGAGTGTATTGAAATGAGTCGGGAGAAACGTTTCAGAGGGTGGAAACTAGCAATAAGTCAGAATGCAACAGCGAAAGGGATATGAACAAAACAACTGGAGGATGCGAACCAATTTGGGCGAAGTTGAATGTAGACTCAAGTGTGCCAGACTTTGTCGGCCTCTGCACGCACTCTCTGTTCTTTGGTGCCTTCTCAATGCGAGCAGCAAGTTGGTTAATTAAAGTCGAGAAGAATGCGACACGCGGAGAAGTCGTCACGTTAATTAAAAGAAGCGCGGACACGTCGGAGTGTTACGACGAGTGCGATTATCGTGAATCTTTCAAGAAAGTCGAGATCTTAAAGAAATTTCTAAATCTTAAAATTCCTCAGAAACTGCTAATAATTCGTACAACGTTTATTCCTCAAAAATAAATCAACCAAGATGTAATTGAGGAATTAATTTTTAATATAAAGTTTGGCAGTGATTCTCAAAAATAATAAGACAGGAACAATTCGGAGAAGGTATCAGTTCCGGGGCACGCGTGGTTTTCCGAAATATCGTCCCGTAACACCGGTTGAAAAATAGTAGCTCGTTACCGGAAATAATCGGCGAGGAGTTTCCAATTCGTCTGGTGTCATCTCATGGATATGCTCGAGAATTGTTTCCATTAATAACGCTGATCGATCACGGTAAGCCAGGCCAGAGGATCCCCATGAATCAACCTAGCAAGCAAACGACCAAATATACCCCTCGATTTGCATAAGCAATTCTTGCGAATTCACGATATCCTCTTGTGTCTCTCATTGGTTTCGAAGTCTACCGTATTATACCGTGGTAGTATCTTTTGAATACCTCACGACGCGAGGTTCCTATTTCCAGATGGTAATCGAACTGATATAGAGCAATCAATTTCTTTACCCATTGATAAAATATTGATCAAATTGTAAATGTATAACTTTACCTAAATACGAAAACAATTTACCTATTTCCAAAACGTTCTAATTAGTTTTGATTCAAGTTACCGTTCGAGATGTCCAGAAATTCAGTCGTCAGAATATTAGTACGTGCTTTCCGCGAAATCAAGTCCGAGTATGTATTCCGCGACTGGGGCGCAATAAAGCCTCGTAACTCCGACGGCGCCGAGAGTACGTCGCGTTCATTATCACGGTGCAGCTGTTACGTAACGAACGAGTAGCTCTCGGTGTACGAAAACTGCGTGACGTACTGTAACTCAACGAAATACCGTAGAAACGTGCTTCTCCTAACGTCGTTTGTTTCGTCGCTGCAAGCTGCTGAACCGTCCGATATTTCCCGTCGACGACGATGATTAACACTCGCTAGTATCAAACATTCTGCGTTATTAAATATCTTGTTCTTTCTTGCCTCGTACGGCACGTTATTAAAATCTGCCCGAGTTCAACTTAACGATCTTGCATTCTTTGCAGTCCTATTTTTTCTACCATCTCACGCATATTACTTCGAACCGTGTTTTTATGTGAAATTTTTACGTTTTCCCAATGGCAAATAACACTTTTTTTGTTCAATGAAAATAAAAGGTATAAAGGGATAATAAAAGTAATTGTATATTTATATTTCATTTACTGATTAAAAGTCAGTTGATTAGCGCACAAAAAAATTGTGTGGAATTAAAAGCACCAACAACCGCTTTCGGATCCGGCTTTTTATTTCATTTATCGAGTGAGACACGCACTCAAAGACCGAGTGGTATAATCTCTCACGAGATCATTACTTCCAAGCGGTCTCTTTCTCACGTGACTTTACCAGAGGTAGTAGTCACTACTTTTAACAGCAAGAGTTAGAATAACCCTGCTAATCGCTCGTTGACAAATACAAGGACCCGAGTAACGTATACTCGCCGATTCAATTCTTCTGGCGAGATAAGCACTTCCGGCCAGGGCGGCTTTGCCCTGTAGACCGTGAAATGCCCGTGGAAGGACTAATTTGTTTTTTTCGCGAGGGCTGATTTGGATTTTCCAGCAAGTGCACCTGAGACAAAGAGAACAGCCACTTTGTGGGAGGTTGGGAAAAAAAATGCCGAAAGCTAAATAACGTCGCCGAGTGGAAAAAAATGGGACCTAAAGAGTACAAGATTGCCGGAAGAGAGATTAAGGAGAGAATGGAATTCGCGAGGATAGATCAGTAAACATTCTTCCTGAAGCTTTGTTTCCCCTTGAATTAAGCACAGCCCAATGAAAGACGTTAATCACGCTACGGATTTTCCATGGGCATTCCGCGGTAAGAGCTCGAAGTGCTCCTTTTTCCGGAGGCGCAGTCAACGGCAACCTGAATGCCAAATCCCTTGATGAGACAAGTTTCGCAATAAGGCTCCACGGCGAACAGCTCAGCCTGGTGCACCAGTGTATGTACGCGGGCCTCTTCCTATGCTAACGCGAACTTCTAGCCCCCGCGACATTATTACAAGCCAGCCAAAGTTCCCAGCGGCTTTCAAACACCAAAGGACATGTTTACTCGAATCTCGATTTCACAAGTAGATCACTCGCGCCGCGTCTCCTCGCTGGTTGACTTAACTTACGACTAGCTTCGACAAAAGTTTCTACAATCACGCTCTCTGATAGCTTTTTTCCAAGAGACACTGACACTTGTCACTTTGACTGTTGAGTCACACACACGAATGACGGCTCCATTTTCAAATCCTCGGACATAGAACCATTGCACAATGTTTAATTAGCGACGTAATAATATCAAATTATACTGCAGTCAATGTATCAAGGTATCAATGTGTTTCCTCCTGCGAAGAGATCAGTTTTTCTTTTTGGTTTCCTTCTTTCGGCAAAGTTTGTGAGGGACGTTTGCAAAGAGAAAGTTTGCGCATCTGAAATCCTCTTAAACTGTCTTGGTAGCGACGAAGCTACGGGTAAGACCAAAGAAACTTGCGCGTGTCTCTTCATATTTATGACCAGCTCCTTAATACTCCAAGACGATGCAGCGACACGCTGCAGCTAAGATTCTCGATGACATCGAATCTGTCCTTTCTTTATCTATCCTCTGGCAATTCTTCGTCGAAAGACAGTGAATGGGAAGCCTGTCGTTAGAAACTTGCGATCATAGGAGGTCTTCTATGTCGACAATAGTTTCGAAGCAGAGATAAGGTTAGAGAGAAGAACGAAATAATTTGAGGAAGTAGGTTAAGAGAGGATCGCAGGTTTAGGGGGTCCAGAAGACGTTATTTAGTAAAAGAGTAGTAGCGTGGCGGAATTTGCCTGTTAATGAAACAGGGGTTTCTCGAGGATAAGAGGGAGATACAAAGAGCTAGCCGTTAAAATGAAGAAAGGGTGGTACTCGTCCCCCGACTTTCCTCGTTACACTTATCTTACAGAGGTATCTTATAAAATCTTCTAAAGAGCCAAGTGAAAGTTATCCTATGGGGAGATCTTGCCCGCGGGGATTTATTCGCCGGAGACGTGCTCGACGATGTACCTCGCTAAATTGGTAGTCCGAATCCGTTCTAAAGAGACTCTTCCTATCTCGATGAATCTACTTCATTCGCGAGCAAGTGACACGCTACACACTAATAGACAAAAGAAATTTTAAAAGTGAAAAGAGATTACTTTGAATATTCCCATTAAAAATCGAGTGGCATTCTTCACGATACTCGACCTTGCGAAATAGACTTATCCAGAAACAATAGTTGCTCACCATAAAAAATAGTGAAATTGTTGAAAGAATTCACCTCTTGATACTTCCGGAATATTTGCCAATCAATTTCCTTCTTCCTCAATTTTTCTCTCCCCCCAGAACAGTGTTCCCTCGGGAAGCGTTCCACGGTTAAAATAAACCAATTCCACTTGGCGAGTGCTCGCCGCGATGATCGATAGGAGTCAACAGGAATTTCGTTAGTCCGAACAAAAGGCGCCGCGGCTGGCTCGGAAAGTTCTCGCGCGTTTCGATCGATGCTACAGCTAGGTTCGCTATTTGTTGAGCCACGATCGCCGTCGGACAATATGCTTTACCAATAACCAGTCTTTCCATGCGAAAGCGGACAAACCGGTTTTTTTTCTCTCGCAGCTGTTGTCTCATGATTCCTGCAGGACTTTGCCCTTATTGTTGCGCGCACGCTGCGAAACAAAGGAAGCAATTACCGGCCTCTAGGCTAAAATACTCGCGAGCTTTGCGAACGGAATTATCGCGCGACTCGCTGGTACAACCATCCTTCTATCTCATTCCCTTCCCTCATTAATTAAACGCACTCGAAAATTAAGCGCTTTATTCAATAATTTACCGTGGCCACCGGGGCTAATTAATAAATAGGGCAACGAGCGCGCACTGCTATTACTCGGATCGCCAAATACGCTCATTAATAACTTGATCAGCGCGTGATTTATCGGCTGGAGGATTCCTCCTACCTTGTTCATTGGGAACATCCAGTGCACTCGATTATTCCGATAAACTCGATAGATAAGGATCCCCTGCCAAAACTAATTTCTCCTTTTTCTCAGTAGTTCATACTTATGCTTTTTCCCAGCAGGAAAAACTTTTAAGAGCATAATAGATACTCTGAGTATTACTTATACTCTCAATAAGCTGAATACTATTGAGTAATTAAGTGCATTAATTTGAATCCTGTCTTATTGTTCTCTTCTGCAGTTCTAGTGTTAAAAGTAAATTATCCAGAATTTAGGGGGGTAATATTACAAAGTTAGGACAAAGAGAAGAAAAGTTCATCAGTTTCATTACACCATTAGTACGTTAATTACAATTTAAGTTTCCCTTAAGTGTCTCAAATACCTTTAACCAGTCGGATAGGTTCGTTAAAACAGTAACAGTTATTAAAACAAAATGCACGATCACGAAAAATCGGATTTGACGAATAGACCCCGCACGTTCGAAAAAAATGTATATGTACTTGGACTATTGCGAGTTTTGGTAATTCGATTCGTGGATTGACGGAAGTCGATTCCCATTGTTGGGATCCATCTCGCGGCCGGTTTTTGTCGTAGAATGTCGCGCGATATCGATGCTACGCGGCATTGACGAATACCTCGGCATCACTGTCACGCTCTCGGCGATATAAATCAGCCGGATTTTTATAGCCGCGAAACAATTTCTCGCCCGGAAATATGGATTTCGCGATGCGCAGGAGCAATCCACGCAGATTCAGCGAGGTAGAATTTGATGTTTGCAACGTTTGCGGCTGTTGATTAAATCCCGTTGCCGGCGGTGCGCGCGCTTGTCCTTAATTCTTGCGGACTAAATTAATTGACGATCCCGTTTGACGAATGTTTGCGCGCGTTATTCCGCTGGCAAATCGCGTTTCGAGATTCCATTTAACATACCGTAGAATGCTGCTCGTCCTACAGGATCTAATAACTTTTACACTAGAACTGCAAACTGCGTCATAATAATTCCTTATTTATCTTTCATACGTTCCATGCGGAACGCGTTTACTTTTCTATTTGTCTTCTCGAAGCACGTGTATCGCAGATATTCGACCTGTATTTCAAATTGGCAAGAGATAGAAAACGACAGGGAAGCATTATTTTTACTTTTTTTTTCGTCGAGATATCTTTCAGTGTTACATTGACAGAGCTTGTCGAAGCTGACATTCGCGTATCGGAAATGGATAAAGCTGGAACAATGCATCCGCAGAAGGTTACACGGGCTCCTTTCCTTGCTATAAAGTCACTCTTAGCCCCTTCAATCCCCGAGGCCCTCCCAGAGATATTCAAACCCCGAGATTTTAGTAGGAACATTGAAAAGCACAATTTTATAGCTTTTTTACAACTTCCTGAAGATTATGTCCTACCAGTAGCCTCTTCCAGGGAGCCTAGAACCACTAACGATTTCCATTCATCGGGCATACGAAGAAGAACACCTGCTTAGATAAGCAATCGCGTTTTGGCGAATAAGACAACAGTAGCATCGCGATGTCCCTTAAAGAAGGTTGTCGTAGGTCCTGCTGTTCTATGGGCCAAGTAATAATCAGTGATCGCGTGTGGCCGTACCGTTCGTCTCTAAAATACCGGCACTCTTCCTACCGCACCTTCGCCCGATATCGAGATAGATACCCTTCCCACTGTAGTACGGTAGGGAACAAACCGGTGAAACTGTGGGGTTCGAGCGGAAAGGTAGAAAATGGGGCAGGACAGGAGACCGTAAGAAAGAAAGAAAGAAAGAAAAAAAGAAAGAAAAGAAAAAGAAGGAAAGAAAGAAGGAAAGGAGAAGGAGGAGGATGTATAGTCGAGTAAAGTGCGCAAAGTTGATAATGTGCGATTGTATCTGAATGTGTTGCCGTGTCTGGCTCGCGGCCGAAAATTGGTGGCCGACGTGCACGCAATTGGACCGACATCATTGGTTATTAAGAAGGCTGGGGCGACGCTAAGCGCAAGGCGACTCCACGGCGCCGTGGTCACCTTCACCAGCCCAGAGTCCCACCTGGTAAGCCTTCCAGTATCCAAAGCAATCCAAAAACTGCTTTCACCACCAGTCAACGCGAGCAGCTCTGTCTCTTTGTCAGACGTACAAAATGTACGATGTACTTCTCTGGACAATGCGAATGAATGACCCAGCGGAGGGCTCTGCTTGGCTCTCCCCTCTCGCTGACTGACAATAAGCCCGGCCACTTGACTCTCAAGCACCTGTACATACATATATATATATATAAATAGTATATATTATATATATATTTACTCTCTCTGTCTATATATATATATAATTGGCTATATCACGCGAAACTTAGCTTCTTAGCGAGGAGCGATCACACAATCAGCACCAACTTTTTTACTTCTCGTTCCCCCTCACGTACCCTCAATTCCCACCTACTTACACGGACCTATCTATCTCTCTCTCTCTCTCTCTTTCTCTCACTCTTTATTTTTCGTTCTTTATCGAAAGAAATCTGTGGGCACGCCGGAAAGAGAGAAAATCTTTTCTTCAATTTTCTTGCAATTATAAGAGTGTCAATTGTTTGAAATAACTCAAATCGCAAAGTTTCTCAAACTATTTGTATTTATCGTAGTGTAAGAATTGGAGAAAAAATTCTCCACGATTTCTCTCTTTCAACCGCAAGCTTTCTTGTGAATGGTTAGGAGGTCAGCCACGATATGTACATATATATATATAGTTCTCACTGCGTGAATACACCACGCTCACTGATCCTAAACTGCTAGCCTGTATAGGTAACACCACTGGTCACTGCACATGCACGCAATAATCTTCGCTCCTCTCGTCACATCACCATTGTCACCCTCTTCGTCATCGCCATATCGCATCGCATCACAATCGCGCGTGCTCGGTCTCTCGCTCGCTCGCCTCACTGTCGCCGATGTCGCCTCGTTATCCGGCGGATTGTTAATTGTTCACATCGCGCGAATAATCATTAACGATCGCGATTACTGAATTCGAGTGTTGCTCGTGGAACAATTGAAATGTCTCGTCTCGCCGATTGGCGTGTGAGAAGACAGATTCGAAGAGAATCGACTCGAGTCAAATGACTTTTTTCACTGGCTCGAAATCCTCGCGAAATCTCTCGGCGTCACATCTCATTTGAATTCATCCTCTCTTGGCTCGTGGAATGATCGATTGATGAGCGTCTGACAAATGCCTTTAGCTCGAGCACCAAATTGCATGAGGAAAGAGGAACGGAACGAATCGCACCAGCCTGCATGTTTGACGCAAGAAAAGAAATCTACGTCTAATTACTTTTTCAGGAGGAAAATCACGCCTGGGTGCTGCATTTCGGGAGAAAAGAATTAATGCAGCATCCCTTCGAGAGAAATGGTCGTCCGAAAAATGGATGATAATTCCACCCGGTGCCGAGAGTCACCCTAACACAGTGACGCTCATACTGCACCCTATAGTCGCAATCGGAAGTGGCTCCGCTGATATTTTGCCTCTTAATTAAGAGACACGTTGATCGAAGAGGATAGTCGGTTCGAATCATCTATTTTTCTCAATATTTCGCGAGAATGCAATTAGAGCCTGTCAAAAATTGCGAACTAATAGCGACTGGTTTCGATGCACGCGGAATGGACGATTTTTCATGTTCGCATTTTTTTTACGGGGAAAATCGGAGTGGATGGGTTTTGGCGGAGCCATTTTCGCGGAAAGTCGTAGTAGTAGAGAGGAGGTCAATTAGGGAATGGACGTCACAGTGACAGGATGGCTCTCCAGCATCGGGAGGAATAATACACGCAAGATTATTATCGATGCATTGGCAACTCTACCGCGACAAGGTCCAAGTGATTCGACACCTCCAATCGAAGATCGAATTGAGCTCGTCTCACCCTCGTGTCGCAGGAATCAGACGAAACGGAGTGGCCAACCAATTTCATCGGACAAACCGCGAACGTGTCTGTCTCTCTGTCTGTCTCTCTTCTTTTTCGTTCTCTAAAGCCGCGGCGAGTAAGGCCACTCTAAATTCTCGTCTAGCGGCTCTCCCGTTCTTCCAGTGTACGCGTAACCGCGACACCAATATCGTAACTCGCCGCGCACAGCTGCAACACGCTGGGCCTCTGGATAAGAAAACAAGGAATAACTTTGAATATATACAGTTCTCGATTACCGCGCTAAAACCAGTCGGCAACCACTATCCTTCCAGTCCAGCGAGCTTTCCCGTTCTCTTTTCGCTGTTTTTCAAGTATCCCTCGACCCTTTCGTACTTAATTCTAATCTTGTCGCGAGCGGATTAGCTGGTGTTTCTTCCTTTCGGTTGGTTTTACCCTGGAACTTCGTTTTCGGTTCCTTGCTTTTCCTCCGTGGTCTCCTATTTATTCTCCTCTTCGAGGGATGCGAATAAAAAAAAAAAGAGGGAAAAAGGCAATGACCATTGTTACAAAAGAAATCAGAATAAATACAGAGTAAATGAGAAACACAATATAACGGTAATAGAACGCGATAAGTAGCTATTAGAGTTTTTCCAAATTTCTCTCTTGTTGGAACAGCCTCTATTTCGAGGCGAAACGGAAGTGAAGACGTCGCGAAACGAGGGAATTTTAAGTCGAGAGCTTCGAGCCTGCGAGGGGTAGCTCAACGAAGTAAGAGTGAATTTTCCAAGTGGCTGAACGGCAAGCCGCCTCAGAAATTTTGCGAGAGGCCCAGTTATGAGCCGTGACACAGTTACTTGCCTGGCGCCATAATGCTGGCGCATCGGAGCCGTCGAGAGCCATGCAACTTGCAGGAAGCAGCCTGCGGTTTCCGAACTGGGTTCGGAACTTTGCTTCGACAAGCCTGGTCGAGCGTGGCTGTATCCTGGTGGCGAGAAATCTGGACAAAGGCTGGGGTAGCCTCCGCGCCATCCAAAATTTCCAAGGATATTCTTCGACCCTAAAAGTTTCCACTCAAAGGACTGGCTTCTAAGAGTTCTCACGGGTAACAGTTTCGAAGAGGCTGACAAAATTTGATGAGTTCGAGACATTGGAAACAACGGTCTACACAGTTGGACATAGAAAAACACAAAGAGAGAGTGAGAGATAGAGCGAGAGTCTGAACGACACGTAAACGTCTTTATGAACTATTGCTTCCTAGTAGCTGGCATTGTCAGCCATCGCAAAGTACGAAAACTTGTTTGATTATCCTCTTCACTTAAGAGGAAAGTTTCCTCCTAGTCGGTGTTTAGAAGAGTGTTCATCCTTGAATGTACGAAGCCAACCGAGTCGAGGATCCATTTTGACCTCACGCGATCCATCTCCCAACTGGCACATAGGCTCGTGCTGCATACACATAGACACAGTTACAGCGGCGATCAGAGTTACGAAAAGTCGCGTGGGAGACAGAGGGACGCCAAACTAGAAATGAGTGCCATCAGAATGATACAGGCTACCAAACTCCTAACGTGAAGTATAAAACTTGTAGGAATGGAAGAGAGCGTACGATCTCTCTGGTATAAACCGCACAGAGGCCACTTTGGATTTACGGCTGGAAACCGCACGCGTGGTACCTACCGAGTCTCCAAAAGCTTTCATCCGACATCGATATATACATGTACATATACTATAAGCTTATATCGCCCAGCTTCTGTCACGCTATTCCTCTCGAGTTTCAACTCGAACATTTTTCGCTCAACTGGCCCACACGCGACAGTTGCGCGCGTCCGACTACATACACGGAATAGCTCTCGGAATGGATCCGCTTCTCCAGGCAAAACCACTGACAAACAAAAAGCAGTTACCTACCTAGGATTGTGTTCTGATATACGTCGAGAGATAAAAATCGGTCCTCCGGCAGTTGAAGGTTAAAGAAAATTCTGCGAGTTACTGCGAACTGTGCTGCAAAGTTTGTGTAACGTTATGAAAAGTAGCGGACTGGTTCTGGAATTGGGTTGCTCAAGGATAAGGAAATGCTGCAGAAACGAGAACCTTGAGAGTCGTAACCCTCAACCTTTTCGCACGAGATCTGTTTCTCGTTCTTCGACAAATCTTTCTGACAATGGCAAGAAAACATTTAGTTTTTTATTCTGTTTCTAAAAATAAGAAATAATATTTTCAATACGATTTCGATGCCGAAGGAGAGACATATGTCTGCGAAGTTTGGCGAGAATTCTCTTGAAGTTAGAGACGTAGCAGTTGATTAATGTATCAAGAGGCATTCCAACGTGGCATTTGCGAATTCGCATCGACATCCCTCTGAAAACTAATCAGCCAGTCGATGTACATTTCCTACGGTCTCTCAGACGAAGAAATACCAGCAGATGTGGCCCAATGGTCTGACATCCGACAGATGCTGATATTAACGATACTCGGATCCTCGGAGTACCAGTGGAAATTTGTGCCAGCTCCGGCGACATAATCAACCCAGTGGGCCAAGTTATTCCCAGATGATCTTGATCTATCTGCTTGCATTTCCTGGAGTGATCCTCTCAGAACTGTCATCCTGTATCCCGTTGGGTCGCCGACCAACCGAAACAAACAAAAAGCTCCTAAAATCAAAACGGATTAGGAGAATCCTGAATTTCTCTTTATCCATCAAGTTCTCATCGGATATTCCTCAGCCTTGCTATTTGCATTTTGCTCTTTAATCTGTATTGATCATTCACGAGACACAATGCAAATTGGGCGATTCTTCCACTACCCTTGGTTTCCAAAAATAAGAAGAACGAACAGCGGTTTGAGAGTGACTGAATGTTTCATGGATTGTAGGGAATAACACTGGATACGCGGTTGGTCTGTATAATTTAAGCTTGTTTTCGATTATTGGAAGATCAAATCGGCTGGCTAGCAGAGAGTAGCCACTTCCTGGCAAGAAACTTTAAATGGAGATTAATTTCTATCCGTGCAGAGGGAACGTCAGGCTTGACAGTAACCGATTCGCCAAGGGATCACGGGAAATGTGGTTTCGACCTGAATCCTCAATAGGCAAACCCTCCCCAGGTAGAGCGACCCGATGCTAACCTTGGTTGCGGAGCTCTCTCTCGCAGCAACACTATCCCTCGCGTCCGCCCTTCCAACAACCAACTAACTTTTGCCCGGTTTAAACGTCTCTCGCGAGTTTCTGCCGCTTCGTGGACCTCTCCGCCGACGCAGCTACCCCTCCGATATTCGAAAGTTAGTTTTCCTCGGACGTGTTTTTGCCAATGAGCCTAGTTCGCATAGACTGAACATCAGGCGCAGACAAGATCTTGAGGCTAACATGGAAATGCTCTTTGTTTCGCTCCCTCGGTCTGTCTCTATTTCGAATCGAGCGATTCTGTTCAATTAAGGCTGCTGGCAAGAGGAAATTGGAAGTTGGATCGTCCGACTCATGCCCATCGTGCAACGAGTATCAACCTGCCAAGCTGATATGCAAATTTGAATAGCACCATTCGATATAGCGCTTCGACTCGTCCAAATTCGCTGTCTGCATTCAGAGAAACTGGAAAACTGTTGGTTCTACGGTTTATACCGTTTCTGTTGGACCACCGCATTTTCGAGTAACGCTGTTATCGTTCAAGAGTGGTAGGGTGGCGCCAACTTGCTGGAACGCTTGCCGTAAACCAGTAGGAAGATGGGAAACCAAAGGGTGAGAAAGATAGAAATTAGCGGAAGTAGCATAAGCTGCTCGAAAATGTTCCAGACTATTTCGGACTATTATCCACAACAGAAACGTGCTCAGGCCCTATCTTGCGGGCCAGTCTCGCGCGTTGTACCGCTTGGCGGGTGGTTCATACGTATATGTATTGGCCAATGGACAACGCGGCAGGCTTCGCATGAATATTTAATGAAGGTCCGCATAATGGCGCGGATGATATAATATGGGAATTACGAGCGGGAGAGAAGCGCAGAGAGCGCCGAAATTGTAATAAACAGGTCTCTCCTCACCATCTGCCTGTGAGACTTGCCGTGGAGGTAACGCTAAACGCGAAAGTGCACTAAAAAGCAACCGTTCCTACTTGCCCTCGCGATGCATTATGCTTCTAGCATTAAAACTTAAATCCAGACGTATGGCCGGCAAACAAATAATTTCGCAAACAATTAGCAACTTCCGGAACGAGTCGGGCGGTTGGGAACGCCACTTTCCGAAGTAGTATAAGCTGCCTGACGAAATGCGATTCCCGCGAACTTTTACAATAATTCTGCCACCACGGATTCCACCGACGAGTTGGACTCCTTTCGCGACACCCATTTGGCTGGCTCGCCGCTTTTTCGCTTGCTAATAGAGTCGTGTCGCCGAATAGCAACTCGCGTTTAATGAATTTAACGAGCATGGCCCAAAATAGTGCGGAATTCAGGAATTTTCGGATGCACACTAGAAATTTTCACTGGTAAAGGAATAACCGAGTATTGGCAAATATAATTGGTGATCTATTGACTTGGATATTTTTCGGTTCATCGATCTTTATCTGTACAATATCACATTTACCTATATTGATTATAAAAAGAAAGATCTAATATTTTAATACTTGTTTTAAATATTTATTTTAATACTTATACTTATTTTATCTGTTTTTGTTTAGTATTTATCTGTTGCCGGTTGAAATGTTGCCAAGTAAAGATTTAAAGTCATGCATAAAGCGGCTAGAGTGGTGGAATGTATATCAGAGTAGTAAATAACGCTCGAACAAAGGTACTCCTGGCAGGAGCAATTTTTTTGGAGGAACCGGACAACGAAGTTAATCGCAATGCAGCACGCGATGCAAGTCCACCTTTGGTATAAAAGATTCACGAGGTTCCTAGTGCGAATCCGTCTTAATAAATAAGGTCAAGTTCAATTATCTTTGTGTTTACGAACCGCAGGCGAACCACGGGACTCTGAGACGCAGAGATAGACTCGTATAATCGCAAGAGTGGCTAATTCACTTAAAACTTCTGCACGGAAAGTAACACGGATCCATTACTGTGTATTATCCTCGAGGAGATAAGATAAAAGGCGGCGTGCTACTTTCCCATGGAATTATGAAGCCTGATAAAGCGATCGTGAATTAAAAATTTCTCTTGGCTCGGTCGAGCCAACTCGGGGAGAAGTTTCGAGTTATGCAACCACGGATATATACGAGTTCCAGAACTGCTGTTTAAAAGCGAAGTAAAATCGTATGTTCCACGGCTAGTTTTACGTGCCTGGTCAATTGAACCGTAAAAGTGGCTTCCGAAGGGCAGAAACAGTCATAGTTGCGAACGAAGGACAATCGTGTCGATCGAACCTCTCACCAGGACAGCTTGAAATCGTGAAGCGCCAATACAGCAGATGCACTTGATTTTAATCTCGCAACTCGGCAATATTGAGTGCAGACATGCCGTGAAATCCCTTTGAATTCCAAGTGGAATAAGCTGGCGGAAGTGGAATCCAAAATACAAACGGGATGCTCATAGAGAGAAGAAGCGTTCACAATTATTCGAGGACATGAAAGAAACTGTCCAGACGCGAATCTCGATCCCTTACGGTATTAAAAGCAAGAGAGATGAGTGGATAAATTTCAAAGAGAAAAGTAGTTTCAGCAGGTCGCATCTGGACCCACTGACAGTCCAGGGTCTCGCACGATGGGGCTGTCCGACGCGATGAAGTACGAGTTGGGAAATAGCGGCAGCCGAGAGAAAGGTGGAAAGGGTCGAAACGAATTTTCCGGCCAGATAGAGAAAAAGAGAGGGTATGTGCTCCAAAGACGATTTTCGATAACCGAGTGGATCGCATTCCGTGCAAAAAGCGTGCGCGCTAGGTCGGGGACATTCTTTTGACGAGATCCCGCATCAAAGAGCACTGGCGATGTCCCTCGATACCAATTTCAGCCTTGCCACAATTAAACGAGAAGGCCATCAGCAACGATCTTCGGGCTCCAATTTTCGTGAGCTTTTTCCTACAGCAACCAGCCCGCTGGCTCTGGTTCTCCGCTCTCAATTTCGATGCGGCTATTTTGGGCGGCACGCTGCACGATAATTTTCCGCGGAACGGGAACGACTAGCTGCCAGGGGGATTCGTGACGCGAGCCACGATTTACATATCAGAAAATGTGTAATCTTGAGCAGCGGAGATATTAAAGAATTATCTGATGCACTGGCAAGCATTTTCACTGGGTGAACCTTCGCTATCTGGTACGCTACGAAGGCCGCAACACTGCCGAATTTTGCTGGCCCAGTTTAAAAACCTAGCTCGCATGCTTCGCCCAATTAACCTCGGCTACAGTCAAAAAATTTATTCCAACCGCGCTCGCGTTAGCTGCATTAGCCAAAGCCGAGCAGCACTCGCGAACTGTTTGAAACACGGTATCCTAGATCCAACCTGTAACTCAATTTATTACCGCGGATAAGCTCTCGAACAATTTTCATCGATTTCCGGCGGAGATGTGCCTCAGGATAAAATAGAAGGGTGGGAGGGAACAGAGGACGAAGAGGATTAGTCGAGGCGAGCCACGGATTAGTAAATAATTTATTTCAGGAAGCAATTTAACTTTTCTAATTGATCGTCTCCAGCTCGGGGATCCACTCGCAGTTCTACGAGACGAATGACACGGGTAACGAAGAGGGAAAGGGTTGTGGAGGGCGAGGGCGAGTGGCCAAGCCGCTTTCGGGATGAAACGTCCGCACCACCACTTTGCGGCTCAGACTTTCCAGACGAATTTCTCTCCGACTTGGAGAAAGAGGAACTCGAAAGAGAAGCACCATCCAAGGAAGATGAGATTTCGCCTTGGTGACTAATTCGAGAAGCTCGATCTTCGCGAAGCGAGCTCTATGATTACGTCCAAACCTCTTTTCCACGGATCGTTGGTTTCATTTTTCGGATGCACCCTCGCACTACTTCATTGCGAAACTCGCTACACTTCGTCAACCCAGTTCTCGCTGCAGTTAATTATCGGCTAGGTTCCAAGTGGTCATTAAAATTCAATATAACGGCTCTCTGAAATGAGCCGTTACACAATATTTCGCGGTTTCCACTCGGTGGAGTTTCTTCGATTCACCGATAACCGCGCAAGTTCCGTGCCTGCTGTAACTTGCCCTCAGCCTCGTTTGTGAGCCGATCGAAATCAATTAGCGGAATGATGTAGCCTGGGAAAATTTTTTATTGGCCTGCAGCCGAGAGAGAAGGGTAGTGGAAAAGTCTCGATTAAAAAGTAGAGTAATTGGCGGAGGAAAAGTGTAGCAGGGTGACAAGTTTGTTAGAGGGAAGCAAGAAGAAGGAAAAGAAGAGTCAGTGTCGTGATCGGAAGTAGTCTATGTTCTCCGACCGTTTTTTTTTTCCTTTTATTCGACGTCTCCTGCTTCTCCTCTTCGCCTTTTCAGTTGGCTCTCGTCTCCGCAGACACTCCTGAAGCACAATTGCTCGGAGCCTAGTGTCCGCCTAGTGCGCGACAAGTAGCAGCTAGAAGACGAAGAAGAAACAGAAGAAGCGGAAGGCACCACTCGCCGGCCAAGCCTCTCGCGTTTCTCCTCCAGCGTCTTCCTTTCTTGCCGTTAAGGGCCCGTTGCGAGAGTTCTACTGCGAAGGTCCCCTTCGAACCGATTCCTCTTAACAAACTAGCTGGATGAAAAATTTCCTCCTGGAACACGCTAATTACTACCCTCTCTTTCACCTAATCTCACTAGTTCGTAATTCGTTTATCAGGGAATTTCTTCAAAACTCCAAGAGAACGATCTAATTGTCGGATTAGTTTCTTCTCTAGCATGGCCATTCCAAAGTACGAATCCATTGGAACGAGGCCACTTCGGTAATCAGGACGCGAAGTATTTTCAGGAAGAAATTTCGAGGCGACTCGAGTATAAATACGACTTGGTTCCACAGTTCGGAATACATTGGCCTCGGGGTATCACGGACGCTTTACACGCACGAAGGAATTCGTTCGATTTCATATTCGCGAGGGGCCGCCGGATATTTGTGTCTCGATGGCGTAGGATTGCTGGCCTTACGGTCTCCGTGAGTTTTCTCCTCTGGAATGGCCCGAAAAGAAAAAGGAGCTGGACCGGCTGCTTCTTTCGCGTACCTATACTATGCACCGGAGCGTCTTCTCTAGGTTTTCCATGAGCTTGGGCCACGTAATATCGTCGTCGTCGACCGTCGAAACTACTCCGACGATTTTCTTGTACAAACATGACTCTGGCTCCAATTCCAGTACATCAGCGATTCTGTAATTTCCTTCTTCCAGTCGACTTCATTTTAGTATCGTTCCTTCCTCGGTCTCGAGGAACTTGACTTTGGACACGAACCATCGATCAACTTGATCAATTAACGCTTCGCTAAACTGCCAACCTTCTCTATTCGTATTTCTCTACAATTTTCATTTCACATTTCACCTAAAGTATTAATTTCATAGTTTTAACAATATTCCAATTTTATCCACTTGAAAATGAAGCAATAGAATTCCATTGGATTTCCTTCCAAAAACTGACTTGATTACAACGCAAATTATCATGGAGAATTATTATATTCATGGCCATTCGTTCGTTAAACAATAAAACGAAACAAGACGATGGACAGCGTTTGCGTAACAAGACTCCGGATCCCGATTCCAAAGATAATGGGCTCGCAAGTCAAAGTGTCTTCAGTGCTCGTCCAACTTGCAGCGCATTAGGGCGCTTTAATAATATAAAGGTATCGCAGGAGAAAAACGGTCCCTTTGCCAATTTCATTTTCGTTCTCTTTTCTCTTGAGCAAACGAAGCCATCCGAGTAATTTTCTTAAACAAACGTGCTTTCCTCGCGTGCCTTTCTCTCTCTCTCTCTCTCTCTTTGGCACTGGTTCACCCTTAGCGCGGAAAAGCATCCCGAGAGAATCGATTTCCGATGCGCCTCTGCCACGGCATTGCACTCGAGACTCACCGCGAGGTATTAGAGCGAAAAACAAGAAACAAGACCGGAACGCGCCCAATCTACCTGGTATTCACGGAATACATCCTCGGTTCCAGGGCCACTAAATCATCAGTTATGCAGGAAATGCCTCAATACGTATACCTGGAAGCTGCTAATACCGAAGCTGCATCCGTCGAAATATTAATTGCTCGGATTAATTTAGATGGGTCGTCTCTCTGTCAAAGATTTCAACTTATGCGATAACTTATGAAATACATCAATGAAAATGTTCCTCAAATTACAAAAGCTACGATTTTAAAATCAATGAATCCCACAAACACTGAAGTCATTGTCAAAGGACTTTTCATACAAATAAGAATTATTTATTTATTCAAGATTTTTCCTGATATACCAGTATCACAAATTCTATTGAAATGCCGGGAGTTTGGAACGAATCCTCGAGCATTCAGCTCGAGGGAGGCTCCTTGCAAAAAATTCGGAAGCAAGATTAACACTTGAGGAATCATTACGAAGGATCTCATCATATATGCATATAGAGAAGCAAGGGGAAAGTAGTCGTGGCGAAAAATCAAAGCAAGCTCGGAAAGTAGCAAAAAGCAGTTTATCCGACAGAGAAGAGGAGGATGTTCCAGATTCATTGGCGCAGAGTCACCGGTGCAGAAAGTTTGAAGAGGTGCTGAATGCGAGAGGCATCCAAAGTCGCGCGCTTTAATGCGCGAAAGCCGCAGTAAGGAAAGCAACGAAGATCTCGGGTGTATCGAGCGAGAGAAAGAGAAGGAAGTAGCTGCGTAAAAGTTTGAAGCAAGAATAAAAAGAGAAGGAGAGAAGTCGGATGAAAATTCGAGGACCGGAAGGGTCGAGGGCCAGTCGAGGTCTATGAATAAGCGAGCCACTGACAGAGAGGGGAACATGAAAAAGTCAAAATGTGAGGAAGAGCTTTCGGCGAGCGTCGCCTTAACATTTACCATTCCGTAAGAGGACATTAAGATTCAACTAGCGTTCTTCTGAGCGCTCGACATTCTCCCCTCGATTCGCCTAGCTAAGGCCTCGTTGGAATTAGACGCGAGTATAAGGAGAAAAGTTTCGACTCGTTTCTTTTCCTCAATATTCAAACGTCAGTCGTTCTTCCAACTTTCGAGAAAGGTGAAATACTAAACTCTAACACCGAAGACTCTGTACTTCAGTTTTAGACGGTCGCAAACAGAGGATCCCACTCATTGTCAGACGTCCACTAATTATCTTGCCTTTTTGGAGAAGCTTTTTCGTCGCTCCGCTTTGTTCCTCTAGCTTCTCTGTATGTGGAACTAAGAAGAATTCATTTTCTGCTGGTAAATAGGACAGTTACGTACCAAAAGGTACTTTCTTACTCCAGGAAAAAAAAATATCCATTGTCTGGAAATCTTTCGATTTGACATTGAAAAGATTCTCTTCGAAAATAGTAATTGACGTTGAAAGATGATAGTTTAGTCGTAAGTCGAAAGTGGCACGGTCACGCTCAAAGTCGGACTATGTTATAAGGTCAGGTGTGTCATTTTGAATAATGCAGCACACGCCTAACCGCTATGAATCTACATCAAACGAAATGGATCTGTTCGCCTGGGTGATTCTTCTCCCGCGAATGCCATCGTAAAAAGGTGTCACCTGCACTACTGCGCGTCCTCGTTAAACGGAGCACGTGTACCTGATATCTCCCGACGAATGGGAAAGCAATTCTTCCTGACTGAAGAATCGCGCGAGCCATCTTTCGCCTTTGACTGGATCTTATCTCTCCTCGCTCTCTGATTCCGAACAAATACGCTGCATTAGATCGGAAGCTTCGAAACGTTTCCAGATATCATCCTCGCGACTTTTCACGTCGACTGTGAAATCTTGAAAAATTAATTTCTCTTGGATCTTTTGAAATTGATCTTATCGAAGTACGAAGCCCATCGTGGATCAGCTCGCGCTCACGTACACTTTTATCTGTCAGCGATTTTCAAATGATCTATTCAAAGGAATTTTAGAAACCAGCCTAAGTTGAATTATAATAATTTGAAAGAAGTGTGTTGTGAAGTAGAACAAATTGAAGATCGCTGTTATATGTCAGTCACACCATGATCACGATTCACTACACTATTCCGTATATAATTGACAATCCGTTGCAATCTTCGACACTGATACATGTATCCACCCCTAATTTTTATAAGGAAAATTCAAAATGGCTAGCAAACCCTTTCCAAGCAAGTCTCCTCTCAAAAACCGATAACAGTATCAAAAAAAGGAGAAACTCTCCTACGATATGACGAGTCAAATTAAACAGAAATGCCGGAACCGATACGAGCCAATTCGCGGTTAGAATTTCGCGAGACTCTCGAGATGACTATGAAAGGGGGTAGGGAATGACGAATGGACCATTTCGCGAGAATTTTGGATTCCGGAGACAGCCTGTCCGTCCTTCATTCTTCTCAAGGATCGTGGCGAGCTCTTCTTGCGCTTGCTGCCAGTGATGCAGCAGCAGGAGAAGAAGAAGGAGAAGAAAAAAGAAGTGGGAAGAGAAAAGTCTGTAGTCTCGCGAGGAGACAGGCCGCCCACATCTACTGAAGACCATCTGTCTGCTCTCTGTTTCAGGTCCTGCCACCCTGGAAAACCGCCAAGGAAGGTAGTATATCCTTCAAAATTCGCACGAACGAGCCGAACGGACTGATCATGTACAGCCGGAGTGGAGCACACGCCAGGGTACGTGTCTTCATTTAACTCGAGTAATTGGAGTCCCCATTCGACTCGCTTCCTCTTGTCGTATTCATCCACTTCCCATTCCAACTTCTACTACAACCCTCCAACCCCCTTATTCTCTCATAACTGATGCCATTATGCTCTGTGCTCATTAAATTAGCGAGAGGAATTGGATCGCGATCAAACGCAAATCGTCCTCAAAATTTTCGCTGCTGTCCACTCTGAATCCACTTTGACGAATCGTTCTCGTGTGCATTATACACACCGATGAACGCGAAAGGGAAATTCGATTAGCTTCCTAGAATTTCTTCCACGATTTTTCCCGATCAGTCGAAAAGGATGGAACGATGCTACGACAGAGAGACAGATGGTCTCCGCGCAATTGAGCTCGTTCGTGGCAAGATTAATTGTTGAATCGTGGGATACGCTCACTTTACCGGATAATGTATTATAATAGGAGATCGTTCCATTAAGTGCACCGTGAAAAAATCACACGTTGCGAGAGGCTTGTTCGTAATTTAAAACGAGAATCGCTCGACAACATTTTCATAACAGTTAATTGAAGTTAAGTGCAGCACTCGCGGTCTCCAGTGACCCGTCCGTTTGAAGATACACAAATGAATTTCACTCCCTGCCTGATGGACATAATCGCGGGGGAATGGATGGCTGGGAAAGCGCGGTCTGAATTTGCGAAACAGCCCAATGAATGCTAAATGATTCTGTTAAATCCGCGTTTAGACAATTGGAAGAGCTCACTATAACGTAATCCACCTTTGCTTATTGTCATTAAATCGCTGTAATCGTTACTCACTACTAAAACCAGTGTCACTTTATACTTCTCTAAACCTCATATATTTATACCATTTTTCTATTTCGGATCTCATCCGAATTGAGCAGAATCGAAGATACTTGTCTCGGTTTTCTAACCCCAGATCAAATTATTATAACTCACTGACTGGCTCTTTTTAATTTTCGTCCGATTCGATCGACGATACAGGAGAGATGTGATCAGAATTCCAAAGAATTCGTCGGAGAAGAAGGCATTTGTCAGGAGAACGATGCCAAAGCAGTGGACTACACGCGAACGTCACACGTAACGAGAATAAAAGGGTAGAAAGTGGGTGGCAGAGTGCTAAAACCCACCTTTTAATTCGGACCACGCGTGAACAGTGACGAAACCTCGTGGAAAATGGAAAAGAGAGGAAAGGATGGTAGGAGAGTGCGAGGAAAAGGGATGAGAGAGCAATGGAGAAAAAATAAAGGAGAGGAAATCCGACGACAAGTGCACGACACGCGAGTGATAGGCGAGAAAATTTGTAGTCGTGGCATTGCACCAGTGGAGTTTGCCACTGAAAAAGATAATTAAATACGTGTCAATCGACGAAACGACAGTCGCTACCGAATCACTTCTTCTCTGACATATGAGCGTTTTAAAGTATGTGAGAAATAAAACATTCTTCCAGGACTCAAATTAAATTCGTAGATATTGAGTTTCGAATTAAAAATTTCTTTGCCATAATACAATACAAATTTTAATATTCCAAAAGACCATTCGTTGTTTCCTTAAAAATATTCTATTAAATCTTTATAAAATGAACAGGTGGATAAGATAAAAACTTATTTTTTCCAACCCCTAAGCTTGTCACTTGTTAACTTTTAATACTAACAATCGGTCAATCCTTTTTTCCTACAATCAAAGAAACGCGATCTTTGATACAAATATCTGACAGACAGCCTGTCAGAACGGGATTGCTACGATGGCCTGTGACAATGGGACAGCCACGGAATTGGAAAGTTACGGAAGCCCTCTCGTTAAGGTACTACGAGTTCACCGTGCTCATTAGCGAAATCACCGGATGCCACGGAATAAATGCTTTCGAAGCTCCACCCGTATCTGTAACACAGACTGCGTCTGTCTCCTCCTCGCTCGTTTGTACTCCCGCATGTACAGGGTGCTTCGCAAATAAATAGTCACACTATCCTATTTTATTCTAATTTTGTATCCTACTATTCTCGAAGATTAAGAAAAAAAAATCCTATAAATTCAGGATTCAATACGATAATAAGGTTATAGATATTATTTTTAAATAAAGTTGAAAATTTTAGTTTGGGTTATTGCAGGATTGTAAAAGAATTTAAAAATATATTTTTAAATGAAATTTTCCAAAAAAGGAACCACAAACGGAAAAGTTGTACTTTATATTTCGAATTGAATTTTTTACACTGTAATTGCACGCTGACCAGTTCTACTGTGAACGTTAAGGCACCCTGTATAGACGATAGCGTTGCGCATCGTCGTGGAATAAACGCTGAACTCGCTCGCTCTTTCTGAGTTTTCATTAACCGTGGGACATTGTGGAGGCTCGGGGCAGGTCTGCATCGCGCGAGAAAAAGGAAGCTAGTTCCAACGAAATCACGTTACACTGCCAGAGTTTTCGAGCTGTTTGTCCGTCTCTTTAATTATTATTCGCGAAGCCCCTGCAGCGGCGACCAACAAAGTGGATCCAATTAATAAACACACAGTACGCATTAATCTAATTTCCCTATATTCACTGTGAGATTCAAGAGTATAATCGAATTGTGAATATTTATGCAAAATTATAGGAAGCAATGCTTAACACGTCTTGCTTTTTTGTGTTACATTTATTTTATATAGAAATATTTCAGTGACAATAGTATCGTGAAAAGATGAAAATAAAGTCAGTGGAATTGACGGAAAAATATTTCTTGACCCTTTACAGCAAGATCTCTTCGCCTTTGAGATCCTTGGAGGACATTTGTATCTTCATGCGGATCTTGGAAGCGGACCCATCAAAGTGAGGTCGTCGAAACAGAGGGTCGACGATGGGACGTGGCACGATGTGTCCATGAGAAGAGTCGAAAGGGACGGACGCGTCACTGTGGACGGCTGGACCGTGGAATTCCGGACTGTTGGTAAGAGAATCCCTACTATTCACAATATTACATACTATTCATATGTATGTCCAGGGTGTGTTCAAATTACTGGCACAAAATGAGTGACTCTATATAAAAAGAAAAAAAGAAAAGGAACAAGTCAAGGATCTAGAATGATATTCGTCATACCAGACTACATTTCCAATGTTGAATATTTGAAAAAAACTTTCTTTTTACAGCAACATAATTATACTTCGTATTACGTCCGAGAGCACTAGTAATATTCCTCGTCGATTTCCTCGGAAATGTTACTCCATATTTCCAACACATTTTTCTCATTCTGAATTCTGCGCATTTTTAACAAATATCGCGAATGAACCTCGTCTCACTAATTGGAAGATTTGGGATAATGAATGTGAGTTTATGAATTCGAGAATTTTGGGTAGCGTTTATAAAGTAAAATGGGGTGGCGGTAATAATAAAGAGGGGTGGGGATAGTAAGAAATGCAGGCAATCGTAGCTTTATTAAACCGATAAATAAACAGGAAGAGCAGAGTTTCCTCGAGCGGGCCTTCATCGACCCACTTCTGTCGACCATTTCAAATAATGGAGTTGGAACTTCCTGCCGGGTATCGTCCCCCGCCAGTTGTTCCAAGAAACTCTTCTTCTTCCTTAGTTTCGCGGTCGACCAGTTTCACCCTGGCAAACTGCGATTACAAATAACTCCAAATATCCAATTTCAAATTTCATTCAGAATTTGCTATGAATCCACTTTCGGTTAACCTGGATTATCTTTCATTAGACATGCGGTCGAACGTCAAACAGAGGGATGTAACTTTCTAATCGAAAGCCCATCGAGTCATGAACCAAAGAATAATGTAATCAGATTTACACATTGATAAATTACTAACCGATTAGAGGATCTGGGTTTTGTGAGCATTAGTAATTAAGCATTACCAATCCCATTACTAATTTCCCTATGCGTTCAGTCCACTAAATTCACTTCACCTAATGCTAACAATTGTCAACGTACCTATTATATTATGTTACATAATTACGACTAGAATTATGATATAGCATATTTCTAATATAATAAAATACATAGTTATTTGTTTGTATTTGAATTCCAAGCGAAATAGTATCGCAAGAGAATTTTTTACTTTGCTTTCAATCGTCCAGTTAATAAACGTTCGACCAACGAGAAGTGAACAATTAACGCGGCTCCTTTGTCCCGATGTCACCAGCAAACATTATTACAGGAGAGAGTTGCAAAAGCGCGAAAAAAGCTCTGACTGTGGTTCTGGGAAATTCGCGATATTGGCAGTAGCGCGAAATCGTGGCCCCGAAAAAATGAGGCGTGCGCGCATCGATCGGTTCGCCGGGTTTTCCTGATGTCAGCGAATTTTTCAGCACGATCGTGTGCCACCCGACGCACCAAAGCCCCCTTGATTTATCATTATGGCGGGCAAAATCGTTAGAGCGTGATAAATCTGCCGAGCAATAATTTTTAATCCCTATATTTCGAGGTTCGCAAAACGTCGAATCTCGTTGATGGTGAATATTTTCCAAGAACATCTCATTCGCGGCACATGTTCGCAAAATTAAATGACTGATTAAAACTGTTCTCGAAATACCTTTGATTATTTTGATCCAATTCATTTATTTATATGTATTTCATCATTATACATACAATACATATGCAGAGTATCTCATTAAAATTTTTGCAGAATATTATAATTCGAGCAGTCGATGTAGCGTTATTCGATACTTGAGGCATTTAATTTCTTCTTCCTTTTAATCGGAGGATAGTAAAATTAGCGAGAACCGCAACTACCGCAAGCATCGTTTGTTCAGTACTCAGAAAAACAATGAAAATTGTGTGTCGAGAGCGCTCTGGCAGTAAACAAGCCCTTATACAAAGCACATACGACTCATCTTTAAAGAGGCTTTAGAGGATAGGCACCCCGCGGCAGCGGCGGATTACAAGGCGATTACGCTCCGTGAAAAAGTTTCACGACGCGCGACCATTATTTTCGCACTCGCACGTTTATCTCGTTCTACTTTCTCTCTCGCACCGCAGCGTAAAGCGGCTTTTCGGTCTAATAGATTTCACCATCAAAATTCTCGGGATATAGAGGATCGCGCGCGACTTTCACGCCCCTTTAATTAACACGTTCGCACGTGAGAAATTAATTCTACCTTTGATCGTAGCTGCAAATGGCTAGTTGACGAATAGCCTCGAGATCGTTCTATTTAAATTATGCTGCACGATACAACTTGCCGATATCGAGGAGAACGTTTCATTATCGTCCTGTTATGGCACAAAGTGCAGGGGATCCTCGAGATGTACTTCGAGTGTACTTCCTAAACTATAGAGCCTATAATCACTTGGAACACTTGTGGGACTTAACAGTCAATTTTCGAGATCAATTCTGACTTGTAACACTTGGTTGGTTTCGCGTAAGAAGACTTTCGTGACTAATTAAATCGGAAATATTCCGGGAAAACGAATTCCGGTTAAATTTAGTAGCTTAATTAATTTTCCGAGTAACCATTTTGAAAACTGTGCTTTAATATTTTAGTAAGTGTGGAAATTAGATGAAAACGTAATATTACTGAAAAGCACACTGTACAAGATTAAAAACACTGCACAGATATATGAAGTAATAAATAGTAAGTAATATAATGTAAAATGCAGAATATGGATAAAGTGAAAATAATGAAATATTAAGTAAAACATGAAAAAGTAGACGATGGAATCATACCATATAAATCAGAATTGAAAACCCATATCGCAAAATGCTTAATAATTCGCGAAATTTTATCTGACAAATTGGGCGACACTTCGACGGGATCTTTCCCCGAAAAAATTGGAGTCTCACGAAAGAGGAGGTCAACCGTGAAAGGTTGAAACCACACATTAAAAATTCAGATAAATTACGGAACCCCGAGGCCATCGATTTATAATGCAGCAGAACACATTTGTCACTAACATAACGCGTCTGATATCTCTTAGGAGACGCAGCTAAGAGACGGAAAAACGTGGAAACGTTGACAGAAAAATGCATGATACATTTGATCTATGTTCCACATTCCAAACGTGCTGTTAAAATCTTGAAAACTAACTTGCAATTATCTTGGTCAATTATTATTTTCTCGAATCAATTCTTCACTTTTATTATTCTCACGTTAGTACTATTCTAATTTTTGTGTTCGTTGTTCAATCCTTTGTCAAATTCGCCAATTCGAAATTCTACAATATTGATCGCTATTATCCTTAGTCTTCTATTTGCCGATTACACGAGGGTTTATTTACTATGAGTCCCGACAGTCGGACTGGTCGATCAGACTGATTACACATTCGCTATTTCTGAATTGTAATCGGGAAGAGCCACGCTGAAAGCCAAACCTTACCGGCGGGAAAAACTGCTGGCAATGCCAGGAGGAACTATCAATATTGGCGATAGAATTGTCCGATGTCGAATGGAGAACACTGTTGCGCGCAAAGCCTGCGATATTATTAACCATAGCATCCGGATTTCCCGTTGGAATAAATCGTGCATTAATGAGTCCGTATGCAATTGAAAATAAACAATCCCAATGGCGGCGGTTGACAGAATAGGAATTCGCCTGGATAGTCGCTGCTGTTGGTTCACCGGTGAATCATAAATATCCAACGGATTATAGGAAAGCCTACTGATAGTCTGCGACGGGTAATTCGGGTCTTATTGAAAGTAGATGACAAATATAACAGGAGTAAAGATTCACTGTTTCACAACATTCGAAAAACTTTAATTCCAGATCACATATAAAACACTATTATAATAAAAGTTTATATGAAATAAAACATCAAGTAATCGCACGATATGATACCCAAACATACTTTTTCTCAAAGAAGTTTTTGTGATTTACTGGAACTGTGATTTATTGGCGATGTTACAGGCGACTCGACACAATTGGATTTGGACGGATTATTGTACATCGGTGGAGTTGGCGCGCCTTTTGCACCATTGACAGTGCCACCAGTTCTATGGTCAGGTACCTTGAGGCAAGGATACGTGGGTTGCATGAGAGATCTAGTTATCAACGGTCAGCCTATCGATATAGCAGGCTACGCTCAACAACAAGACTCTGGTAAATAATTAATATATGCATGTCATGTATGAAAATTATCCCGATAGAATAATAGATTATTCACCGGATGTAGCTTTTGGTCACGTTGAGAATTTTTTTTTTTTGTTTAAGAATGTAGCGTGTAGTTACGAGGGATTATGGGATAAAAAGTAGAATAACGATGTTGTCGGGGAAATTGCTGGTTGAGGGTGGAAAAAATTTTCGCTGCGGACAGGATTCGAACCTGTGCGGGCATAGCCCATCAGATTTCGAGTCTGACTCCTTAACCACTCGGACACCACAGCCACTGAGAGACAGAGTCGTTAGAAAAGAAAGTATCAAAGTGACTTTAAGAATGTTTATTTATTTTAATTTTAATAAATTCAGAATCATTAGAATCAAGTTATACTTATTTTATATTATTTATCTATTACAAAATACTTTGTTATTATAAGTAACTGGTCCAGGATGTGCATTTAGAAGATCGGGTAATATATGACACAAATCATAAGTAGGAACAGTAAAGGGATCCGTTTCGGAATAAGTGATTGTTATTATTCTCGCAACAACTTTGTCAGAGACTATATATACGGTCCGAAAAGATAAACGACTCCCGCTGAAAGTAGTTGTCACCGTGGGTAATTTCGCTTCTCCGGACAATTTTGCAGGCGCTGTCAGGCCAGCCTGTCACTCTCAACCCGCGCATTGCTCCTCGCAACCCTGTATGCACCGTGGTACTTGTCTCGAGGGATGGAACAGGTTCCACTGCGACTGCACCGACACCGCCTACACCGGACCAACCTGTGGCAAAGGTAACACAAATAACTTTCATGCCACAATTTTCTCCTCAATTTCAATTTCACCCTTGGACGTTTTCTAACGAAAAATTCAACTCTTCTTAGAGTTCTATGGGAAAAGAGAAATTTGAGGAGGAGAATGGTATTGATTTTTTTTCAGATGCATCGATTTTACACTTGAACGGCACTCAGCAAATGACCGCGCTTATGCCTGAGGATTCGAGAACCCAGGCGGAAGAGATAGTCGTGCGATTTAAGACCTCCAGGCCAAAGGGACTGTTATTAGCTACCAGTTTGGAGAACAGTGTAGATCGTCTACAAATTTATCTTGAAGATGGCAGGGCGAAGATGTTGATCCACATTGGCGATAAAGAAAAAGTGAGTTTTCATTCAAATATTTTCTTCCAATTTTAATAGTCAAAATATTATTAGAATGGTTCAATTAATTTTCCATAAAGTATAAAATTAATGAGGAAGTTATACACGAACCAATGAAAAATCTTGCATAATTTATGACGTATGGTAGAGAAATCATTAAATCCGAACAATTTGAGATTACATTTTGCGCAGGATTGTTCTTAATCGCGAGGGTTTGTCGCCGCGCAGAGAATTACACGCGTTCGAACAATCGTGGAAAATTCATTTGGCAGAACCGGTTAACCCCGGTCACGGACGTTAAATTCAAGTGCTCGTGGGTAGACTGGGCGACAGGGTAGAGCGGGGTGGATACGGGGATGAAACGTGAATTAACAACGGGGGCCGAAGTCATTTGGAACTCGGTTGGCGAGGGCGTCGCTCCTACGCGGAAACGAGGAACTGCACAACGAGGTCTGCACACCAGCAAGTAGACGCACCACTAATTTACGCTAATGTTTCAATCTCGCTCCATACAGGGCTCCGATAATTGAACGGAATAATTGATACGATAATGCACCACCGCTTGGCTATTAGGTCGCGGAAAATCTCCTCGTGTTCGCGATCCACCTCGAACAAGACTCAAGACATCCTACGAATCTTTCTTCCAAATTCAATTCACTGGTAAATTAGAATATCGTATTATTTCCTTCGATATTGAATCATTATCTTGATATTTTTATTTCGCTTATTTTTCCAATTTTCACCAATTATTTTAATTAACTAAACGATTTTATTATTAATGATCACTGGTGCATCAATTACCTTTGTGGATAGTAATTCTTTTATATATTGTTATTAATAGATTTTAACTGTGCAATGATTTTATCTCGTTGGAAACGATTGGTTTATTAATTGTTGGAAGTTTTCATGATGCACAGTTAGCGATATGAATACAATCGAAACGTTCGTACTCAACAGGCTTGTTGTCTAAAAGCGAGTGAAAAATAATATGAACATTTATCTTCGATACGCGTACCTGTTAGAATTCTGGAACGACTCGAAGCCGCAGAAAATAGAGCTGAAGCCGCAGCATCCGGCCACGGGATAACCCGAGGCCGCATCAGAAAACGATCCATTTCGCGCTAAGGACGATAAAGTCGAACGAGGCGACCAGTATAGAGGCAGCCATAAATAATACCGCGATTCCTTTCGAACCAGATCCTCAATAACCATCCATTACTTGCGTCTCTCTATTTATCTACACTCTTCCATTCGAGTCGTTGCGCTTAGAACCCATTGCGAGATTCTCGTTTGCTTGTCAAATGCAGAGCGAATCATAAATCAGAGATTTGGGTTTGCAGAGAAATTGTCAAAAGTATTTTTGATACTGACATTCGATCATAAAAAATTCAGAGGCTTTTTGAGTAGCAGAAAATCACTGTCAAGTTTACTAAACTGAATTTTGGGAAATTTAGGGATCTTTGAATAAGTAAGAAATTTGGATCGAAATGATTTTATCACTGCTAAATTGAGTCTTGGAGAATTAGAGACGGAGGAATATACATACTAATGAATTGCAATTATGCACATCGAGCAAGTCCCCAATCGATAGGACGAAATCGGTGAGAGCGAGTGGTCTATCGAGTGGTCAACTGTAAGCATCGCAATTGCGAAATTGGTTATACATGGATAGGACAAGCTGGATTCGAATGCTGCTTGGCAAAAGCCGTGCTAGGGCTTAGAGGGAAGCCCGTTCAGAAATTCATTTGGCCCCTGGGAATTCGATCGATTGAGCGAGTACTCTACCGAAAGTGCGAGCTGTGTTTATCTTTGAATCATCACACGTCTCGAATCGTTTGTCTCTCGATCTTACAATCTATACATATTACACGCACTAATTTACAATTATTCTGCGATAATTTCAATAATTTAATCAATATTTTAAGTTGACGAATATTTGGCAATCAAGTTGGTAAATGTTTCTTGATTAATGCCTGCAAAATGTGGATTGATCTTGAAGAGAAAAAAAGTATGTATTTTGAGAGGACGCGTTTATGTATTCGATACCAGATATGTTTCAATTCGGCAGATTCCTCGATTCGATTTATTATGCACACGAAGCTATAATTAGCTCGAATGGCTCTCATTGTGACAATCGTGCTCGCGATCGGCACTGTTTACCCACTATGCTTGTTCATATTGTTTGCACGTGTGTCCGATATTCCTTCGAAATACGCATTCCCCATTATTTGGATAATGCAAAATATTTCAATTGGCCAATGCATTGGTAAATCACTGAATTTTATTCGCTGACTGATAAATGAAAATTTTTGAGAAAAATCCCCCGATAAATCCTGAACATTGTTCTTTCTGTAATTAATCACGTCATTTTATTATTATTCATTATTGCTTTGTCTGCTTGATTATTAATTACAAAAATGATAAAATTCAATTGGACCGAATTGGTTTGTATATTCTGGAATAATCGTAAAAAATGTATCCACTGAAAATGAGATGCGATTGGTTCGATCGTCGAAGAGGAACGATTCGTCAGGAACTAATTTCCCCGAGAAATTTCTTTGTAGCCAGATTGAATATTTAAATAGAAAATTTTAATTAAAGTTTGCGCCTGCTGTTCATCAAATATTTACGATCGTCAGATCAATTTCAGCAAGTGCGAAAGAGGGGTAACATCCCTCCAATGTTGTGTCTCTGTTTGTTTTGTCTCCCACTCTCACTCGTTGTTCTTATTCCTTTGTAGAAATCTCAATTCCTTACCACAGGCATTATTCAAATAAAACAATTTTCTATTTGCAAATTTAAATTTCGCGAGAATGGGATGCATTCGAGAAATACACGTACCAATGACATTAGTCGGTTGAGCTGTTCGCACGAAACTCGGAGGTCCAGCTGTATCCGAGATTTTCACAGATTATTTTCACGAAATGGCAAGCGATTTCCAAGCGAAGGTGCGCGGTGTCCTCGCCGAAGAAACAAGGCGGATATTGGCAGGGAAAAGGTCGCTTTCGGCCACTGTAAAGCGAAGCTCTCGATCGCCGAATTCTTTTGTGCATACAAACTAGGAATTTCGCGAGTGCCGTCGACACGGGTGTTAGCATACAAAGCGGTGGTTCGACGATGGCCGTTTCACCGAGGAAATCATTCCTCGGCCAGCTCAGTAAAATAAAGAGATATTTGCCCGATAAAATATTCAATTTTTTCCCACAAACTTTTCACCCATGCGAATTCCATTTCGCGGGTTGGTTAAAATGGCTTTCGGCGAAGCTAATAAAGGGGAATTTTTCTTTTACAGCTATTAATCGCGGGACAAGGCCTCAACGACGACATGTGGCATACTCTGAGATTCTCCAGGCGAGCGAACACCATGAAATTCCTGGTTGACGGGGAGCCAGTAGTTCGCGGTGAGTAAAAACCCCTCTGGAAAACTTGTAGCTCGTTGTTGCGAATGGACGAGGCAGATTCAAAGCGAAATCTCTCTGGCTCGTACCATCACTGTTTACGATCCGGTGATATGCAGAGTTCCGCTCGTATGTGGACCAATAAAACACGGTCAAGAAGAACGCGAGAAGTTGGTCCATGCGCGCGACCCGGTAATCCGAAATCCACAATTCCTCTCTCGGAGTCGGGCAGCAGTCGTGGCTCGAAAAAAAAGGTCGCACTGACAAAGAGACAGGTAGATTCGAACAGGGTTGAAATATAAAGGTACCAGCATGTGTTTACTGGAGCATTTGAAAGCGGATTGCGCGATAATCCGCGAGCGAGCGTGCGTGCCAATACGCCGAGCGACTAAAAATCCAATAGTCCGAGGCAAATAGAAAAAAAGCTCGAATAGCTCGCCGCGGAAAATGCAGCCTGACTGAGCGGGAGGAAGAGGAGGACTGGCGCCTTGACGACGAGTCGCTTTCGCGAGCAATCAACTGTTTTGCAGCTGTGCCGGACGTTCGATTTACCTCCGTTGGCTTCTGGAACTTTTTCGATTATGACCTCGTTAAAAATGGAAAATTCTGCGAACGCTAACGCGAGAGAGAGGGGGACAGAAAGAGGTCCCAGCCGCGTTCTCGACTAATACGATTTCCGGATGTTGAACGCCGTCGTCGTCCCGAGAGGTGTTTTATATTTTCACTCTATTTTTCCATCGCTTCTCACTATTTCCCAAAGCAGGGGATTCGCATTAGTGGCCCCGTATAAATTTTCGCCTGATCCTCCCTGCCGATGCGCGATTGAAGGGAAACAAAACTGGAACCGAGCGAAAAACGTGGAGCGAAAGAAGAAAAGGTTCCGTGTTGGTGTTGTTGGGTTGTTGGGATAAAAATTCAACCGTGGAACCAGTCAAATGTCGTTTGGCGGTGGCACTCGCGGTACACCCAGTTGCAAATGCAATTGGTGCTCCAGCAGGTACACAATAGCGCTTCGAAACCAATCAACTGTTTTGCGTCTGCCAGCGACGTAGAATTTGCTCGGTGCTTCCCGCGAACCTGCTTACACTCAAACCTTCTCTCCTCCTGCGTCTTAATAGAATTAAACGAGCGATTCTTCGCGGAAGTTCATATCTCCACTCCCGATTAATTCGCGACCTCTACGGAGAACCTGGTTCCATGCACAGTGCTATATATGTATGTATAATAGATAGTGGCATGAAGCGAAGGTCCAAGCAAGAAGCGACGCTGGGATTAATCCTAGAGAGCTCGGAGAAGGCGGGGCTGCAAGAAGCCCTTGAGTCCACTAGGATTAGCATGGAAAACGATGGGAAGTTCGAGGCACAGTGTCGTGAGATGTTGAGAGGAGGAGTTAGAAAGATAAGTGGAGATGGATTCGCTTTGGTTGGAAACGACGGAAGAAGATTAAAATGAATTCGTACCCAGTAGAATTTCTCACTGCGACTAGCTTCCGCGAATACATACATGTATATATGTATTCGTGTACTCGGTCAGTTCGCTGGACTTGGCCCACGATTCTCCGGAATCGGAATAAACGAGGACACTCCCGCGCGGCAGATTTGCAATTCAGAGAATTCTCCGACGATAAGGAATTTACTTGGAATGCGCGCTGCTCTATATAAGTAAGGAGTTTACCTCTGGATTTTAGCATATTTATTGAAACACCGTCGGGTCAGCCGAGTGGTCGTCGGCCTCTACCTACGTCTCTGCATTTTCCTGTCTATAAGCCGCGATTTATAACGGGCCGCGAGGAACTTATATTCGCTCGCCGATTTATAGGGATGCAGCAGTGTATCGACGTAACATTTAGCCAGTCTTACGTCGAAGAAGCGGACAGAGTGACCAGGATCGAGATCCATGTGTCCAACTTGGAGCTGATCGCTCGCTGAGATATGCGCGAGGAATCAAAAGGGTTTTGAAATCGAATCGAGGCCACTTTCACGAGCCTTCGAACTCGTTCTTTATTCTCGTGTAATGGATAACCCTGGTGCTATTCGACGAAATAAATTCTATCCGAACCTATAAATCGAATCGAAACGGAACGCTCATAAACTGAACCCTGAATTGTCGATTTGTTTAGGCAAATATAAATTCTATACCCAGTATTCGAAATCCAGGAGCGAAATAAATTTTCTCTCTCAATTCAATACTTATTAAATTTTAAATTTTACGCTAATCTCCAATACAAAGATTCTCTATCATTTAATTATGTGTAATCAATTCTACGCGAAGAGTGTGTAAACTGGAGGAAAGGAAAAAATTGTAGATTCGAGGGAATCTGGATTATTTAATCGTTACCGAAGAAGAATATGTATGTATGCAGATTCTGAAAAACACTCGAGGTCTGCCGATAGATACGCAGAAGCGAACTAGAAAGCAAGGATTTTACATTTTGTCGTATCCAGTGCCAGAGGGCATCGGGTATCGGCTGAACAGAGGGGCAGAAAGGTGAAGGGATCTGTGGGCCAGGCTAGCAAGTTGCCACGACCAAACAATAAATCGCGAAACGCCGCGGAAGTTTGGATCGAGCCGACCGGACGACAAACAACCGGTACTTCCGCTAGCTGGGAAACGAATAAAGCCTGGTAATCCCTCTTTCCTCCTGCACACCGCTTCCCAGCTATCCAAAAGTATCCAACGATAGAAAGAGATGGAAATTGAGCTCTCTGGATGGGCCAGTTTCGTCTTTCTTCTTCTTCTCCTCCTTCGGATTCCACGAGATTTAGGAAGAGCTCAGGAAAAGCGCCAGCCGGAACCAATAAGTAAAGCTGGCTTATCGTTCTCCGGCTTTGTTTCCCGCGGAATTCATGCAGCATCGCTTCACTCGACTCGAAGAAAAAGTGTGGGGAAGGATCAGAGAAAGGAACAGAAGAGAGACTTGAAAAATATTGTAGAAAATATGGTGGAAAGCGTTGCGAATCACCGCGAGATATATCGCGACGATTATGGGATGTGACGCGAAATCTGCGAGGGGTAAATTGGCTTCATTTATGGAGTAGCTCGGCTCGCAATAAATGAGAGTGGGAAGGGAATTGGACAGGAAAGGGTGGTTTGATGGAAGACGCTCCCGAAGCGGGCAGGCTCAAAGCCGCTTAACTCGACGTGGAAAACAATTGGTAGACTGTGTGATCTTGATTGCGATTTCGGAACGTGAAACGCGACGTCTGACTGACGAGCCTATATACAAACTTTCCTTTCTTATCCTATCTTTTCGAAGGACCCGAATTCAATGTTCACCAAACCGAATATATATAAGATATTTTATTGTCAATGGTAATATTTAAAGAAAGTGGTGTAAAAAAATTGGCGTATCTTAAATTAAAGGATTCTTCTTCGCCCGTTTTGGGTCTCTCGCGAACAGTGCCATAACTCTCCAAGTTCACGAGAAGCTGGCAGGCAATTTCAATAATGCGCCACGATTCCTGAAGTTCTTGGCAAAGGATTAATGCAGACAGGAGCCGCGATACAGCACACAGCATGGCGAATATTCGTCGGCAGGACTGAAATAATGGAAAGCGGCCGCGAACTTGCCCTTTCACGAGCCTGTCGATAATTTACAAACCTCCGAGCTTCAATACTTCCCTCAGAGCTACCAAGTCAGAAATTATTATTGAGAATATCGGTCGAGCAACACACTTTCCACGAGAGTACTCCCAGTCCCACTACTGCATTTGGATAATTAACGCGGAGAAGGAAAGTTAAACGAGATTGGCAGATAAATTCGAAATCAATAATCTTTCCTGACCAATTTTGCATGGGATTTTTAAGCTTCGGCTTCTTCTGACGCAACACAGGCAAATTTAAAAATTAAAGATATTCGTGATGTTAATTTTATTTTGTTTAAACGGTATCGTGTAGAGTAATCGATTGAACAGTTCGATACATGTACCGTATACCGAGGCTGCACCTAAAGTGCACGAAGAAATTCCTCTCTCTCTCTCTCTCTCTTTCTCTCTGTGGAATTGTTCGAGTCACGCGAGAGATAGTATCGTAGGTGTATACCGAAGGTTCCAACGAGACTTATCCACCCCCGTCCGATCGTTACTACACTCGACGTGCACTTACCTTAAAAAATTAGAATCGAGGATCGCGGTGGTACGCTCCAAGCTGAAACAAGGCAAACAAAAGGCGGCAGACCACTTTAATCGCCGCTTTCGAGACTCGAGGAAAAATTAGAGAGAACCGAGCAGCTGCTGCTCCTCTTGGGCTGATATCAATTTTACGAAAGCGGACTCCACGGGAATCGGGATCTCGCGGGGGTAATAAAAAAATCTTCAATTAGCATTCATAAGGGCGTCGACGCGTCGGCGGTGTTCCGAGGAACGCCGGCTGAATGCAAATTGCCGTCTGGCGCTTCGAGTGCGTTTTTACTCGTTGATCGCTTCGCGACGACCTAAATCCTCCGCGAAAATTTGCGATTCAGACACGTCGCGTAACTCTTCCATTTATAGCACAGATTTTAAGGTAGATGTTACAATGGACATGGTAGACAGCTAATTTTCCTACTCTGTTCCAATGCAAAAACTATATTGGAACTTTTTATTACCAATTAATTAATTGTCATTTTTCTATCGCCATCTACTTCAAATGCACTCGGCGGGCGGAGAAAAGTGCATCGAAACCAGACTTTATCCATCCTTTTCTCTTCTGCTCGATTGGTGGATCTCGATTTCCCGAGACTTTTTCACGAATCACAGAAGACTCGGTAGTGCTCGAGTGGCAATGCCGTAAACGCTAATGTTGTTCGAGAGCCAGGTTCTGAGTTCAACGACTCGGCTGTTATACGGTCGATGTCTGGATGAATACCACTGTTGAAATTCGATGAATAATTTCAACTCGGGTCAATAGTCGAAGAACTCGCTATTAAGTTGTTACCCGATGAGCTGGATACCGAAAGGATCCCATTGGCGTCCAATGAAATGAAGTTGAAACGAGGGTAATAAATTGGAAATAGCATGCAGGCGTCGCGCGAAGATCAAAATCGGCTTAGCGCTTCCTAGCACTTAACGAGAAAAAGCGAGCCAAAACGATAAACGAGCACGATTTACAGCACTTTTTCCATACCGGATGCTCTATCTCTTTCTATTTTCGCCTGACGCTTTTTCTTTTTCTTTTTCTTTTTCTCTCTCTCTCTCTGTCTGATTCTGGCACTAGCTGCCTGGCGGCCGCAGAACCCGCAAAAAGAAGGGACGACCGCGCGAACCCGCGATTTTTCCTCTCGCCACTTTTTCCGCCACTATAATTCGTCCTTTTTTTCTATTTCAAGCCGCGCGAGAGCGTTATCGTCGGTCGCGCCTCGTGAATTGTCCGCCTATCAAAGGAATACCATTCCCATAATAGTTATTAAAGAACCGGGTAACACCCTTTCCCCGCTAAAATAGGAAGATAAAAACATAGAAATCTGAATTCCGCTCTCACACCTTTGTGGTAACCTGCCTATTGTTCACTATGGTAACGTTGCGCTCTCGCTGAGGGAATCCTCTCGGTGATTGCTCGATAAATATACCACGTATGTGGCCCGTCGTATCTACATGGACATTTATCATTCAAATCCACTCCACAGTGCAAATTCTTATTGCAAAAAGTACTTGCTTAACTTTGAACTACTTCAGTTTAATACTTGGGTCTCTTGATTAATGTCGAGGTACTAAATACATTATTCGTGTGGCATATTCCCTGATATACGAAAAAGCAAGCAACAATTTTATAGACACTCAGACTTTTTTTTTAAAAAAACAACAAAAAAATACTGAAATTAAGATGACGTGTATACAGAATATTTATAATTGAAAGTATAATAAATGTTGGACAAAACATGGTAAAAGGGTTCTTGATTCAATAAAGGAATGTTTTATAGCTTGGCTCTGTGTTGCAATTTCGCTCGTGTAGCGCGCTTGTAAATGTCCCATTGACAGCGAACCATTTTTACTTCACCTCGCTATCCACAGATTTATACGTATACATACAACTTCGCTCCCGCGGTATTTCGGTGTTTCAGTCAACACTGGCTTTTTTTTCCCTGGAGAAAACACTCTAACGTGAAACTGTTTTCGCGTTAAGTTCGCATTAAGCACCGCGAGTCCTTCTCTCTCGGTCTGCGCGCATCCTGAAATAACAGAAGCCACTTGGCGAGAGTGGAGAACGATGGCACATTCTCCGATAATGTGTGTACGTACTTATGTATATATCAGGTACTAAAACAGAGGTATTCTTGTCGAAATTGATCTTATAATTTAATTGTAACATGTAATTTACTGCAGTGAAACAAATAGTGTCAGTTACGAATAAAATGAATAGTAATAATTTTTTTTTTTTTGCTGCAGAAATAATAGAAATATGAAGCGAACTGTAAACATTTACGCGTGTAGCTAAAACCACTCGTTTAAATATACACAACTTAACCGCGTGATGTTAACAAGACTGGCATACTTCCGAAAACCACGTCGTTGTTCGCGGGAGCAACTGGGTTGTGTTTCGCGATGCTGCTCTTCTCTAAGACTGCTTTCAAGCCACAAGCCTCAAACCCTCTTACTTCTGGCCTAAAATCGATGAAACAGGTTCTCATGGAACGCTTACTAATAATTCAAGAACACGCACAATTTACCGTATACCATATTTATCGTGTAAAATGGAATATAAAACATTTTCAATAGAACATCATATACGATAAAACTTCTTATTTAATAATAATATAATTAAACGCGTACAAGAGTGTTTCTGTGGTTAGTTGTTTCCCGTATAGAGAAGATCTTCCGAACACTTATTGCAAGTGCCGTCGAGAACAACGTAACTCAGCGTGAAACTCTGTACCTTAGCGGTACCAGCAGTGGTCGAGATCGGCCTATTTAATGAACGGCGAGTGCCGGCAATATTGAGTTAGGCAGCAATACTCCAAATTGCTTGGCCAGCCGGAGGTGGACTTCACCTGACCGCCAGTACCCTGGACCATCGATCGTCAGATAATTACTGCGATCCAATGGATCCTAGGAACCTTGTGCTTCCCTTTATCTCAGCAAGGACATTTTCACCTCTCGCGGCTTTGTCGTGCAAATTGCGAGTACGCATTCAGAAACTCCTTCTTAGAGGAAGATACATAATCTCATTGCAGTTAATGACTTTCTTCGTTTATTTGGACAACGTCTCGAACTCTGAATAAAATGTAACCATTAAAGGAATAATATTATTTGTACACTTGTCCGAAATGAGAGAACTGATAAAGGATTTGAGTAGAGAACAAAACCTGTGCGCTCAACAGCAAAGACATAATTAATCAGATGTAGGTGGTCAGACTCTGAATGGAACTTGGTGGGTATGTTAATCAGTAGGTTGTTGGAAATCGAAGTATATGTTGACGAGTGGCAAACAGGGCATAGCTCATGTTCCAAATTACAATACCAGGCAGCTGGCTCTGATCTGTTAAGGGCTGCCTTGACTAACGGCCAGCAGAACCGATCCTGGCCCAATCAAACGACGTTTAATTGGCTCGTAAATTGACATCAAACAGCGTTCCGTAGAATTGTTCGACCGCTGCCTCTCAATGAATCGAACAGAAGAGTACAACCTGGCGACTGTTCCTTCAAGAATTCTACAGCGAATACATTCTAATTGCAATTTAATTCTCCCACGATTTCCCAGTAAACAGACTCTTCCCTCAATTGTCGTTTGGACCAAATAAATATATAAAAAATTAAAAATGTAAAAATTTATTGTGGAGTTTCTCGTGAATGGAAAACAGAGAATCAGCGAGAGCGTGTGACTCGCTATAGAGAGGCCTCATTTGCTCTCCTGCGCCGAACGAGAGCATACATTTCGATTACAAGTCCACTCGGAAGAATTGTGAATACTGGTCTCGCACGCGTTAGTTTAGTTTGCTATCATCGCTTGCGGTACACCTACCATTTACAAACTTTCATGCTTTCTGGTCCCAAACTATCAAAGTTAATAGCCACCATTGACAAGGTTTCTTTTTTTCCAACTTTCCACTTGTTTCGATAACGCGAATTTTCTAGACGAGTCTAGAGAATCTAACTTGCAGATTTATGTAAGAATTTTAATACGAATGCTTTTGAATTCTCCCAACAGCCGAAGCGCAACTTGGCAAGCAAAGCATCTTGGAATTCCGAACATTGCACGTGGGTGGATACTTGCATTCGGGCGAAGAATTACCCCACTTTGTCGGGCAACTCCAACAAATCTGGTTCAATGGATATCCATATTTGGAGATCGCCAGAAGCGCAGGAAATCACCAAACTTCTCACCAAGGCGTTACACCTATAATTAGGGTCACCGGAAAATTCGGCAAAAGAAATCATCCTGTTCACTATCCAGTGACCTTCACATCGAAGCACACGTTCGTTGGTCTACCTGTTCTCAAAGCTTACGTCGAGACGAACGTCTACTTTCAAGTAAGTTATTTCGTACATATTATATAAAAATATTAAAATAGATATATGTATATATCTTTAGCGAGATATATTTATTTTCTTGAAATTCTCGATGGTCACACCCATCTGGCAAAAATTAAACAGAAACCGAGAGAAATATCCGATACTTTTCATCTCCGGCTGACGTTCCAACCTTTTTATTTCGCCTGCGCCGAGGGTAATTTGCTGTCCGGCTGGCCTGTGGTGAAAAGTGACCAATTCAAAGAACTACGAGGAGAAAAAAAAAAGCCACTGGAGTGGCATTGGTCGCACTTCAAAGGGCAGTGACCGCGAGAAAATCTCTACTGGACATTCGAATCGAGCGGGGATCGAACGCGATCGGTGATGTTCCCTCTCCACAAAAACTTCTGTTTCCCTGGGAATCCGCGTTCCGGAAAAATCCAATCTACCAAGCGCGCATACCGTCATCATCACCTGGTTAATTACAACGACCAGTAATTGAGCTACGCAATCCACCTATCTGGCCATAAATAGAGGCGCCTTTCCATCAAAGCCTATCGCACTTTGATAACCGGTAGCCGCGACTTTTGTCATCAAACGCGCTCACGCCCCGATTCATTATGCATCCCTTTGCTTCTGTGCTTCGAATCTCTGTCCGATGAAACTGATCCATTAAAACTCTGATTCAAACGATACACCACGCATCTACCACGTGTTTAAATCGCTCTCGGCATTTTTAGAGATTCTCTTCGACTTGAACCACTAATTAACAGAACCCGATTGTTTCATCCTGTAATCTAAATACTACAACGATATAAGCTTGATAAAGAAAAGTCTCTTTTTCAAAAGGAGCAAAACTGTTTTTATATGTATCGCAGCCTACGGAAGTAATAACCAATATTTGCAGTGTTAATTGGTACTCAAAAGCCCTTATCGCCATTTCTATATCGATTAATAGAACAGCAAACCACACAATACTCCACCAATTGGGAATACAACCGCTAATAAATATACAGGAAAATTGAGTCGATCTTTCAGGAGGCTTTTCCTGGAAAGTTTACTATCTATAATGGAGAATCGTGACATAAAATGCACAGGGACCTTTTCCACGCTTCATTTTGTAGAGATGGCTGGGCAGCGCGATGTTATATTACAATGCTCGGCTATAAAAGTTTATATTAGGAGGGTTAAACGGTGGAGAAAATCGACCGCGAGAAAAATGGCCTCTCCACCCACGCGCAGTATCGTGCGAACAAAGCCGATATTGCCGAACGCAAATCGAACGATTTAACGTTATTTATCTCGACCCAACTGCGCCGTACACTTTTTTCTCGCCCTTCTTCCTATTCTAAACACCGCCCATTAAACTACGGAACAACATTTTTTTTGAGCCGTAAAATCGATCCGCCAATCTGCGCCTAGGAAAAACTGGGCTTGCTTTTGTGCCATTGTTTCGTTCGCTATTCTACTGAACTTTTTTTTCTTTCGTTCTTGCATCGCCTTGTGTAAGACAATACGCGTTCCGTTCTGCAGCTGAGTCTTACGCAAAAGATATCGTTGCTATTTTTCGTAAAGCGAGATCGTATCTCGTATGTGTTCGCTTTATAGAATTCCGTAATGGGATAGTTTCACTATGATACGTAGCCAGTACAAATTTAGCAAGTTCAATTCGTTCGAATTTATTTTCATATTTTTTTTATCGAAGACTGCTGAATTTTTATTAATTTCTCGTTTATATCTCAACCTTTTATTTCATTGAAATGTCCATTTTTGAGGTTTATTTTCAGCGAAACCCATTATATTAATTGTTCCACTAGCGGAATAGTTATTTTACCTTGCAGCAGTCGTTTATTTCTTTGTCGATAGATTCTATCGTATTGATTTGACCGAATATTGACATTACCAATGCAATATCCATAATTTCAGTGTAATTTACCTCTTGGTACTGATTGCAAGAGACTTTATTCACATCGCAGATAGAACGATACATCGATAATTACATTAATCACCCAATTTTACTGTCAAATGTCACAAATTAGAGCTGAAATTCAAACACTTCCATTTTAGTTAAATTACGAGTGACTTTCCGATCGAGAAAGTTAATTATGGAAGAAATTCGATAAAATAGGATCAGGAATAATGGATAAAGGAATAAATGAGAGAAGTTAAAAAATCAGGAATGAGACGTGGGACTTTGACTGGTTGCAGTTCAAGACTCGCGAGGCGAACGGCTTGATCCTGTACAATGCCGGCCGGGAGCAGGATTTCATCGCAGTGGAGCTGGTGAACGGTCACATCCACTACGTGTTCAACCTTGGTGACGGGCCGGTCAGCCTGCGGGACAACTCGAAATCGCGCTTGAACGACGGCAAGTGGCACGCGGTTGCTATCGCCCGGCCTGCGCCCAAGCGACACACTCTCGCCGTCGATGACCACGTCGCCGCGGTCAATAGTCCCGGCAGTAACGAGAACCTCGATCTTGATGGCATCCTCTACATAGGTGGGTTTTCGATTCAATTTATTTACAACTGTAACTACTGTGATAAATACAAGTTTTACAAGATATCCAAACAATATCATTAGTCTTAATGCATTTCTGAATAATTAATTAGGAAAAGTTAAACAAATTGGGTAAAGGGATCAATTTTAGTTGAGCAGGATCAAACGTCTGTTAACAAAGTTACATATTATTATAGATTAAAGGTCATTTCAACTGAGGCTTATACAATAATTCCCAGGATTTACTATCGGTCAAAGAGAATTGATTCAAACGCTTTATTATCAAATGCAAAAGCCTCACAATGTGAATTTTGATGATTGACAATATGTTTACCTCGAAATAGGAGAATAAGCCACCGACATGTGCTTTGTTAATTCAACCATACACAGGTGTCCCACTGAGCACGTTACTATTGTCATTGAACTCTTCCAATTATTCTATACCATTAATTCGTTACAATTAACTTTGATATTGCAATAATAAACACTTATATTTGTATCTAATAATAACTAGAATTTATATTGGAGATAAAGGAAAGAATCCGTCAAGTTATTGAAAAACCAAATCCTGAAAAAGTCAAATTGATTGAGAAATTAAACGAGATAGCAGAAATCTAAACATAGTTTCTATCGCGGGAAACTGGAGCTCGGACAGCCGATGAACAGGGCAATTGGGGAAACCGAAGGGTGTAGAAGCGATCGAGCGACAGCGTCAGGAAATATTGTCGAGCGGACAGGTTGCCAGACCGCGAATCTGACAGAAAGATAGAGAGAGAGAGAGAGAGAGAGAGAGAGAGCACGAAAGCTTCGTTTCGCAGTCGTTGCAGGGTACCGCGATACAATAATGCGTGCTGCTAGCCAGCTCGAAATAATTTTCGGCCGTCCTGGACTCTCTGACAGAGTGTAGTGCACGAGTGTGCGTCTCTCTCTTTCTCTCTCTCTCTCTCTCGTTTTCCCTGGATTTATGGGCGCGGGAAGCGGACGTGTGGTCGTCTCGGCTGGCCGGCTGCGGAATTGCGAATCCGCTTCGCTTCATCGCTACCCCGGCATTCGGTCATTTTTCACGCCATCCGCGAAGATTCGTATGGACAAACATTAATCGTCAGTCAAACTGACAGTATCAAGGTTTTGTCACTACTGCCAGGAACTAGAAACAATAACTTAATCCAATAGGTGAAAATACCGCGGATTCTTATACAAAATATCCAGAATTTTTAATCGAAAATTCTAAGATAATTATAAACAAATATCGCTAGAATTTTGCAAAATATTTTTTATGATAAAATTTAATAGAATAAATAGCATTTATTAGAAAGTTAATTTTTATTACTAGATTAAGGGGAATTGAATCACTGACTTTGAATTGCTTTCTCTAACAATGAGATATTTCTTTTGAAGGTGGAGTCGAGAAGTCGCAGTATGCTCAACTGCCCAAGCAGATATTCAGTAAACACGGGTTCCAAGGATGTTTGGCATCCTTGGACCTCAGTGGCGAGAGCACTGACCTCATATCGGACGCAGTCGTGCCGAGCTCCCTCGTCTGGTCCGGATGCGACGCGTACGCGCGAATACACTCGAGCAAGACGTGTTCTCACGACCTTTGTGCGAACCATGGCACGTGCGTGCAACAATGGAACAGCTACACCTGTGATTGCGATATGACCAGCTTCACCGGGCAAACTTGCAACGACGGTAATATATTTCTAAAGCCCTTCGAGCTTCTCAATTGTTTTTTTTTTTCTTTTACCCAATATCCATTTAAGAACGCTTGAGAAAAGTATAATACAAAATTGTGAGCATACACATGTGTATACTTGTATATTGACTATGATGATCTATACAAAATACGGTGTATTACGAAGATTGTAGGAAATGTAACAATGAGAGTCGATTGGAAATGATTGTCATCGACATTCATCACTCGGTTATCCGGTCTATCCGGCTATTAGTACGTTAATCGTAACTTTTGTTACTGTTGTAAATACTCTGAATTGGGATATCGATATTCCGTGGCCGAGGACGATGAATTTGGCGATTTATCAGAGCGCGCAGAACAGAAGGATTACCATAAATTCGTGTCAGGGAATAATGAAAAAGCAATTTGCGGGCAATAAGAGGGCGTTGCTAATTCCATTGGAAACAAGCAGAGCATTGGGAACGCACGGCCTCTCAACAATGACAGACGGCTAGCATTAATTCATTTGTGTTTTCCATTCGGCCTGGATCGCTCGATAATCTTCGAGAGGATTTATACCTGTGCATACATACGTACATACATATATACACACATACTATACATAGTATATATATGCATGTGTATGCTATCGACGATCGCGGAATAATTTAATGATGGATTTCCCCATTTTTTTGTGCAGAGGCGGTGGCTTACGAGTTCGGAGCCGGAAGAGGGATCATCACGTATACCTATCCCGCCGATCGAAAACCGGAAATGAAGAGCGACACAGTCGCATTGGGATTCGTCACCAGTGTCAGCGATGCTGTATTACTCAGAATCGAATCTGCATCGAGTGATGACTACCTCGAAATCGAAATTGTTAGTACAATAATAACAACAGAATAAAGTGTCATTATTATTGAAACATCAAAAAATTAAATATAATTGTTATTAAATCGTGTAAGTGTAGTACGATGAGAAAGGAACAAGAGCGTAGGATTAAAAATAGAAATAAGAAAAAATAATAATATAATTATAGATCGAAAGCAGTGATTGATGAGGCACTGAAAGTTAGTTAGCTTCGTAAGCGAAAATGGGTAGAGAGAGATTGGTGTCGGTGATATTAACTTATTTAACTCTTAACGCGACGAAAAATCTCGTAATTACGTGCGAACAGATATCGATTTTATGCTAATATACACGGGTGGCCGCCACAAATCACGAAGACTTTATAAGTGCAGGGGAAAATCTGATAGATCCTTCTACGCGATGCTGGGTGCAAGCACCTTCGAGAAATTTAAATTAAAGTCCTGAAGTGTTTACGAGCACGAGTGGTAGTTTTTCTGCAAATTAGGAGCAGAATTCTTCTGAAGATCGGACAGTCGTTCTTTAAAAATATAAGATACATATTCCAAATCATTTCATTATACATATATCCTGATAAATAAGAGAAAAAGCGAAGATATCAAGTTGATGATTCACCCTTAATCTAGAAACACGTAGTAGTAGTCAAGTATTCATAAAAGTGATAATAAAAAAAGAATCTCAAGTGTGTAAATATTTTGCTTGAATCTTTAAAATTTATATCTACAAAATCGTGTTCATAATAGATTTTCGCGATAAATTAATCGAGGGACAATAAACTTTGAGAACATCTTCAGAAAATCGTGTAAAACGTTTAACTGATAAAAGTGGTAATCGAAATGTTACAGGTAAAAGGCAACATCTTTGCGGTGTACAATATGGGCACCACTGACCATCCGATAGGAGAAGTGGGTGTAAAAGTGAACGACAACCAGTATCACGTAGTCAGGTTTACGAGGACAGGGCCGAACAGCACGCTCCAAGTAGACGACAACAATTTGCAATCCAATCATCCGTCCGGTAAGTAATCCTCTCGACTCTGCTCCTCAGAGAATTAGAATCCCCCCCGAGAACATCAATGCGAAAACCTCACGAGTCACACTAGAAATTAGAGTGTAATATTCTGAGTGTTATTCACACTAGTGCAACGCTAAAGTTCTGAGCGCGTAGAGAGAAAGCGCAATGAGAAAGGAAGATGTCTCACGCGGTCGGACGCGCGGATGCAACTAAGAGAGCAAGGGCCCAGTGCCCCCCTTTTATAGCCTCGCAACAGAGGGACTCACAAGCGCATAAACGATCCCACGTGCTTTCCAAGTGTCTGGGAACCGTGTGAGTTACAGTCGTGACGTGCTCACGTGATCACTATTCATCCTTTTGATCTGTAATGCCCGTAGCATTCTCAAACCAATGCCACGTGTTTCTTGTGTGAGAGAACCGGCATTTAAATCGTAGTTTAAAGTCGTCGAAGCGTACGGTTGGGATAGAGACGAATTCCTAGGTAGAATGCTACGATGGGCTACTAAAGGGCAGGGTCGAAAAATCCTTTTGGAATCGTACCTCCATAAGCTTCCTGCTTGCCGGATTCTTAAGACTACTATAATTGGCTTTCACTTTTTTTCTAGACGATTGTAAGCTTTAAAGGAACCCCCTTGAGCTTTCTAATATTCTGCTACTTTTATGACCTTTAATTGGATATCTCGACCTTAAGATCGCTTTCAACCAAGAATTCTCAGATTTACTCGTGAGGTCCTGACACTTTGTGGATCGTAGAATAACACAAGGATAATAGTATTTGGAAGAATCTGATCTGACGTGGTGTGAAATTGTCGTGGCATGGTTCCGTCTTCCAGATTATTTTCACAGTTAAACATGGCCTCTGATGTGTTGTCGGGCTGCAGGATTCAGGTAGAAAGGCACAATGCAGCCTTCAGGCTAGACTCACACTTTGTGAAATGAAACCGAGGGAAGGTGGTCCCATAAAGTTCCTTCAGAAAAGTACCTACCTACAAGGGCTTTCTGTTTCCCTGCCCCAGGGCAGCATGTTAATTGGCCCAGGACATTTTTTTACGATTATATAAATCTTGGCCTTTGAACTCCCCGGATTTCGCTCGGCTCTCATCCTCTTCTGAGAGCCTGCTCCACTGACTGTCACCGAAGACAAATTTTTTACGTGACCAAAGACGCCTGCAACACGAAATTTACGTAATGTTATGCAAAACTTCGAAATACTTCGTTAGTGACCCGTATAATTGAACTCGTTAAATGGTGCGGGAAATTGAATCTTAGGGAAGTGTGGAGTTTCGAGACAGGAAATCATAAGACTGGACTTTAAAATTTCCTTGAAGAACGTCTTCTTTCAATCTCTAAGGCCCTAGTATTCGAAAGTGGACTAATTGGCTTTCACTTTCTGAACCAACGTTAGCTTACTCATAATTATGAAGTAACGGCGAACCCTCAGCTTCGTTTTCTCTAATTTTATTTGTTGGAACACCATAGAATTTTTATAGACTAATATCTAGTTTTTCTAAAGCAGAGAACGGTATTCGAGATATCATAGCGTTAATATTATACTTGTAATTACAAAAGTGTAAATATAAAAGTAAATCCAAATTTACTAGCGGAAGGAACTTTCTTGGACTTATATCACCCGCTTCCAAAACTGCTCAAGTGTCACTAATCGTGTCCTACAGTCGTTAGAAGACTCTTAGAATTCCTCCTAATCTGCCATAGTGTCCTAATAACTCGTCCTTTAGAAAACGCTTTCACTTTCAAAGGACGCATCGTTACCTTGTACACAGTACTCTTGTATTTTCTACCTGGCTGCAAGGGCAGATGTGCCAGGTAGAACCTCACAAAGTAGCAACGACTTTCTTGCTTCTTTCTTGATTCGTGGGCCTAACCGCTCAAACGGTATGGTTCCCTGGTAGTGAACTGAACAAGGTGGCAATATAAGTAATAAAACTAATAACACTCTCGTGTCTCTTGAACAACGGCATGGTACACCTGTGAGATAACAGTATGCTGCATCTTCGAACCATATGGCTCTACATACATATAAGGAAAGTGCAACAGAGCTGGAAACAGAGATTTCCAGTGCATTCTGCACTCGTGAAAATTCACATAGCCAAAATCTCTTTCGATTTTCCGTATTTTATGTTCGCCTAGTAAATACGCTTTCCCAAGATGCATTTTCCGCGATTCTCCACTATTTTTCCTGACTGCAACAGAGAGTTTCCATTTTCACCTCCACTGTTTTCTGGAACCCTAGACGAAAGTAAACAAGATTTGGGACACTTACGCTGCCTTCCGAATAAAGAACTCCTTCGTGTCTCATGCCCTCCCAATGGAAAATCTTTACCAACTGGAACGAATCGCGATTGAGAATTGACGAAAATTTTCCAATAATACTTTGGCTTTGAAAATACAAATAACTTGCGATATCAAACTCCAATAAAATATAATTCTGGAGTCCAGAAAGGACCCAGGACCCAGGACACTTTTCTTAGACTTCAAAATCTTCTACTTTCCTAGTAAGTGTTCACCAGAAAGTGATGGGACGTTTGAAACATGCTCGGACAAAAGAGTTGGGCATATATCGAATAGCATAAGGTCCTAATACGAAAGTGTTCAAAAGTGGAACGGACAGCGGTTTCCGTTATTCAGGAATTTTTCCTGGAAACCTGCAGAGGCATTCTAGAAGCCTAATACCTCAAGAGATACTAATCCGCCTCATTAGTCACGTGTGGTGACGGTGATAATAAGCCAAGGCATTCCTGGCCCCATATAAAGGCGACGCATGTGGCGCGGGACAGGGACAATTCTTGCGGTGGGATGCAGTCCCAAACAAAACTGCACGAACCACCATAAGACAACTTCCTTCGCTCTCATGCGATCCTTTCCGATATAGTGGTGTCTATGGTGTTCCTCCACCGTGGAAACCAACCATCATCCCCTTACTCGAAGAACAGAACACCAGGATTTTTACGAGAAAGAATACGCACGAAATTACGAGGAAAACTCACGGGACACAGAGAACTGCAAAACGCATTACTGGCATCATTATGCAGCTGCATCCAAATGCTGGGGAGTTTCTCTACGGCCTAGTTGCAGCGGAAATTTGTCATGCTTAATGCGAGGCCACATTTTCATAATAACGAGACTCTTTCAGTCCCGTGAGTAACATTAGACAAGTATGAAAAACATGGCGCACTGCTGCACCTGATTAAGCAAACTAATCGGATTCCTCTCGAGACCCATGCCCAGGGACCATTTTTCTGGGTGCCACAATTATTCAATGGATATTTTATACTATTGCTAAATTACTCATTCAATTCGAGACCAGTATTATCTGCCGAAATATTGCAATTGAGCAATTTTTTGCTTTCCTTATTTAATATTGGCGCGAACGAGCGAAATCAATTATACGCAACGGTAGTGGTTAATTAACTCTGGATTGTTCCCATGCACAAAAAAAGATCAAGGCACACGGCATTGTTGTATCGCTGTCTTCGAATACAATAAGAGAACAAGGAATGAGAAGATAGTAGTATTGAGCAAGGAGGAGGGTGCATCTAATTTGATTTAATTAGAATAAATTTGCCTGCATAAAAAGTTACGGAGAAGATCATGCTCCACTGCGAACATATCAGCCTGGTAGCTAAATTTATCGAATTATGCGTAACTCGTCCAGTTTGTATCAATGTAGATTAGCAACCGGTTTCGCAATGATCCCCGTTCGCATATATCAGTATCGTTCAATATTAAATCTCCAGCTTCTAGCTTTGCATTTCATTCGGAAGCTTTCATTTCCATTGTATATACGTAAAACGTTTCCTTCGGACGACAGAGACTACTTGCGATAATTAATTATTATTTATCCAGTTAATAAAAAGGAAATTAAATCGTAGGGATGGAATATTTAAAATTGTACGCGTAGTTTCAATCGATAAATCCATTGTATGCAGCGAGAAAGTCCGCCATATCGAATAATGGGAAGCATGGGCACCAAGTCCCATGGGCGTGGTGAAAAGAGTTTCGGTGGTCACCATCGAAAATCCGACACCAGCAACTTTCTCGAGCTACATGTTCTCCTGGCCCCTAAGTGGTACGACCTTCGACTTGGACCCTTAACCCTTTCCTGCCGTGCTAATTAACGTCGCTTCATGGGGTTCGTAATTACCCCACCACACTCCTTCTGACGTTAATTCTGAGTCAGTGTATATATTCCTTTGCGGAACTCGACGGGACGGGAACACCCAGGCACCCGTATTGTACTGTAGCATTGCATGGTATTGACGCTGTCACCATACCACTCCGTCGCCCTGCTCCATCATGGTTCCCTAGTACTCAAAGCCGCATGGCTTTTGTTCGTGTTCTGACTTGCGTCAAGATGGAATTCGGTATGCTAGTGTGGGGATTTCCTCATACGACCCAAAATTTAATCGCGAAGCAAAGGATCACTATTTCTAAATTAACACAGTGCAACTGTTAATTTTAGACAGTCGATTTTGTAATATAAATTGCAATACACTTTGATTAATTTCCTCCTCTTATAACTTAGTAACTTCGCAATCAGTTCGAAACTTGAGAAAATTGATATACAATATATATTAGAAAAGTTGATAAGAGATAATATCAGGTAACTAATTCTTTTTATCGATTCGCGCAAAGCACAGAGAGTTCCTTGTTGAAACCCTTTGAAGCTTAGAGAGCTCCGTCCACATCCTGACAGCCTGTTCCTACAGGACACGGGCTTTTGTCGCATTAACCCTTTGACTGCGGTGGGATTGGAGCATCCAACTTTGTTCCGTTCAACCCTCGGTTCCGACAGTGCCGCCAGGGCTCCTGCTGTCGCCAGTTATTCAGGACCGAGTGAAACTCCTTCTCGTCCTTACTATCCTGCTACCTTTCTAGATCATCCTGAACCCCTTAGGACAGGTTTCTTTTATGTTTTTCTAATCAAATCCTCTTGCGTGTGTGGCACGTGCCTCGGGTAACTTTCAGCTGGGCGATGTGAACGAGAAATCCAATACAACTGTAAGCCGAAATCCACAGTTCCAATTGTGAAAATTAAATGCCGTATTTGCTCGAGGAATTAGTTCGCATTTCACCGAGCCGATGTTGGAAGTTTGTTAAACATTAGCGCTGTATTTGCTGGATACGTTAAAAGTTTCGGGGATTTAACTTTCTCGGTGTGGTATAACAATTTCAGTTTTATCCCTGCGAGACGGAACAATCGAAGCAATTAAAAGTATTGGAAATCCTTTTTACCGTCAACTTTGCCGAGAACCTGCTAGTCTGTTAGGAAAATTGTAAAATTTCCAACAAATTCGTTTCACTTTAACAAAGTTCCTGTTGGAAGTTGCATGATCGAGAGTATTGTCACTTTTGATAGTGATTCATCGAATGCAATATCATATGGAGGTTCGTATAAGAAATAAGTAACAATATTTGCAAAGTGTAAATAATATCGAAAGGATTATTGTGAAAAACGAAAGTAGGAAGTAATAAAATAGCAGCGGAAAGAGTCGATCGAATGTAAGGAAGTCGAAGGATGCGCCCAGGAAGGAAGAATCCTCTCTTACGATTCTGGTACCTTGTTACCTAGAAATTCGAATCAGCTTAGAAACCTCAACCCTTTTCCCACGTCGATTCACTTGGACCGGAAACACGCACACGCACACACGTCCCTTTCGAAAGCCACCCCCGCTTCCCATGGGAACACACACGGCCACCCGGGCCACCGTTGCGCAGGAGAAAGTCTTCCTCTTCGTGCTTCCTGCTCCTCTGCTTCATATGTGGAGGGCTGCGTGTCCCCGAGTCACATATTCTCTCTCACGCGTGTCACACACGCGTGTCTACCCGTTCAACTGTCCCTGTATCGTCTTAATAGATTTGATCTAACCGCACGCACTTCTTTCACCATGAACCTCGCGTACTGAAGATGTAAATTTATTTGTAAATTAATATCAAAGTTATTTAAAATCAGCATTGAAACGAGCAACCGACTGATATATGATTCCAACTCACTTCTATTTGGACGATTTATTAAAATAGTTTATTACTATTTGTTAAAGTTTATTTCGGGAGGAAAATAAAAAAGGATATTTTGAGTAAGACTATTTTATTGCTAAATGTTATAGATGCATAGGTTGTATGTTGCATGTTCAAGTATAGTGAGTTTAGAAGGGTATTGAGTGTGTATAAGGGGAGTGGTAAGCACCACCCCTTTGCTTGAGCTCCATTTAAATGAGAGAGGGTGTCCCATGAAGGCCTCTTTCCCTGGATGAAACTCTGGTGGAAAAGGTCACGTCGAAGGCCTTTTTTCCACGGCACCCCAACGAAACTGTGCTCCCCTCTGTTTCTCTACCTCTACCATCCCCTCTGCGACCCCTATTTCAGGACCCACCTCTTGCTCTTTCTGCTCCTCTAATAATAAAATAGCGAAAAGGACACGTGGTAGATAAGTTTTATGAATGGATACTCGTATACACTCGAAACAGCCAAGTTACCGTAACTTACTACTTCAGACTTGAATTACCCATCAAGATATAGTAAGAGCTTTATTTTGCTACCGCATACAACTGTAATTAATTTGTGCGTGCTGCTTGGCTGTAATTTGCATTCGGACTGCTCTTGGTTGCAATTCATCGTTGCCTTAAATAATAAGGTATTATTCTACCGCAATATTCTCTGGCTGGGGCTGAAATTCGAGCGCTCTACTCGACAGGACATTCCACGCCAACCACCTCCTCCTACGTCCTGTTTACTCGGTACCTAAGTAGATCACTTGAACTAGAAATTTCAATCCTTTACCTATATTCCACGAAACCCTTTCCAGGGTCTTTCATACCTGGCCGTAATTCCCGTCCTAAACCCACACTCCTGTAGGCTACATACGAATGACAATGCACAGCATTCCATTGGAGGAAGTTTCAATGGGAAGCTCCGTCTTTATGGGCACAGTATGGCGTTCGCGATCGTTTATCCCAGCAATAAAGGAATTTTGGTTATTGGCCCTTACGAACTTGAAGGAAATGGTTTCGAGGGCTCGAATATTAGAGGGTCATTTCGAAGCCACGCCCAGCATTTGAGAATACTTCTTTGCCTCGTATACTTCCCTGGCCACTAATTAGGGATCTCTATTCAGTTGTTCCCCATAAGGGCGGCCTATGGTCCAACCTCCCCACAGAAACTCTCTCTCTTTATCCTCTGCATTCTAATACCCGCGAATAATAATATCCCGATCCCTTGACGTCCATTCATGAATACGTTATGAACCGATCGATACTCCTTCAATCTACCCATCAATGATAATTTTCATCGTGCAATTTGCGATGCAACTTGCTGGCGTATACTGAAGAACACTTTCCAAAATTACTCTCTCCCAATTGACTGCCTCTGACAGCATAAAGAGGAGCAGAATATTTATCCATAATATTACAGTACTCTGAAATCAACATTGATGGAGTTTGAATTGATGATAGACTTGTGTAAATTTGATTAAAACTGAGATTTTGTTGACATCGATTCAAGAAAGACACTGAACATTCTCTGACTGGCACTTACAATCTTAAAATCACCCTGTACCACTTCTGACACCCTAATGCTTAGGTCACGCCTCGGTCGAAAATTCCACGCGTGCCTCGAGGTAGTCATGAAGAAGGGTGGTTTGGGATATACTTTCAGTCACATATTCTCCTATTATCCCTCTTACGCATTAAGCTCAAATTTCACGCTCGAACATGGCTGGATTGGGCGTCGGTCAAAAGATGGGGTCTAATCATCGGATGAAGGAATCTGATTGGCAACGGAAGAGAGGCCCACCATCTTGCGTTTGCAGCAGGTTCACCACTGGCGGGTAGTTCTCTATAGGTTTCTTCCTGTCGTTCCCTAAAGCCCTAATACCACGACGACTGAATTTGACCGTGGGCGAAGCTCGTTCTCACGCTTGGCCTCGAGCTGGAAGCCGGCCAAAGTCGAAGCCCCGGGACGCGTTAGCCCGTGGGTCGTGGGAGGTGTTCTTTCTCTTTCTTTTCTCCTCCGTCTCTCTCTTGCGCTCTGTCCAGACTCGGGAACTTCTTTCCCATTCTTCGAAGCGGCGCGCTATAGACGAGGACCTTTGAACCCGAGGAATTTCGCATCCGGCACCGCGCAGAGAAAAAGAGACGAAGCAGAAGACGAAGAAAGAGACAGAGAAGGCCCATCGATAATTTCCAACGGCTCATCTCACCCTCTCTGTCTTTCTCGCGTGTGAAATCTGACCGGTGCCCTCTACCTCGGCAATAATTCCTCGTTTACAACCCCCTGAGTCGCATTGCCCACTCGCTCGCTCCTTTACTTCACTGTCTCCGTCTCTTTCGGCCTGTCAAAGAGCCATGGAAAATCAGAGTTTCTTGAAAGGCATCTTAGCCTACCTCCGGAGTCCGGAGCTTCCTTCGGCCGCGAGGCTTTTTTCTCCGAAAGCTAAGTCCCGTGGGTTCAAGGATCGAAGAGCACTAGACCGCTCCGTGGGAATCCAAGGACGGTCGGCGGCTCTGCGCCCGTGAGAAAGCCGCCTAAAGGAGAGGGCTTTGCTTCTCAGGGTTACTAGGGAATCAGTCGATATCAGGAAGCTTGCGAGTAGAAGCCGAGCAAAGAAAGAGTGCGTGAGTACCCTAAGGGGGTGGCAATACTCGTCTCGTTACCCGAATGAACCCATGTAATTGTAGCTCGCAAGAGAAGTCAGCTTCGGATCAGTTGGACTCTGCACATGCTGACAGATGTACGTAAGTGGGTCACCAGGCGGCACATCTCACTCATCAGACTTATTACGACCTCATTCGGTACTCACCCTTGAATTACCAATTAACTTTGACCGACTATTAAAGAACGAGGCAAAGGCTACGACACTCGAATTTTTTTCAAGCAGTATTGTCGGATTATCTACACGGGAAGAGTCTCTGTTAACATTACTCGGGAAGATTTGTCGTCGTGGTCAATGCCAAATAAAAAGGGAGAGTCATCCATTAATGTCAAGTGGACACGTTCGCACCTCCACCTTCTTCCCCTGAGCTCTACTCGAGAGACCTTCTCGCCGATTCTGTTCGTTTGATACCCCTGAGAAACTAAAGGTCCCCTTCGAACCTTCATTCTCACGCTCGTCCTCGGCATCCCGTAGCTTTATCTCGTAACGTCTCCCAGGTAGAAGTCCGCCTCATCGCTAATCTTCGAGAAGGCGTTCGACTCGCTTTTTTCAACGCATTCCTCAATGCCAGATGGCTAGCAAGACGCACACACTGGAAAGGAAGAGAGCCCTTCGGAATACACCCAAGAGCTAAGAATTTTCAATCGTGGGATTTTTCTCGGTGTCCTGTCTTCTACATGGAAGAGGATACCAAGTGAAATACATTATTGCTCAGAGGGGATCGTTATTTTTCTAAAAGATCGCCGGCTTTTCCTTCGGTTCTGGGAACCACGGCTCTGTAAGGTTGTATGAATATTCTGCCACGGCTCTTTTTCGAAAAGAACCGCTTGTCGAAGGATATCGGACTATCCTGCGTCCGCCACTCGATTCCCACGGGTCGTGAGAACGACGATTCCGTGGCTCGTGCGTTCTTCCCGCGGGTGATAGAGAAACATAAGTGGAAAAGAGGAGTCCTCGTGTTTCGATAACGAGACTCAAATGGAACGTCCCTAATAATAATTTCGTATCCTCCATGATATAATCTCAAAAGGCATCAAATTCCTCAAAAAAATTCATTTCTAATACACGCATTTCACTACGCTCCAACTAGCTACTTATTAGATACGCTTCTAGTGTCATTTACCACAAATGTTCTTGTTCCATTCTTCTAAATAATCTTCCAATTTATTTAATTGTAATTTGGTCATTTTCAATATTGATCTGTTTATGTAAAAAACAATGTTAAATGTAAAAGAGAAATTCAATTTGTTCTCACAGACGTAGACTGGGTAGTTAAGAGTTCTCAGCTAGTCGTGTGACCGATCTCGCTTCTCACGTTTATTAGAAGATTATGTTTGACGAGAAAGCAGCTTGAAATTTGAGATCAAAAGACACTGCTACCGAACCGAGACAGCTTGGAGCGTGTTTTTCAAGCCGGCACGTGCCCCAGTACGCGCGCGACAAATGCCTGGAATGCCAGACCAATAAAGACCAGCGGACAGAGGCGAACTATTCTCAAAGAGTGTCACGCTCCCGGCGAAGCGTGAGAACGAAAATGCCAGGCTCAAAACCGTAGGCTTCTCACGATCATCAGAGCAACATAAGAAACGAGGAGATTCTCTCGAAATTCGAGCACTACTTGGAATTTGTTTTTCATTAGTACTTCGAGAACACGGTACTCCGATCAGTGGGCGGAAATCGTAATCTACTAGAGGAGAAGGTGAAGAGGGTCCAATTGTTCTAAAGTTGAGCTCTATCAGCTTAAATATAATTTTGGTTAAAAAATCTATTTTTTCTGTACTCCTAGTAGCTTCGTAGAACTGTTCATTTTTCGGTACGGTGCAAATAATCAGTTGCCACTGGTTATAGTGTTACCGGATAGTACAACTTCGCGCATCCGCGATTACCTACTAGACACGTCTAGTTTCCTATTCCCTTTTCTATTCGCTGTTTGCTTAGGATTATCTATAATCTAAGATACAGCCGAAATTGTTAGTAAAGACCATTTACAAGGATCAGGATAGCAAGATTCATCAGTTACAATCGAAAATGACTATTCACTAGGGAAAAAAAAGAGAATGCAACATGTATCGCACTTTTTCTAAAAACTTTCGCGCAAATTCTAATATCCTGATCGGCGATCATGGTTGAATGATTTCAGAGAAAAGATGAAAGGAGGCTCATTCTAGTAGAAAGGAGATGGGCGGTCCCGTGTTTCTCTGGGGCCAGAGTCTTTTGGTAGGGGCCCAAGTAACTTCCTACTATTGCCTGGCTCCCTAATTCCTCTGCTATAGAATATTGACTTTTGATTATAAACTGACTATCATTGAGCCTAATCCAATCCAAGAGCACAATGACGAGGAATTTCACACCGATCACTGATCCATAAATCGAAACTCTATACAACTATAATCCATATATTCGTATGAATTTTATCGATACGCGTTTGTCACATTTCTCCATCAAGATTCACATTTCAATATGTGTGTAATTATTGAGGTCGCGCAAAAAATGACTAGTATAGAGGATGAATGAATTTTATTAATGAGTCTTGTAAGATGAAGTCTCAGAACAGTGGGATACAAAATGGCGGAGGTAACGCACGGTGAACAAACCAGTCGAAAGACGGGAGTAGGGAAGGCAAGCCAGGTGAAGGAGTCTCCCCACCTCCCAGTTGGTAAGAGGGCAAGAAGGAGGATAGGATCCGGGAGTACAACCGACGACTTTCTCGCCTCTCATGTTGGCCCACTTGAAATGGTACCAGATTTCTCCACGAGTGCTAACCCTTTCCTTGATTGGCAAACCCAGGTTCACAAGTACCTGGCTCACTCCAGTACCTGGTCCAAGGTAGAAAGGACGTGCGAAGGTACGCTCCAAGGGTTTCCAAGGACGAACCTGGTGCCCAAGGCCAACATGGAGTATCCTGCTCAAGTAAAAACCCCTTTTCCCTCATGCGAACCTGTTCCATGTTCGTTGAGGATTAACCCTTTCTCCGTGGTGATTCTTGCCTCGAGATTCACGTATCCAACCGCCTTGAATGCTTCCTCCTACCTTCTGACTGCCCGTTACTCCAACTTCGATTAATTCGCGTTTACAACGTTCTTCACGCCTTCCCGCAAACTTTAACGGGCCATTAACGCAGTCTGCGATATCGACGTTTACTAATATTCCATGGCTTTCATCGCTTCCCTTTTCTTTGCCCTCTGTTCTGCTTCGCTTTTCGGTTGCCTTTCACGCTGAACCTTCTCGCCTAGCGTATCCGTATGGGCGTTCTGGGATTTTCGGCTTGACGGCAGGTACACTTTCTTCAGAGCTATGCGAGCCTGGTACGTGGAGGATATAAAATTTCCGTTAGCGTGATTTTGAAAGCTTTGGATAGGGCACTTGAATTGAGCATCCTTCATTCTTGCCAGTAGCTACTGCCTGATATTCGTGAATGAAAGAAACGCCTCGATGTGTGAATGCCGCTCTTGAAATACTTGTAGACCTAATTGCTTCACAAGGACAATACTGATTTTTTTAATATTTTAGCGTGACTAAGTAATACATAAAGAAAACGTATAATCACAGAGAAAATATATTAGAAAAATTTGTTTTCTGCATTGCAGTCTGACTCTTCCCATCATTTTCAACCTACCAAGTAGACTTCAAGATATAATATGTATTAGAAATTAAGACAATAATTAAGGAGCCGTGGATGTTCGAGTGTTTTGTGTAAAATAATTACTGACCTAGTCCTGTCACGTTACCTAGACGACTGACAAGTCAACAACTCTGTGTCAGATGATCTCCTAGTCTCAGGAGATGTCTATGTAGTGAGAATCTCTTGGTGCATCCATAGCAACACATATATTCGCTACCGTGCTCCAGTATGTTCTCATTTGTGACGTAAGGTAAACGCATCTTGTGTGTACACTGGTGTGCATACACCAGCTGCAGTAGCTGTACTGTAGATTCGCACGTTCCAATGGTCCCCTTGAAATATCGCGGACTCCAACATTATTCAGGATCAGGACGAAGGTGTGGCGAAATCCTCCGAATCCTTTATGATATCCTTGTACTTATGTTTACCAAATTAGTTTCTTCGCGGTACACGGTCGCGCATACCTGTGGAAGCATAAAGAAAAAGGTCGACTACCTGAGGCGATTATGTTAGACGTGGCGTTCTCTTCACAGATGCTCTCCTGTTCTCGGAGGACTTTCAATAGTGAGGTTCTCCTTAACCCTTTCGAGGAAGAAGATCAATCTACCTCGAATCTTGACAAAAGTATCCGAACACAAGCTTGACGATGAAAGAAATAATTCCAGTTTCATTCGTCTATCGTAAATTGATCTTTAATAATTTGACTATGGTTCAGTTATTCTTCGAAATTCATTAAAATCATGTGGAAAATGTGGATAGTTTCGATAAATACCGACATACAAAACATAGGTCCTTGAAAAAAGAAAAATCTAGGTATGTCCTATGTCAAAGGTTCGAATTCGGAGACTTCTATTTCTCTCCTAGTACCCTAGGAGTACTGTTTACTCGATTGGCTTCTCTGAATAGGCACGAAACCGCAAATTACAAGGGTCAAAGACGTGGCAGACCTTTCTCAAGGCACTGGAATTCTAGGCAACCTTCTGCTGCCTCCTGTTCCCCTGCTCCGTCTAAGCTAACGATAGTAAAACCTCGCACAACCCCTTCGTACCAGCTAGCATTGAACCTATTATTATCTAAGTCTACAGCTTATCTATTGCAGTAACAACGTCTCAAGAAGAACCGACAAAAAGCCAATGGAAAAATGTCAAGAGTCTTTTTATACACGATTTGAACACTCATGAAAATAACATATGATATATGTTCCTAATTATTTTCTATTGGCAAAATATTTGGCACATTCCACCTAGACAAAGGACGATTCCTGTAAAGCAACTTCCAATTGCATCATGTTATCCTACGAATCCTGTTTACTAGGCTGATTTCCTTAAAAGGGAAGGAGGGGTTTAGCCTGATCCTCGCAGGAGGAGTCCAGGACTCCGAACCCTCTTTACGCGGATGTTACTCTGTTCTCCAAGATCGTCGCAGCAGTGAGACACTCCTCAACCCCTTTTGACTTCACATACCACATTGCGAAAAGAATGCGTTCACTAACGTCTCCACTGCGAAACCGGTTTTCTGTTTACATTCTTGCACGCCTGCGAGACTCGCGTGCTTCTCTGCCACGGACGATGCTCTCTCCGTAAAGGAAACAGGTGTTCTGTCTCCTGCAACTAGGAACCTGTTCCCCACACACATTAGTATCAGAGTGTATAGTGTCTTCGAGGATTATCATCGACGAAAATTCCATTGGAAACCTATTGATCGAAGGAATTTTTATGTCAATAAGAAAATAGCATGCATTTCGACATTTGACAGATTTCAATTGTTCTTGTAGAATAATTGTTATGCTGTATATATGTATAGAGGGTAAAATTTCGATTTTTCAGTAAAGTTACTTTTCCGGTGGTTATACTACCCTGGGAGCAAGTTACATCAGTGAATTTGATTGACCGAAAGGTTCACCCTCTTGGGACACCTTTTGAGCCCTGAAAATGTCATCCACTCGACTGCATGTTTTCCTATTCGAAATCCGGATCAAGGGTCGTTTTTTCTGTTCGACACATAGGTTATATGTACTATCTCGACTCGTCTCTTACATATTCAGTGGAAAAACTTGGAATTTTTAACAAGCCCTTCGAGGGAATCTTCTTCGCCGTTCATGTGCTCCTAGATACTTGTTTACAAGAGGCATTTTCTCGAATAGATTAAGCTAGCGAAGCGTGAAACAGAGAATGGGGGATGCCAGGCATACCTGGAATTTTCCTGGAATACCTCTTTTCTCCTCAGGGGAAATAAATTCCTTTTCCTTTACAAAGTGCAATATACAGTACATCCGATGTACCTTCTGTAGATTCTATTATTCCAATAGGATATATTGCACCGAATTCCACAATATAATTCTTTGTTTGCACAGGCCCCTCAATTTCCCTCTTCCAGCAATTCTTCTGCGGTGCAGAAGAATTCGAGGGTATTTAAATAAAGGCATACCTCTAAGGACAAAGTAAGCGAGTCGCGGGCAACAAGCCCTTAAGAATATTACCTTCTTTATAGCTATAGAATCCTGTTGCAAGTATTCATCGTGGATGCCCCTCCAGAGACTCGTTCTCACGCTGCCTTAGCTGGCCACCGTAGACCGAGATTTTTTCCTCGAACGACTGGTCCACGAGACGCCAAGAATTTAACGACCTCTCCTTTTTTCATGCTGGTCCTCTTCGTAGAGCTTCGAGCGAAAGATTATCTTAAGAAGGATGCATCCCTGTCGTCTCCATGGAAATAAAGTACGTTACGTAGGCAGGACAAAGGCTACACCGACAGCTGTCTGTTGCAGCAATGCATCTCTGATTGTGAGAAGATTCACCTGGGAAACCAATACTTTCGGTTTCCTCGTTTAACTTTCTTTATGCTAGGTTGCATCAACGCGTAATAATAAAGTGCCCCATTAAATCTAATCAAAATAACAATTCGAAATCTATTTAAGGGCCAAATGTAGATGATTTCAGGATGATTTTTTATTATAAGTCTTGATCGGGAAATGGACGATTTAAAACTATAGATATTGGGGTAAGTGACTCGAAGGTGCCTAGTACATAGAGAAGCAAGGTAATAGTGGATAGTAGAAGATAGTGATTCGTCAGGAGAAATCCAACACATAATCCGGTATACCACGATTCGCATCCAGTGAGAATCTTTCAAGGGGGTGGATCTGATCACCTCGAACCTCAAGAACATTCCTGGGTGCTCCTGGTCCCCTGGTATGAGAAGCGCCAGGCGCGTTCGCTGTTTTCCCACGAGGGCTCGATGGGTTCTCACGGGCGAACGGAGCCACACTTATGACGCCTTCTCAAGCGCTTTCTCTCTCTCTGTCTCCCGGTGCACGTGTCGCGCGACCAGAAAAAACCAAGGGAGCACCAACACGGCCAAAAGTGAGAAGCAAAGACGAAATAATAAGAAACCGAGAAAGAGAGGGAATGGAGAGTATCGTCGCCCCTTCGACGACGACGACAACCACTTCTTAAGGTCGCATGAAACCCTGTCCAGTTGGCGACGCGGATTCTCGCGTTCCTGGAGGGACTCTCCCACGGTCCGCAATCCCGTGGGAACGATTTAATTGGCTTGGGAAGCAAGGCTCATCCTGGTGTGCGCGACCTCCTTCGAGAATCCCAAGCTAGTGCTGCTTGCTGCCTTATCTTCGCTCTTCTCTCCCTCTTTCTTAATCGTCACAGTCACTTTATCCCTCTTTCTCTTCTCGGCCCTTTGCTTCTCGCAGATCGTTTTCCTCCCCTCGCGCTAGCAGCTCTCTCTCTCTCTTTCTCCTTCTCCAGTGAGTTTTAAATCGTTTAACCCCCCGTGTCGAAGATCATCGTTCAAGGGACCTCTCACGACCCCCACGAATTGAATACGCGCTCGTAAAGTCCGGCCCTTATCGCGATTTCTTTTCATCCGCTATAATTGGACGCTTGCCCATAGAAGAGCCCTTTCGCGAGAGTTTCTGGACAGTGCTTGATAAGAGCCACCACCTTGATATGAATTTATGAGTCGGATCTCCGCTCGGAACCTGGCTTTCGGATAACGAGTGATACGAGTGGTTTAGAGAGATTAACTGTTAGTCAGAGTTCCTTGTTGAGATCCATTAATTCCAAAGCTACTGTCCTATCTACAGTACCAATTTCTACTACCTATTAGCATACTGTACACTCTTTCCCGACCTAGCGAAAAGATACTTTTACTTGAAGCATAAAAAATAACCGGTAAAAATCGTTGGTAATATGGATAGAGTCAAACGCAGTAAAACCTGGAAACTCTATCGATATTCAATATCAAAGGGGATAGATTCTCAGGCTTTTGAGTCTGAAATTCCAAGCCTTTTGAAGCAGCGTCTGGATTGCCACACACCCATCTATGTACATACTTTCATGTGACCAACTGTTCCAAGTCAATTGACGTTCATACGCGGAAGATGATCCCAAACGACATCGTGCACGTGACGCGGATAGAGAGGAGTTTTTTTTTGAGACATGCGTGGCACATATTTTCTCAGGAGGAGTCGGGGAAGCATTCCCAGAGAATTGTTGTATATCGAGGAGAGAGCCGTGGGATAGTTTGTCCCTGGAGCGAGACTCGCGATCTGGTTCGGTAGTAGGCGTTCAGCTCGCTGAAAGAGTTGCACTTCCACGATGAAAACTTCCCGCGGGACACATTCCCAGAACTCCAGGCTCGGAGAGAGCGTGTTCGAGGGAGAGAGTCGAGAGTCTTCTTCTTCGTGAGAATCCCAGCAGCGGCTTCAGGGGAAACTGATTCCCAGATGGACTAGGAGACTAGACGACCACAGTTGGTCGAAAGTCATTTATGCCTACCCCTTACGCGCTCCATTCCTCTCCACCATCAGACTTTGGGACTAATCAGAGAACTTTGGAAATCACGAAATCATACCAATTGTGGCATCAAATATGCTACCTACATACATGTAGAATTGATCGAAAAGTTTGACAAGTTATCCAACTTCATACGATAAGCAGACATCAGCAACATCGTTGTTCAATGTCAATTACATAAGATTCTTACATAGGCAATTCTGTTTCTATCTGCTTCAAAGAATAATTCAGATACTCGAAGCTAAAAGAAATTGCTTAGTGTTGACTATTTGTTAATTGCATAAATAGAGAAGGTCTATATATGTTATTGAAGGCATTTGATTATAACTTGATGCGTGGATTACACTCTGTCCTTTCAAGGGTGAGCCAAAGGCACAGGGATCACTTCTTCAACCAACTTCCACGTTATAGCCGCCTATTACTAAAAGCCACGTTTTCAGCCCCAAGTTCAATATCTTCTCACGCTCGCATCTTCCAGCCGGTTGACGGAGCTCCAAAATCTCTTTATTTTTTGTGTCGGTCCCATGAGAAAGCATGCTTCGAGAAGGCCAGGGTTACGCATATCCAATATCGAAATTCTTGACCCGGCCGAAATTTTTCTCACGTTTTTGGAGTCCTTAAACACGTGGCGGACGATACACGGATCAGAGAGCTAAGCTTCGAATCTAACTCCCGATTTTATGGGCAGTCTTTCGACCACACCTCCCTATTTGCCAGCGTGGGAAACGCCTTGTGCGCTAACGTTCCAAGCGTTCAATAGAAAAGTATGCTCCATAAGATTTCTCGTAACCTTTCGACATTTTTTTCCTTAATTATTCTTAGATTTATTTATCTTAAAATTCGAAACGGTATTGTTTAAAAAAAACGTCACATAAGAGACGAAGAAACAATGTATGGAAACGATATGCAAATGATCAGCGCAGTGCGAAAATGGTAAATGTGATGACTGAGAGACGAGAGGTTCGGGATCCAGGTATTGCGGTTGCAGTGGCACGTGCTCAGGATCGTAAGAGAGGTTGGGACTGATCTAAGCCACGTGTTTAGAAGTAGCAGGATAACATGAGTGGCCGGAGCTCACCTAAGTTCATCCTGCTCACACTAGGAACAGCCTTGGAATCCCAAGGTCATTCTAAACCTACCAGACCGGGTTCTATATTGGCTTCGAGTCGCCAGGCCACCCATACCTATTAGCAGTCCCCTCACTCGCTCACGTTACTACCCGTGCCTTGACCACTACTACATTGCTACTCGATCTATAGACTCCTTTCCGAGGATACACTTACTTCGTTTAATCAACGGCAATTCGATTCGATCAGTTAATTAATTAATTAAAATGCGAAATTCACAGCAACTGTTCATTGCAAAATAAGTAATTGAAATAATTAGTATTTCTTTTTTTAAGGTGAAAAAGTGTGTAACATACTCGAAGGTTAAAATGGGAACACGTGTGGATAAGTTGTCTTTGGACAGATTACATCAATATTGACTTTATAATGGGAAGATCTTGAAAGATAGATGACATTGCTTGTGACGAGTCTCACTGATAAACATGACTCCTCCTACATTGACAGTGACACATGTCCATGGCAGTATATTATCGCAAGTGCGTTAGCGTTGAACATCCACGCCGCATGGCTCGTGTACTTACGTACGAAACGTTTTCCATCGCCTGGGAATCATCGATGTTTCCCATACCCAGAGCGCGATACGACCACTCAGCATTCCTCCTTCCCACAGGTAAAAGCGCTGTGAAACCGAGCGGTTCCCAAACGGATTCGACTCTCTCGAGTCCGTGGGATTCGTGATTGCTGTCTTCCGATTTCGGTTATATTAGCCTTTTCGCATTTGACCTCTTGCCGTATAATTAACATCTACGGTAAATCTTGATTATTTCGAATTTTAGCCGGTATTTTATTGAAAATGTATACTATCCAAAAATATTTAAAGAAATTTCTATTACACTACTCTGATATAATTACGTGAGACTAGTTCTCGAATTAACAACAACACTAATTGAAAATGGTGCTTAATCAGGATATTATCGCTCATTAAGCCGAGTCAAAGATACATTCCAACGCATTTACGGTCAGCGGAATGGTGATAATAACTCGTATTCGGCGCCTGGGAACGCGGTCGCGTTGCCGCTGGCTAAAACGCGATTATCAAGCGTGAGAAAATCATCGAAATTTCAATGCGAAATACCGCACGTGCCCGATGGCTGAATAATACTGGCGTTCCTGCGCTTACGCGCATTGTTCTCTTGCTAGGGGATCCGAATACAGTACGCGAATATATCGCTGAATCTCTGCCTCGGAGGTAGTACATACGTACTAGCTTCACTAGTACGCTTACCTAAGACAAACAATCGCGGGCGTAAGCCTGATAAACGCGAGGCATCAGTCTACGACTAATCTGCTTTGACAATGGATCTGCAATGTTTAGTCTCATGTGAGAACATTATCTGTTTTATTCACTGTTGTTTCTGCATCAATTAGTCAATTTATTTTATAAACAATTTTATATCGTTATTAAGCATTTTATATTTTGCTTTTGAAGAAAAAAAAAAAGAGTGATTCAAAACAGAATTAAGTTAGAGATGTGAATTTGTTTAACATGCAATAACTCTTCCTGCCGCGGTTATTCAAATTGACAGATTGGAAAATTAATTGTTAGGCTTGATTCGGAAGCCATTGGAACGCGCCATTCAATTTGGGAATGGTTCAAGAATAGAACGGAGGCGGAGTCAAAGAGATTAGCCAGTTTTTGCCCACCTTTCTCCTCTCCTGATTCATTTTAACCCAATGTGCCACTTATCTAACGGGGTCGTGCCTATTCAAAGAAGACTATTTATTTTTTGTTTTAAGAATATTCATGAATATTATTCAAATTCACGGTTCCCATTCGTCTGTTTTTTATTGTTGCTAATATATCAGCGAGTTAGCTCAACAACAATTTAACAGAAAAATAGCAACGTTAAACAACGTGAGTGAGAGAAGATAAGACGTCTTAGCCCACTTTCGGCTTCGTCACCTCTGCGAATCCCATGCTTCCCTGTCAGTTTACTTATTAATTTGGATTATGTTGGACAAGAGCTAATTGATACACAACACTAGGTGAGCCATAGATTCAATCCTTGATTCAGTGGCAATATTAAATTCCACTAATCTTACCAGTAATATGGTAATCATCAAATACCTCTATATTCATAAATTCTGAAACATGATTACTTTCTTTACTCCACTTTCTGAAAGATTCCCCTAATTTTTACAAGGATCTAACAAATTATTCAATATCAATCTTCACTACAGTCTTAATAATTACAATTATTTAAATGTCTTTTGTCCTAAGTTAATTCTAATCAAGGTTGAGAAGATATGGTAATAGTGATATGATCATTATTTACAATATATTTGTAAATAAATTGCAAGATACATACGTGGGAAATTGCAGTAGAATTCATATATGGAAGTAAGAAGGTACTTACGGATTACGTTCATTTACTGCTGTGGAAGTATACCTCCTTTTATAGCCGAAATTCCCTGCCCATGTGAGTCGTCGAGTGGGACCAGTCACACCCAAGACACTCCTGTTCTCCTAGTAAAGTGATACAGTTTATTGGACTTCTTCAGATTGGAATGCGACTTGAATGACATTCTCATTGAGTTTCGGACACTGGTGTGGACCTGCTCGCATTCTTTACTTGACCTTACGCCATTTGGTAAGACACCTGTCGCGAAGAACGTGTTAAATAACACCTGCCGCGTGAATCTTCTTTACGAGACATCGGTGACTGCCTCGTCTACCAGCTGCATTTTTATAACCTGCTGGTAGACTGACTATGCCTGTTCGGCAAGTGCCAGTGTTACTCCACAGGAGAAACCTTTTCCTTGAGTGACAATATTCTTCATCCTCCTCTTCAAGTCCTTCTCCACACTCTAACTACACATATGTAAATTTTACACAATATCGAAATGCTTAGGAATATTATTTTTTTGAAATGTGATCTCCCAGAAAGTTTCATAATTTTTCAAATACGAGTATTTGAGGGAACACGAAATATTTTCTGAGAAATATGTTGTATTAGTGGATATGCGTTGTTACTCGAGAATTGCGAAATAGAAGTTAAATAAGATAAAGTCGTTTTTTTTTGCGACAGCGAGAGGAATGGAATTGAGTACGACCATGTAAGGCCATTTCGGCTCTCGGCCTAAAACGAGACAGTTGGCTTCCTGGCTGATTCTGTTAGCCTGGTACGCCTGTCAGGCAGGCCCATTTTTTCTCGACTCGCCGAAAATTATTATTCGGCCTGAGGAGGGTCGTCGCCAGCAGGTCCGCCCTCCGGCTTCCTCGACACTGCTCTGCCTGTTGCTTCCCTATTACTACATGGTGTTCAACTTGCCTATGACCCAACGTCGAGTTCCTACATGCAAACACTGCGAACAGTCTCAGCTTGATTTCTGATCGCCTAGTAAAAAAATAGTCACTCTATTGATCTCTTCTGATTATAGTAATTCTACTGTAACACTTACCGACATATGAGTCAAGTAGTCTTAACAGAATGTACTTCCAATAGAAGTATAAACCTGATAAGCTCTTTCTCGATTTATAATATTTACAAGGAGTAGAATATTATTGATTTGGGAAATAGTACAAAACTACTAATTTTATTCAGGCAAATTTACATTGATTAGCGTTAGTGAAGAATTGAATTTACATTGTATGTATTCGAGAACACGGTACGCCCGGTGAACCATCCGACAGGGACCTCTCATGCCACCTGTTTGCCTGATCAATGTCACCGTGTAATATACATATCAAAAGAAATTATAAATCGCGTCGTACCGTATGACGATTAGGAAACCGTGACACTCGCGAAGAAACTGCGATTTTCCTTTCGAACAGTTTGCAGATTTTGCAAATTAACATACATACAACGACAGATAATGAGGAACAGAGAGTCAAAATATCTAAGAAAGTCAATTGCTATCTTCTTCATCTCATCCAAATACATATTAGAAAAATGAAATTGGAGAAATCAATTTGACGATTGTTCTTGATTGCAGTGCAACTTTGCAAAGAGGATTCCGAAGGTAATTGATACCCTTGTGTAGCGAAATCGTCATACGTTCATTGTCGCAAGTTCATCTTGTAGCAAGTTAGTCTCGAAGGGCTTGCCAAGCCCTACAGACTTTCTTGAGAATCATGTTTGCCTGTTCCCAAAACCAACCAAATTTAGACCCTACGAAGAGCAAGGGCTCAAATCACCAGCATGGCGGACCATAAAGGATTCCTTGAGTTGCCCTACAGTTGACTTCGTTCAAAAGATACCAGAAGTGACCACTGGTCACCCTAAGTCTGTCCTACAGGTTTCTGCTTCCCTGATCGCTTGCCAAACGAAAACATTTGTCAAGGGGCGATCTCACATCAATTCCTTTCGAGCTTAGGATCTTTTTCTCCTCAACGCATTATCTTTTTCGCTCTGGACCTTTCATTGGACCAGACCCACGAAAATGGATATGTTACGTTGAATTCATTGCACGTGTGGATCCCTTTACATTAGGTTTATATCTTTGACAAAAGCACAAGCATTATCGATGTAACCATCGCATTTCATTCGATTTCTTTCTTAATTGGAACTTAATTATTTGCAGGCAATCAGCTGGCAGTGTTCAATAGTCAATCGACGATTCAAGTCGGTGGCCGATGGAACGGAGGCAAAGGTCGAGTGGAGAGGCCATTCTTGGGTGTAATTGCTGGATTGGTAGTAAATGGAGCCAGAATTTTGGAATTAGCTGCCGCGAAGGATGGTAGAGTCACTTCGAGAGGAGATGTGCAATTATTGCCATCTGGAAGCTTGCTTGACCGAGCAGCTCCTCTCCAACGAATGCAGCAGGTAAAACTATTAATTATTGATAAACTATTAACGTAGAGTGTAATTCTCCTGAAATTTTTATTCTCTGATTAACTGGACACTTTTTTCAGACTCCCGCATCTGGTTCCCCAGGTGTTATGGACGATTTGATATTTTCCGGAGCTGGTAGTGGGTGTGCGGAAGATGACGAGGATGAAGAATGCACACCGATCTATGAATCTGGTTCCGGTAAGTGTAAGTAACATTTACAACGAGGTAAGTTATTCCTTCTGCACGCCTCCTCGCAGAGGAATTTCTTATCTCACCGACTGCCTACGCACTCTCATTTCGCATTCCTAAATGTTACATGCACTTTTCTTTTACAAAATCCATACATTTCCACAAATTGAACGAAACGATATTAATATTGCCATTTTACATATTCATGGCACGTGTACTTTTAAATCAATATTCCAATATATTGATTTTATGCACCATTTTCAATATTTTCCTGATAGCCCTATTTTTTGTCCGCGATAAACTTTTTCAGAATAAAAATACTTGCGAATATTCGGTATTCGGATATTACATATGTATATGACCGTGGTATGCTATATCTATAAGTCCTAAATAATGTCATCGACAAGGTTATATAAAAGTGGTACCATTGTGTAGGCGACGGTTTGCGCATAAATAATTACTAACATAGTGGTATATTTCAATTAAGTATTTTCGAGATATTCATCAAAAACCAGGTTCTCGAAACCACTCGCGAGCCTGGGTCGTTCGTATATAAGCCCGACAGAATCGATTCACATTTGTGTAGTATGAAAGGAGAGACGTTTAGCACTCCCCTAGACAAGGATGGAAACACACATAACTGGTAAGGCACTGCCGTCCTTTGGCGGCACTTACCACCATTTTTTTAATCAATTACACTATTACAATTATGTTTTGTTAGAATTGCAAAAACGGTTCTTAATTGCAACGCGTAAAACAAGTTTGATAACGAATCAACAGTGAATTTAAATAAATCAAATATGTATTCAAATATACATGACTGAAAATTTGTTGTTTTTAATATGGAAAAACTGATACACTAATTTTCCGCATACAAATAGTTATCAAATATCTATATCGGATCAAATTTTTTTTCGAAGATTAAGCTACGTGTATTTGGTAATAAAATATAGAGAGTATAGAGTATAATTTAAATAAATAGTATATTTTTTCAATTAATATTCTTGAAGGTACTTCCAACAAGTATTTGTTATAAATAATTAAAAGAGTCGATTAATCAAATTGAACTTCTTGGGATATTTTTATTCGTGGCAACGTGTTTACGAAGCAGATTGTCCAAGGTTCTCGGGCGACCATACACGAACACACAGAGAGAGAGGTAGTACACACTGAGAAAGAAGAGGCACGCACAGCTGGCGTATCGCATGTGGCCATGCCACCTTTTCGTCTTCATGCTAGCCCGGTTGTATCTTCGATTCATTTGCATATTTAGGATCGTCGGCTGAAGATAAGCCAGCTGCTTGTTGCCCCTCCTTTCTCCTTCCTAGCTACCTCCTCGACTCCCATGGGACTCGGCTCCAAAATCTTCTCCGGCTGACTAAAAACTGAATTAATATGGTCCCTTTAATAAGTCTGTCACGCATTTACACTCACTTCCAATCGCACGCGACCCCATTTATGCGTCAGAGACCGTCGTTCTATTAACATCACGTTTATCTTGCAAGCCTCTTACTCAAAACCCCCCACCAGACTGAATGAAATGTGAATGAAGGAAGCCACGCACATTTTAACATACATGCTAAACGTCTGTGTGGAAATTGATGATTCTGCGCATGACTATGCACTCGAATATCATTTCAAATGCAGTATTTCAAACTCTTTCATTTCGACATGCCTGTCAAAACTTACACAAAACTCGTATGCTACATTTTGAATAGTATTTAGCGATATTAATTTTTTTCGAGAACTAATATAATTATGCATCTGTTGAATAAATTCTGTTAAACATAGATACAAGTATAGTGATTAGTAAGTATAAGGTGTTATGTACAGTGAAATCAGGAAATCTTTTACTTTTTTCAGACGACATCATTACTCCAGTATACGAAGCTTCGACGAGGCCAGCAACTACCCTCCGACCGAAGCATCACAAAGAGAATATTCAAGAGCGACCGTCCTGCGACGACGAGGAGGATTGCGAGGAAGGTTCAGGCGATCCAGTCACAACCGAGGAAATCTTTGTGACATCCGCCACTGGTCCGTTTTCTAGGACGTTCAATTTCCATAATTCTCCCTTATAGCGAATAGTCGTCATGCCAGTGGTATTGATCTGTCCACCATACGCTTTCCTCTCTCATTTACTCGACATGTGTGTCTTGCGTTACATACATTCAAGCAGCAGCCGAGTTAGAGTACTTCCAAATGAGCACCCTTCGTATACGAGCGAGCGAACCCTCGCGACTAATTAGAAACCGCCCCTTCGCGCTACTTATGTCAAATGCAACGTACGCACAGCGAGACTACACATAGCCTTAGCCTTGCCAGTCGCGCAGTTGCACCTGCAGCTGTACTGTCAGTTCGAGCGTGCAATAATCGTGTATCGTTCGTGAGTTAAGGGTTATCGAGGGAGCTTAGAAAAGGTACCTACTTGCATTAGTGGTAGTTTTAGTGAACAGTATAATAGTCACTTCTTTATTTCTAACGCGAAGCTAAATGGTCCAATACAGTGTACATAGACTTGCGTATCTGTGACCGAAGCACAAGCTCTAAATATAGAACACGTGAGCAGATATAACTAGACGTCAGGGTTAATTGTTTATCAGTTCTGTCGATGACGCCAACGGGGTAAGATCTCTGGGGAAGTTCGTGCTGGAAGCTATATCAAACCTCATGGGTCTGTTGACTATCGCGAACATAACTCAACTACGTATCATTCTAAACGCGACTTTATTTTAGTACACTGTACGCACCCCTTTATCGCGAGACCAGTTAATGGAAAGTTGAAGGAGTGGCTCTTTAGTTACTGGATACACTTGTTTCGCACCTTCTTCAGGTAAAGCACCACTTTAGAGTTCTCGCATTTCTCAGCGGGTTGTTTAACCGTAGACACGAATTCTGATGAGGTATTATGTACCGTGGATTGTAAATAAGCCTCGTTCGCTATAATATAAGCGATATACAGCGTTATTTAAACAAATTCGTTTCCGTAATTCGTCGGAGAGATTAATTGTGTTAGCCGTGATCCGTGTATCGGTCAAATTTCCGATTTTGTAATTGCATCGCGGCGTTCTCTTTCGTCAATTGCCAGCCAACAATTTGCAGAGCTCGGCATTATGCGACTCGCATCCATCAGGATTTATTTAGTTTCATTCAGTTTCCCCTGCTCGTTTCTCCTCCCTCTCTTTTTTACAAAAACTTAACGAGCCTCTTGTTACCAAATACATTTGCTTGAAAACGTAGTGATTCGAGGCTTCAATACCATTCGCTAATGACTCTATTCTGAATTGTTTAAAGAACTGTTTTATTAAAAAAGTCATAACAGCATTTTCGGCATAGTATTCATATCCACATAGAGAATTATTTTATCGTATACCTCTAAATTACTATTATTCCATTTCTTGTCGAGAAGTATTTATTGTCAGCAACAATTAATTCTTCTGTTATTCAGCATCAAAAACATTATTATGATATAATATCAGGTTTAAAATGAATCACCGTGTTAAACAGAAATCGGAGAGACTTTTTTTTATTATAAGTGATTAATAAAAGACAGTATGAAAAATGTCTTAGGTAAGAAGAAGAGAAAGGAAAGCGTAAAATATGTGTGGATGTGACAGTAGCAGATAGTCAAGGAATATCATGCATTCCCGCGCGCGTAACGTCTGGCTACGCACGCGTCAATACCGGCGAGACGTACGCACGCGTGAATATAATCGCGAGGCCAATCGGCTCTGCGCGTAATTCGTAATCAGAGAACTTGCCGGCACTGACTTAATGCCCCCGTGGCGCTTCGTTTCTTCCCGTTACAGACTCGAGCTCGATCAGCTATACGACCAGTCGCGAGTACACGAGCACCACTAGTCACGCTACCACGCAAACATCTCCGACCACGCCGCCGACCTCAACTCGCGACGTCGTCACCGTCTCCGTCCAGTATAATGTCTCCACGATCGACCTCGAGACTAGCCATGGCAGGTGAGTGCACCTGACATCCACCTGACACCCTTGTCCACTGATACATCGGATCGTTCCATACATAACATGAACTTTCCCACATATGTGCTACCACCTCTGAAAGGTCAAATGAAAAATACACAAAGAAATCCACCAATTTGCGATAATAGCCTTCCTAACCATTCCTCAATAAGCAGTTTGTAAATGTTTCACCATTTTATCCTTAATTAGTAGTAATTTGAGAAATCCGTATTGTTTGTGGGATGATCCGATGAATACATTATTCAATTAACTTGGGCAAATCCTGTGGAAAATAATGAGTTAAGGAGATCAGTTAAGGAAATATTTATGGAGTGAAAAGCGTATGATCATATTGTATCGAACATTAGGATACGTATCGAATTAGAGAGGTAATTTTAATTACGTTTCATAGAAGCGAAACGCGAAACGTGAACCGTGAATCGAGATGGCATTGGAATAGTAATTCGACGCCGGCGACAAAGGGAACGATTGCCTTTGTCTTGACTTGGATTATAATTGCTGGTCCTGATCTTTTTCGCGGGCAATTCGCTTAGCCATCCCCGCTCCTTTCCATGACCCATTATACGCGTGGGAGCTTTTCAATCAATAGCTCCTTTTTTCCTCGCGAAAGGAATATAATTTCGCGGGAACCGTCGCGATCAATACCGGGCACAGTGTGGTTAAAATTGTACCTTTTTAGCGAACTGAACCGCTCGATATTTTCCATAGCTAGCTGAGTTAAACTCAGAAATCAGTTTACGCTGCTCACATCGTTATTAATCGTGGGAAAGTCGAACGGTGCACTGACTGGTGGCGTGCCATTAAACGCTGAAATGGAATTTAGTGGTTTAGCCATTTAGTCGATAGTCGGCCGAAAATCTGGCCAATCGGCCGGGCCATTACACCAAAACAGAATCAATTGTACAAGTTTAATAGCAGGTCAAAACTCGTTACCGTTGATGCCGAATTTGCCAGGTTAATCGAATGGATCAAATCGCCAAATTGCCACATACATGTCTATATATAGCTTATACGCATACGTAATCGTTTGGTTTCTTTGCTAATTTCAGTAGCGTCGTGACGCAGAGATCGTCGACAGTGACCACACAATCGACCACGACAGAAATGACGGAAAGGCCACAACCGCCACCGCCTCCGGCGTTCCCGCCAATGCCAACTCCACCAAAGAACCCCAACAATAACAATAATAAAAGAATAACATCGGAAGCAGCTGAGAACGCGGCTTTGATAATTGGTATCATAGCCGCAGCTCTTATAGCGATCATCCTGATCATCCTTATAATCCTGAAATTCAAGAACCGTCCGGAGACCAATTACAAGGTCGATGAGACGAAGACCTTCTGCCAGGATCCCAATGCCGCGCTGCTCGGAGCGGCCGGCTCGGGACAGGCTTTCAACGGGGCTCTCAAGAACGGTGCGAATGGCAGCAAAACTAATAAGAAACGAGAACTCATAGATATCAAGGAGTGGTACGTATAGACGCGCAATATATTGAGGCTCACTGTCTAGTGGAATCGCGGTTCCTTCGAGTGCAGCTTGCGAACAAACTTCATAATAAGTAAAAAGGACAAGATGGAATTTTTTTGCAAGTCTAGTCGCTGAGCGAACAGTGTGTGTTTTATGGCTCAGTATTGAAAGAGTCTTTGGTGATGGAGTTCGTAGTGTTTGGGATGAGTGAAGAGTCGTGAACTAGTCCAATCCTTGTGAAAAAGACATCCTTTGGATCGTAAGAATCGAGTGAGACGATTGCCAGGATGTAAGGATCAGGATAATCTACCCCATCGACTGAAGATCCAAGCATATCCAATGATTTTTTATGTTCAACTATCTTCGAACCTGCTCGCACGCCAGTGTGAAGCCGAGGCAGGAATTATTCGACAGACAGTCGTGAGCCGATAAATCAACGTTTGTCTAGTTAGCGCGGCTCGGTAACGTTTCGTCGTCGTATCTTGGACGAGCTAAGACTGATCATGCTAGTCAGAGTCATACGAACAATGAGTATAAGACGAGAGTATCGATAGTGATTCGAAAATCTGAGGGACACTTACGGTAAGCCGAGCAGCTTGCACGAAAGTTGCAAATGAAACGCCACCCTGAAGAACATGACGATAGCTGGTGTATTCTCACCGGTGTATTGTGTTACTTATTTCGTTGAGATGCCACTCCTTTTTACGTCCAACACTCTGCTGCAGTGTTCGCAACACTAAATAGGCGATGAGATTCGAGCAGCCCTTGAAATACGACAGGGTCCTCTTTAGACAATTCGAAATTTTTAATTATGCATTCGCATAGAATCAAATTTCTCTTCCCTTGTTACTCAATTGTTTGTTGGGTGTTGCATTGATTCTATACATTAAAATTTATCCAATATTATTCCAAGTTATCTATATGATCTTTATTTAGGACAAATTTTGATAGATTTGTAATCGGGGTGAAATTTACAATTAAGTAGATACATTACTTTAGACGAAATTGAATGACAATTAAATTATTAGCTTGTAAGCTGGAAGAACTTGATGTTTCGGGGGCTGCAATGCATTTTTCTGTTTGAACATTGTCTTAGTCCAGGGTGTTTAGCGGCAGGAGGGTGTTGGGGATAAATGACAGGGAAGAAAGTATCGTAAGAACGATCCTATCTAGCGACTAATACACTTATTGTTGTATAGAAGAAAGAAGTCTATATATATACATACGATACACGATATTTATTGATTATGTTATGCGTGTAAATTGTTTATTAAATTATAGATTTTATTAAGAGTGACGGAGTGCGGAAGGGTGCGAGAATGTGTGAAGGAGAGAATCCACGTTGTCTGTTTAGAAAAGGGGAGAATGGTCGCGAGTGTCGTCGATATTCTACAATAAGATAAATCTTATGAAAAAGAAGGGAAATAGGTCTAAGTAACCGCGCAACGGCACCCAGACTATTGCTACTTTTAACGAGTAACTCAAAATTGTAGCATGCGAAAAAAAGTGCTTACTACAACACAGGGTGCGAATGCAGTATTGCCAGTACGACTTAAGGGACGTCGAAGCGACACTCGTCGAGTCCACGTCGAATATACGTGTATTATGTATTTCTCCTTGCCATATCAAAATGACTTTTAGTTTACAGATGAATCTCGTACAAATTTACATGTGTTATTGGGAACCAACATTTGTTTGCTACCGTCAATCAAATTATTTACCGTGATTTTGATCGATAGTATTGAATCAACGAGAGTGGCCACTGTTGCAACTTACAATTATGTAAATGAGGCATGCAACAATGGCTAGTCTCTTATGGCCTCTCGTTCCAACGAACGAAAATCTTTTTCCATCTTGATACTCATCGTTTTACTCGTTTCCATTGCTAATCCTGCATTCTACCGCGAAGAGGACAATTTAAAATGACTCGAAAGGAGACTTTAAGAGAAAAGAATTGTAAAGAACGATGAAAACGAAATTTCTCGAGAAATCAAGTCAAAACGTCCGATCGTTAATCGCTTCGAAATATTTTCTAAACTATTCAATTTCTCAAGTTTCACGCCATGCAATTCTGCCAGAATTATATGGACGGATCCAGAAATCAGTGCAGAACTCAGATCAGAGGAATATTTCTGCTTTAAATCATCTAGGGGGGGAAAATTGAAGAAGTTTGAGTTAAGAGGATCCTAGTGCAAGGAACAACCAGAATTTGAGAAATGATCATTATACACTATACGTATTATCTACATCGTTAGCCCTGCGTGAAAGAAACGATTCGCCTTCGTTCGCGTGTCGTTCCGCGTCTTTCGAGCGACATAGAGAGTTACTATCTACGATTCTCCTAGTGAATTTCTTTTCACCTGTTAATCTTACATTGTTAGTGACACTATGTCAAGAGCACATTGGCCGCGATCAAGTAAATTATTCTCGTTAGCGACCTCTCTTTACCGTTCGATTCCTCATAGCGTGTTTTTCAGACGGTTCTAGTATGCGATTCGGATTATTCTCCGGCTGCTATATCAATGTTATGATCTCACCAAAACTACTACTATCTTCTTCACTGCTATCTTCTAGAGGGCAAAAGCTACGTAAGAAGTGTCAACAGTGCGATTATGCTACTGTTGTGTGGAGGAGAAAAAAAGAATTACGAATTTTTGTCCGTGGTACCACTGAAGGAGTGCAAGACGAACACACACACTCTCTTGAGTACCCACCTCTCAGGGAAGCACAATTACAGTTATTAATCCAAACGAAAAACAACTAATCCGAGTAACGAATTTTTCAATTACGATCTGACGCATATCAAGAGCGGGTCACGCACGATTTAGTTCGAAATACACATAGTCGAGTTACAATAGATCGTAGCGATCGTGTGAAAATTTCTTAAAATAGGCTAAATTATCGATTCCAAATTGAATCTATCCAGAATTTTTATCCAATTTCTATCCTGATCAGCGTGAGGATTGCCTGATAGCATAACGTGTTTCACGCGCACTTTTGTGATTTATTAATACAATTAGATCGTTTAAATACTCGCCAACTATCCTGACATTCATGCGCTCGTCAAAGCAGATTTTTTAACTATATACCGCAAATTGTTTCGCCTTTAAAATAGAAAACGATAAAAAAAAAAGGGGTTTGAGTGTGTTTAATGTGCCGAGATCGCAAAATCGTTAATATCTTAATCGCACAAGAGCTTCGATTCGCATTTAGCACCGAGCCTTTTTCCCTCGTCGCAGAAAAAAGAAAAATTCTCCGTAAGCCTACGTTCGATGGTCCCGAAAAGCATTGTCTCCAGGTCGCTTTTACGCATGACGCTTAATAAGGCACAATAACGTTTACTCTCTTGTCTTCGCCGGATTTGCAATTTTCAACCCTCGAGATCGAGTTCATAGACTGTAATTACTACAAGTCGATGTGAATTTTGTATTATACTTAAATTTCAGTGGGCAGTTCTAACGATATCGCCATGCGTAATTTCGACGCCGTACAGTAGCAAAAACCCCCCAAAAAATGTGAGAGTGAAAGAGAGTGAAAACGAGAAAGAGAGAGAAAGCCCTAATCATGTGGAAAAATATTCCAAGATTACGTTAAGTATTACCAAAGTACACATTGGATCGAAAAGATTCGCCAATACTGTATGTATATTCAAAAACACTAGATCCCGTTGCGACAATTCGAGTCGAACGGCGATCAATCGGTTGAAAGTCCTCGGTCGCTTTTTCGACCTCGAATAAAAAAGCAAAAGCTTGTAAGGAAGCTTGAAACGCGAAAGTAACAATACTCATGACACGTGTCAAGAGCCTCTTGCGGACTTTGCGTATCTCTAGGTCCAAGGGATACGCACCGCTGCTACTACTATCGCTGCCTCCCCCAAGAGCATACGTGAACATACACGTGTATATTGTTACCACTGCCCTCCAGCTCTCTATCTGCATATCCTTCGATGTACTGACGAACTAACGTTTATACTAAACTAATTAACTTCTATAAAAGTATCTACCGAGCAAAATGTTACTCTACTATTAACTTACGCATTAAAGGGAAAAGAAAAAAAAAAATAACAGAAAACCTTGTCAAGTTAAGTGTGTCACGGATAAGGCGCCCTAATTGTACCGCTGAAAAGAGAACTGTTATCGGTAGCGGCAACGAAGAGATGAACTACATGTACGTGAACCGACCGCAGAATCGGAAAAGAGAAATGGAAGGAGAATGAACAGAGGAGAAACGTTAAGCTCACACAACTGTATCTAGATACGCTATAGCTAGATGGAATTATATTTTACATTGTACAGTTATACGTATGGATGCACTGCGATTAGATAGTAACCGTGTTCGTAAGGCGGTGGAAAATTGGGGGAAATAATACGAAGCTTGTGTACACCGCAAACAACGTGACGAGGAACGAGCCCATATAGAAAACGAGGAAACTCTTTCCCGATGCTCTAGGAGATCATCGACGGCGTAATAATAATAATCGCGAATATTTTTGTTGTCTGCGCCTGAGTCCCACCACCCCACACATCCACCAATTTCTACGCGTATACGCAATGTATACAGGATATACATGTATATGTATATTATATATATTATACATATATGGATAATACATATATGCGTGTGTATGTATAGTAGGATTCGAGGAGTGCGTAAGGAGAGAACGTGGCGAGGATCTCGAGGATCGATCTGGTAACGTGGATCTTGTTGTCGCTCGAGTTCCCAGCCACGTACGAATCTCAAGCCTTTGTTTTTCGTGTTTTTTTTCGGAAATGCCTCTACGGACGTAAGTAATATAATGCGAGCGTAGTGTACGATGCATTTAGATTTTTTACACGTCAAGGCAAGCCTCCTGTGCCGTTTCGTTAGAAATCCGACTTCAGATCGCGAACCCTTCGGCGTATGTGAATGTTCTCTCAGACGCGTGGTTCTTTTCTCCTTTTTCGCCTAGCGGTTATACAGACACATCCATACATATACATACATATACACATACAGATTACAGACTACAGCGTATGATTTGCATACATTTTACATTTTGAAAGGTCGATACAGAAACATTTACACCAACACAACCTGGAATCTACACTCGACACTTGGTAGCGTGCGCGCACAGACGCGTTGCGAGAGGAAAAGCTCTCGGACAATTGGAGACATGTAAATATATAGGAATAATGCCGTAATTACGAAATTATATGAATAAAGTACTGAAAATGTGATGCCAGTTTTCGTTATTTTTGCAAGATCTTATTATTGTTGCTGCCGTGAAACCTTTGCTTCAATTTAGAGAAGTGACAAAAATATCATTTTATTGATCAAAATAGAAGAAAAAAAAATACTAGCAAATGGGATTCGATCGTGCGTCTCGTAGATTTTACTACGGCACACGGTTTCATTCATAAGTCGTGGGTCATGTGATTCGCTACTATTGGACGCGTAAACCAATCAGCTGACATGAGTGGTCACGTGATCGCGATCAGCTGGTTATCTCACGCGCGTACCGCGGTCTGTTGACAGCATCAATGGTAGTGCACGCACTGCGCGTCGCGCGGTTTGGCAGCGAATCAAAAGCGCTGCTCTCTGTTTCTAGAGCAGTGTCTTTTGAGGTTATGTTTACTCACTCTCGCTGAGAGGAAACAGTGAAGACGGTAGAGTTGATCCAGTGCTTGCGATGAGATATTTTCGCACTGATACGAATAGGATTTCAGAAAATTCAAGAGACTCTACGCGGCCGCGTATCCAAAGAGCAATTCATGTGTTGTCTCAAGGAGACAACTTCTAATTGAAGATCTTAGAATTTTGGAGGAGGAAATTGAAGGTTAGGATAATTATTTTTCGAACGAATTTAGTCGTTTAGTTGGTTTTTTATTAAGTTAAGCATGTGTTTGAAAAAAAGATTCTGTGTATATTACGTGTTTCAAAGGATTATGTAACATTTTAATGGATCACTTATGTGTGTAGATAGTAATTGTTATTGCTGTTGTTTTAGGAGAATGCCGGACATTAAAGTAACACCGCTTGGAGCGGGTCAAGATGTAGGTAGAAGCTGCATCCTGGTGACGATGGGTGGAAAAAATATTATGTTAGACTGCGGTATGCATATGGGCTTCAACGACGAGAGGAGGTTCCCAGATTTTTCATATATCGTTCCAGAGGGACCTGCGACTAGTTACATAGATTGCGTTATCATTTCACATTTTCATCTCGATCACTGTGGTGCTCTTCCATACTTCACGGAAATGGTAATCGATCCGACAACATCCATTTTCACGATGAACGCTCAATCTTTCTACTAACATTGTTGCTTACTTTCTTTAGGTTGGTTACACCGGACCTATTTATATGACACATCCCACAAAAGCTATCGCTCCGATATTACTAGAAGATATGAGAAAAGTGGCAGTAGAACGTAAAGGAGAAAGTAATTTCTTTAGCTCGCAAATGATCAAAGATTGCATGAAAAAGGTCATTGCTGTCACGTTACACCAGTCAGTGATGGTTGACCCTGAGCTCGAAATAAAAGCATACTACGCAGGCCACGTACTCGGAGCTGCAATGTTTTGGATCAGAGTGGGTTCCCAGTCTATAGTGTACACAGGAGATTACAACATGACACCAGACAGACATTTAGGCGCCGCATGGATAGACAAATGCAGACCAGATTTATTAATATCAGAATCAACGTATGCAACCACAATTCGAGATTCGAAAAGGTGTAGAGAAAGAGATTTTCTAAAGAAGGTACTTTGAATTTATTAATCGATCACTTTCCTATAAGATTATCAACTTTTTTTCTTTTATATTACTACAGGTTCACGAGTGTATAGATCGAGGTGGTAAAGTTTTAATACCAGTATTCGCGCTTGGCCGTGCTCAAGAACTTTGCATATTACTTGAAACATACTGGGAACGCATGAATCTAAAAGTACCTGTATACTTTGCACTCGGATTAACGGAAAAGGCGAATAATTATTACAAAATGTTTATTACATGGACAAATCAAAAAATTAAAAAGACATTCGTACAACGGAATATGTTTGACTTTAAACATATCAAACCTTTCGATAAGTCTTACATCGATAATTCCGGTGCGATGGTAGTATTTGCAACCCCGGGAATGTTACACGCTGGCTTATCGTTGCAAATCTTCAAGAAATGGGCGCCAAACGAAAATAACATGGTAATAATGCCAGGATTCTGTGTCCAAGGGACCGTCGGTCACAAAGTGTTGAATGGTACTCGAAGAATCGAATTCGAAAACCGACAAATTGTCGAAGTAAAAATGGCTGTGGAATATATGTCCTTTTCCGCACACGCGGACGCAAAAGGTATCATGCAATTGATACAATACTGCGAACCGAAGAACGTTATGTTAGTACACGGAGAATTCGCAAAGATGGAATTTTTGAAGGAGAGGATTAAGCAAGAATTTGGAACTAATTGTTATAATCCGGCGAATGGCGAAACTTGTGTAATCACGACAACTTCGAAGGTACCGGTCGATGCTTCGCTTGCTTTACTGAAAGCAGAAGCCAAAAGGTATTCGGCTCTTCCACCGGATCCCAAGAGAAGAAGATTATTACATAGTGTTTTAATGCTGCGAGAGGACGGTGTCTGCCTCGTTGATGCTGACGAGGTATGTTTTTAAAACTCCTTTGAATTCGTCCAAAAGTAAACAGCTGTCATAATAATTAATGTGATTTATATAGGTCGCTAAAGCTGCTGGCATTACAAAGCACGTAGTAAGGTTTACATCTACCGTACAAGTGAGGGATCCCGGACCAGCGCATTCGACAACATTGAAGCTGTTACAGCCTCTAAAGGAGAGATTATCCGGATGGACGGTGCAACTAACGGATGGCTCGATCTCGGTGGAATCTGTATTGGTAAAAGTGGAGGGTGATGAAGATGAACAAAAAAGCGTGTATGTCTCGTGGACTAATCAGGATGAAGATTTGGGTAGCTATATACTTGGATTTTTACAGACAATGTTGAATTAAAGTAATTTCATAAAAGCTTGGTTACATCTAGCGACTTAATCAGATATAAACAATTAGATTGTCAAATCTGTCCTGAACCTGTGATACATTCTCAGCAACATTCTAATATTTCCCATTTTCATGAAATAAAAATTCTATGTTTTTTATCGATGACACTAGTTGTATATAGCGAACCAGGTAAGCAATTTTCTACGATGTCTCGAAAGATGAGGATCTCTATTATGCGAATATCGAAAGTTACATAAATTATGAAAAAAAAGAAATGTGTTGCGCTGACGAGGTAAAAAGAGTTATTTTTTAATAAGCACCATCTTGATAAAATACCTTACCTGTGATGATGCAGAAATTGCACAAAATAATAGTAATTCGTTTATAAGCTGTATTGAACAGAGGCAGTGAATTCAATGAAAATACACATTACATAATTTTTATTTTGCGTACAATTTTGAGTTCATAATACAATTATTATGCGACCATACTAGCACTTAAAAAATCACCTGTTTACGCATCGGATATTCTTATCCAGAGTTATTCAATTTTCGAGTATTAATAAAAATATAATGACTAAATATTTCTCTGGCCGTATAATTTTATCTTTATGTATAATCGATATCAATATGCAAGAAGATCCAAAATAATACCGCATTAAGTTCTTCGTTCGATGACGAATCGAAAAAGAATCTGATTCGATTTATCTGTAAATTCTGAGAATCTCTAAATCCAGTGCGATTGGTTCAAGTATATAATAATCTCTAAAAGTTTGTCAAAGCTCTTGAATATTATAGTGTATATATTTAATAACTGGTCTCACCAGCCCATCCGTGTAAATTATTATATAATTCATTGTTGCATTCGACTTGATTTCAGGTAAAATAGTAAACCTTTATTGACTATTCCTACATATTGCAATAATAAAACGTAAAATAAGTACGAAGATAAACGAAAGATACATATTGCTTCTTGGGTACCAATATACAAATCAAATTTTTAACGTGGAGTAAGTAACTCTTTTTTTTTTGCTAATCTCCTTATCTCGTTTATACGTATATTGTATACTCCCCAAAAAATTGCTACGGAAAAAGAAATTATACTTCCCAATTGAGTAGATCCTTTTAAAATATCATTTGGTTACGCAACATAAAATTACGATAACTCATTCGGGTAATCTAAGTGTGCGAAAACGCACAGAAAGAAACCTTCAATAACTTTGTTTTGTTTTTGCGCGATCGCCACTTCAGATCCACATTGAAAACCTGCTGTAAAATACATTCCCAGATCGGTGACGCGCATTTAGTTTTGGCATTCGCGATAAATGCATCTGAAAATTTTCTTAAAGAACAACTCTCCGTTCCAGACCGAGATATAATCTTTCAAGAATCACTTTCTCAGCACTATTAGACATCTTTTTATACACGTATCATACGATCTCCCAATCGTCAGAACACAAATAATTCATCAACGATTTCAGCTCTTTGTATACAAAGATTTGTTTTTTTTTTAACAATATATGAAAATCGACTAAAAGTTTACTGGTGTTATCATGACCGCTAGTGTTCATTACGAAAAACAGATCGTGATACATAATCGCCCTTATATTACCACACGTTGCTTCGACTATAGTGTCTTTTCATCCTACAAATAATATGTGTTTTTTTCACTCGTACGAAAGATCTGATGCGCTTTCCAGCTGAAAACAGCTGCTTTTTCCAATACACGAAGTTAACAAAACTTCTCCTGCAACCACAAGGTGTTGCCCTCTCTCTTTCTCTTTCTTTCGGAATTTTGCAAATGTAAAATTCCTAATATACCTACTTACGACTATGAAATTACATAATCATCACACACACCAGCTTTCAATATACCTTGATCACTACTAGTTATAAGGTTCAATTATTTATATTTTTTCTCCACATAATAAAATATGATATTTTTTTTATATAATAAACGTTATTCATAATATTATTTTTTTTTCTTGTTTGCATTATTATATTAGTCTTCTTAGTAGCAAAGTTTACCGTATATGTTTTACAGCATCGCTGAGCTTATGCATTTTTCACCTGTATTCCCGTTTTCAACTGTCTCTGCTTTCACGCGCTGCGTTTAGCGCACCTTATTCTTTGAAGTTATTTTTTTCCTGAACCACCCTGAAAACGTATCATAGTAGAATTTTATTCGTTGTGTTATTATTCTCAGTGTGTTAATCGCATGTGTACACAATAAATTTAAAATAAACTAGAGATATTCTCTCGCCACTGTTCCAGCAGATACACACGGTATATTAGTTTCATGACACTCATTCTCTCTCCCCCTCTCTCTCTCTCTCTCTCTCTCTCTCTCTCTCTCTCTCCCTCTCTCAACTAATTGTTAACTACTATTAAATTCGAATAATTGTTCAATTGGTATATATTATCGTTTTTATTAATACAGAGTGAAATTTATACTAGAATGCCAATGAGAATTCAATTTTCTACGGAATAATTCTACTTTTGCTTAAAGATCAAAGAAAAGGAGTATCTGTTGGACAGGCATAATCACTTTAAAATAGATACATTACACAGTCAAAAAACTTGCATCCTTCTTTACACCGAGTACGATCAAATATATATGTATATGTATATATACAAATATGTATATATATATATATATATATATCATTGGACGAATGAGACAAATGTGAAATATAAGCATGTATAGTTAGTTAACGTGTCGTTACTGATGTCCATCACCGTACACTAAAAAGCAACACTACGAAATATATCGGTATAAATAATATAACGTACGTGTAAATAATGATACTGCAAGCACAAAGCATTCGGGGTAACGAAATTTATACTGTGCGAATCATCCAAAAGTAATTTGTATTAACAGAGGGGAAAAAAAACAAATCTATAATCTAATTAATAAAAATAATAGATTCAGGCAATATAAAATCCGTAACACACGATAAACTGATAAAAAGAATAGAACAAGCAACATGTACATCGCATACCAGACACATATATGTTAAAAAAAATATTGCTATGTTACATCCAAGAATCCGCGTACGGTATCTGCAAATAAAAATCGGGTGAGACGCATGAAAGCAATTGCAAATGGATCGGAACGTAACAATAAATAATGTTAAGAAAATAATATGATATGAATTAAAAGGGTTACGCAATCGATAAATTGAGCGAACGTAGAGATCCTGTTGGTAGTGTGCCCTTTACCCCAGTGTTTGTGTTTAAAAAAATTCCTCCGCTTAATGTGGCCATGTATAGTACGTATAATATGTTTTTTTGATACCCATATCATTTTTGTATTTCCTCCTCTCCGTAACAGCGGCGATCTTTTATGCGTTTTTTTTTGTTCTCTCGCTCTTTGTACAAACGTGCTCTTTCTATCTCTACGCAGGGTCAGAACAATGGGTTTTCTATGATGAATGAAAAATAAATAAAAAGGTTCCTTTTTCTGCTCTCGTGCACCGCGGATGCACCTTTCTCTGACTATACACAGTCTAAATTCGATTATTAAATAATGCACACAATATTTTGTTAAGTAGAGTGCTGGAGAAAGATACTGCACCACGATGCGATACGCGTTATAATTCAAATTCCTATAACTGGTTATAAGCATTTGTACTCGTAACAATCGTGCTGTGCCAATATCTTTATTCAAGCATTGTAGCTAGAATTTTGAACGATGACCTCGATGATGAGATTTCAACAGGAGGAAGATGCAAAACATTCAAAATGCGTCATGATTCGTGAAATTGAGGCTAACGAGATCTAAGAATACTGTGCAACAAAATTTTTGGTAACACACATACTTGTTGCAATAGTTTACGAGCAATTAAAATTGGACAAAATAATTTCTCTAAAAATTAAATCTCACGTCAAACATATCTCATGACATATTAAAGTTCTTTCCAGAAACTTAATAAAACGGGTCAAGTGCGAGAAGTTTGTACACAGACTCAATATGAAGAAACATCGAGTAAAATGACATAAAAGCTTCATAATACAAACTGTTTGAAATGTTTATGCATCTTCGAAGGTCAGGATTTGCAGATTCGAATTACTAGAATGTTTTATATTGAGCAGCGGGTTAAACGATCACACGAAGCATTTTTTTTTTAATTGTTCTTTCTTTGTTCCCTTCTTCAATTAAGAAAATGATCGAATCTGTTGTATCTCGACTCGATGACAGCACACTGAATTGTTGCATGATCGTAAAAGGATATATTGCACTTTAGCATACCCGAGAGCTTCTCCTTGCAACCAGCCAGACAACTAAAATGTGTTATTTTTCCTCGAGGCTAATGGAACTAAGCGAGTATAAAAAATGGTGCAATTATAAATAAGGATATAATATAACGGTTGAAATACTACGGTAAAATAATGTGTGCAACGTAATGTGGTAATTGAAGAAAAAAAAAACTAAATTTGGATAAAACCTGACATAAACTGCTAGCAGAGCAGTCTACCATGAACCCTCTCACAAAAGGCTAGGAGGAAAAGATTCGAGAATCTCATGTTTTGATTAGCATACCTGCGAATCTGCGCCGTTTTGCCATGGGTTTCTTAGTGGACTGTCGAAACAATCAAAACAACAAAATCGTTATTTATCTTAGCATGAGATTTTTCTCTTCGTCAAAGCTAATTAGTTCTCTTACTAATTGCAGAATCGCGACGAGCTGCTGCACTCTGTACTAGCCATAGAATTCATGTGTGTAAAACTGTAAAGTCTGACGGAAAGTATTGTATTTCTCGCGCGACAAACACTGGGACAAAGGGACAGCGGTGTTATTAATCGAAACTTGGAAAATTTCCCATACCATGCTAATTGCTATCAGCAAAGTCTTTCAAAACAATTGTATTTCTTCATGATTCCCGTTAGATTACTCTTTGATATTATTTTTTTGTTGGATAAGTTAGAATAAACCTCAATGAGCGGTATCCCTTTTATTCAATCAATACTAAAACTCATTTCGTAATCTCACTTATCCCAAGTGTAATGCTTTTATACTTCCGATTGGATTATGCTGAAAAACTTTAGCGCAAGTTAGAAAGAAATTATTTCAAGGTGGCTATCAGCAATTATACTCGCCGATATTTACATGAATTCCGTCGGATTCTGTAATAAAATTCCATGCCACCAATAGAAGACACGACACTAGTCCCAAATGCCTTTTATGGACAGCCACAATAAATAATATCACAATCAAATTAAAATACCAGAAGATTATCTACCACAAAATTACTGATCGAATAAGTTCTACTGAAACAATATATATATTATGTATAATATATGGCAAATAAATCATAAGTCGGGACTCAGGTTTATCACAAAGAAATGTTATTAATACCTTCGAGTACGGTTTAATAAGACACATAATTATATATAGTATATTGACGTGAACTCGAGATTGTAATGATAATAAGGTAGAAATAGCATTACTTAAACTCATAAGCTTTATTTCTCTCGTGATAATATTATTGTATAGTTATTCTGTGATAAGTAACAATCTCGCAATATCTTCGGTAAATCTTATAAAACATAGCATTGCACCTTATACGAGACTAATATATTTAGTAATCGCAAGATAATGAAATTGATTCGCGACTGAAATATGCATATCGGTGTAACTTGTGCTGCTAATTCAACATAACAATTCTAATTGTATGATTAATCGTAAGATAGATTGAAAAATAACATTCGTTGTAATACTGAGCCCAAAAGAAAAATGTGTTCCATGTTTCCACAGCTAAACTCAAGTGCAAGTCCTATACAAGTAATCGAGCCAGAGTAACATTCTGTTCTCTCTGTTCACAAGATTATGGGGTTTACCTTCCTTTTTTTCTTGTGCTTTTTATGCTGCTGGCCATTCAACGGGTTCCAGCTAGCCTGTGTGTTGTGATCTGTCATATGACACGATTTTGAGGAGTATTTTGTAGCTAGGGGGCTGTTGTCAATTTCTTGTTGAGACTGAACCAAATTGATGGGCTTGGCTATCGAACAATTCGCGAACTCGGTATTCTTGAGCAGACTATTTTCTAATTCAACTATCAGAGTCTGTGCTGCTAGTGGGGGCTGCATATTTCAGATGTAGATTATTATTCAGCTGTCCAGATTCATAGTAAACGACAATTTGTCAAATTTGGAAGAAGATCGCTAAGAAATTTCCAAATTGCCGTTTCCAAATATTATCGACAACAATAACATAACACATATGTATTTATTATTATCGTCATATCAATATATCTTTTTGTTTTTCGAATAGTTACTCGAACAATTACTATTTTCTTCTAATTTTCAGAGATGCAAGAAAGATCAGCAAAACATCGGTAAACTGATCCAAACGCGAAAATAATTGATCGAAATAGAATTGAGAAGCTAGATAAAATTGCGCTAAATTGTTACATATAGCCGAAAATATCGTGTCACAAGTAATCGAGCCTCAACAAAAAATTCTTCTTTGGCAAGAAAAAAATGAAAAATGAAAATGACAATATACCGTTAATAATGCCACACCCAATCTTGCATTCTCTTTGTAAAACCCGGCATAAGTTATAAGCAAGCAGTCACATTCGTAAGATATACTGCAAGTTAATGATGATACAGAATATTCTTTCCGCGCAGCTCGCAATGCCATTTCTCTTTGTGGGAGAACCGCCACTCAATGGAATCGGGTTGCATAGAGTTACGGATTAATTAACGAAACAAGAGCCCTGCTATTAATATCACTAATTCGACTGCCTGCGGTTGTGACGCGTTAAAATCAACACTTATAATTCTTAGTCGCGGATAATATCTTGACGAGGTGATTAACCCGAATCTAAATTTCAATTTCAATTAACATTCTCTTACATTATTATCCCGTTACAATGAAATGGGCTGGGGTTAATACCGTCGCAAAATAATATCCATAGCTGCAGATTTTTATTACAGTGTTATCGTTATGCCTAGTGAGTCAATAATCAATGGGCAATTGAGGAAATCCTTCTAGTAAAAAATCATGATACTGTGTTAATTAATTATTAAACGATTCGGTACACAATGTACCAATGGTTATGACCATTAACACGAGCTTGTGCTTGTGTGCTATGATTTGACACAGAAGGCACTGCTATCAAGTATGTTAAATACCCCTTTTTGCAAACATTCAAAGTCAATGTATACTAACCTCTGATTTAGGAGAATCAGACGTGGGCGGACCATTTAACATTGACTGTTCCGAACTGCTGCAACCTCCGCTCATTTCACTCTGAAATATCGCAATATTAAAATCTCACTGTAGTTTTGCGATAAGAAATCTAACGCGACAAAAAAAGGAAAGAAAAAAAAAAGACGCAAATTAATATATACCTTCAACTGCACTACTTCTTGCTGAAGCTGTGAAACAAGACACTTCTCTTGTGTTAAACTCGATTCGCTGGTTTCCACGAGAGACCGTAATTTGAGTAGTTCAGCGTCTAATGTAGCTCTTTTACTCGCTTCCGTTTTAAGCTCCTCCGACAATCGCGTCTTTTCCTACGGTGGAAGAATTGCGCAGTTTAATAAGGAATATGGGAGGAAATGACATGATTCTTTTTACAAAAACGAACCTCTTGCAACTTTTCGAAAGCAGCTAAATCGTTACTGGATACTTGAGGAAATACTTGTTTGGCCTTTGATCTAAACTCTGACAATTCACTGTTGGTTTGCTCCAAGTGTGATTTGGCCTCTGTTAACCTGGTTTCGAGATCCTGTATCTTTTGCTGTAACTGTAAATACCAATTAAGTATTAATTAACCCAGGGGGTAAATATATAGTTGACTTTAAACTTGGAAAGAGAAAAGTACCGTTGCAACGAGAACCTGTAATCTCTCCATTTCCTGTAACTTGTCGATAAGATCGGACACGTCGACTCTAAGGCTCGTGATTTCGTTCTCTTTCTGTTGGAGTTGTGATTGCCATCTTGTCTCCTCAGATTCTACATGATTCTGAAGTTTATGAAGTATACTTTCCTGTAAGAAATTATTGTATCATTATCAAGAAATTATGAAATATTACCAAATATGTGCCTGATTTTTAATATAAATCTTACCGTGTCTTCGATAATTTGCTTATAATGTAACACCATATCTTGTAAATTCTTGTTTTGCTTAATCAGGTCTGGATGCGATTCGATCGTAGCCTTCCTTCTTAGCTCAGTTAGAATAGCTTGAACCTTCTCCTCGACAGTGCTAAGCCACTGATTATGTGAGATTTCGGATACTTTGATTTCCGGGAATATCCTTTCCAGGAATGCCTTCGTTAATTCTTCCTGCTCTAATCTCACTTCTTGTGCAATTTTCTAAAAAGATACAATTAATATCGCTGTATCAAAAGACATATCAAGGACGACAGTGATTACAAGAGGTATTAAAGATAATCTCACTGAATAATGATCCTTATAATATATAGACCGGTCATAATGCAAAGTGAAAAATTGTTCAAAATAGAAAGAAGCGGCAAGAAACATAGAAAATAAAAACAAGACGACTTACATCCATACTTTTTCCTGAATTAGATTTAGCACGCGACTCAGCAGCAGAAAGCGCTTCCATCACTTTCCAGTTCCTAGTACGTAATTCCTGTGCCAACCATAAAAATGGTACAGTCAGTTTTTTTCTCCTACTGGAGTGAGACTATTATCGAACAATCACGTTTCTTTCGTCGATCGAGAAAGAGAAGTTGTTGGCAAAGTGATGGAAGCAATGAAATACAAGTTTAATAATAAAAGTTTAAAGCACTACCTACTGAAGTACGAGCCCGGCAAAAATAAATAAATGTTATAGAATCGGTATGATATGCATAGGCGTTTATCGTATTTTACTCACATTATTTTTTAATTTCTGTGTCTCCAAATCTTCTTGTAATCGCCTAGCTAAATCATGTTGAGCATCTACGTCGTTCTTCAACGTATCCACCTTAGCAATTGCCTGACTCAACTGCTCCTCTTTGTTAGTTAAGTCATCTTTCAATGTTGTAATTTGTTGACATATCCTAAAAAGAAAATAATTTAAATAAGTTCCAAGCGAATATTACAAGTTAAAGTAAATTGAAATTTTGTTTATCGGGGATAAGTACATATTAGTTTGTTCGTCGACCCGGTTGTTCTCAGTGTCTTGCGTCGTTTTCTCAATTCCATTCTCATGACATTTGTCGTCCGATGGTGGTGGCAGCGACAATTTCGAACTAATTAATTTTTTTTCACCTTGCAATTGCTCGATCTCTTCTAAAAGTTGTGGAACCCTATTAGCCTGCGACGGAAAATAATATAAATTTAGAAAAATCTTAAAAATAAATCGAGGGGGAAATATTAATGTCGAGATAGAGTACATTTGCCGAAAGTCCGTCATTTTCATACTGAAGTTGCATTATAGTTAAGTCCATTTCTCCCAACAACGACATATACGAATGTAGTGCCTTCACTTTAATCGCTAATGTGTTTGTTTCATTAAGAATTCTACTAGCCACTATCTCCAATGGTTGTAGATATTCAGCGTGCGTCTGTACTTGCGTTAAATCTTTAATCACATTGTCCGGGAATGCTCGGCAATTGATAGTCGGAAGCTTTGCGTGTTCCAAATCCTCAAGAGCTTTTACCATTTTCTCTCTGATTAAGTCAACATCCTTTTGCGCTGCCCTCCACAGTGTCTTAAATTGCGCTGCATAAGCATCCGTCTCTTTCGTCGCGGTCTGCGAAATATTGTATTCGTGTGCATACTTGGTAAGCTGTTCGTCTTTCGAGGCCAAAGTTGATTTGAGACTCGCGATTTCGGCTGCCTTACTCTTCGCTTCGTTCAATGACGTGGACAATTCGGTTTTCAATTTCATTATTTCAGCTTGTGCTTCCTCGACCAATTCGTTTTTCAAAGCTGACGAGCCCTCATTGGGTTCTGCTTTAGCGAGGTTCAATTCAGCCTGTAGCGAATTCACCTGTTGTTGAAGTTCTTGTTCGTGACAATGAGCACTCTCCAATCGATGTTCCAAATCCGTTTCCGCGCGACGAGATTCTTCAAGTTGACGGGTTAACTCCTGCAAACGATCGTTGGCTTTCCTTAAGTGTAACGCCTGTGTCTCGTACTTCATAAGCTCGTCCCGCATAAGATGAATTTGGTCGGCTAACACATCCATTTGATACTCATAATTGTTACGAACTTCTTCCAATTGTATTTCGAATTCTTGCGCTTCCTGGTTTTTCTGTGCTAGCTGTGCCTTCAATGCTTCCTCGTTTTCCCGCATTTGGGCAAATTGGACCTCCATTTCCTTGCGCTGTGCTATTAGCTCCTGCTCCAAATGGCCCTGCGTTTGACCTTGGTCTTCCTGCATTTTATGGATAATAGCTGCCTCCTCGTTAACTTTACTCTGCAATTGCTCAATCTGTCGCGCGAATCCTTGCTTCTCTGCGGCGTGACTCTCAAGAATATGTTGCATACGGGTATGTAAAGTTTGAACTTCGGTAACTTTTGTTTCAAGCGTCTTTTCCAATTGTCTCGCGTTCGACGTCAATCGGGCTTTTTCTGTCGTGAATTCCGCGCGTAATTCCTTTAATTTATTTTGAAAGGCAATACTAGCCTCATGCTCATCGGCAAGAGCTTTCTCTTTTTCTGCTAGTTGTTTCTTAAGCTTAATCACGGGATCCGCACGGCCCTCGCTCCATTCGGAATGCTCTGACGGATTGTCCAATTGTTTATTCAATAATTGATCAATAAGGATTTGGATCTCGGAACGACTCAATTCGGCTTTTTGAATGAATAACATTAACAGGGAAATATCGACGGCATCTTTTTCTCCACCTTAAAAAAAGAAAAAGGTAATATAAATATGTTGAGATTATGATGGATTACGGATTACGGAAGATGGTAAGGTCAGTTGAATACGTTACAATACTTTATTTTAATTATGTTACTTATTTTGTAATACTTACCAATTTGAGCCATAATATCATTTTTCTTCTTACTCTTCTTTGATTCTTTATTGGATGTCTGATTGGAAGATGCACTTTCTTTCGAAGTTTCCTTCGCATCTTTTACAGGAGTTTCTTTTTGCTGGTCTTTCGAGTCCTTGGTCTCCTTACTGTCTTTCGCATCTTTTCCATCCTTTGTATCTTTACCTTCCTTACCAGATTCCTTATTAGACTCTTTACCAGATTCCTTCGTGGCAACCGGTGGAACATTTAGATTGACAGTTTCTTTTCTTTCTTCTTTCTTTTCCTCCCTGGGATTCTCCTCCTTCTGCTTTGCAGCGTCTTTCGCATTTCTCTTCGATTTGGTTGGAGTTTCCTTAGAAGACACATTCGCGACCAATTCCGACTGGTTCAGTTGATGAAGATTCTCTTTCTGTTTCATAAATGAAAAAAATTCAAAACATTCATTAGCTGACTTACGATACGTTATATACGAATACGACATTTCGATACAAAAACTTCAGAGACATATACAATTTATTTTGCACTTTGATTAGTTTCTTTTTTAGTTACACAATTAATGTACGTGATTATTAGAATCACACGCGTATTGTGAGTTGGAAATTCTTTTTTTGACATAGGACAAAATGAGCTTTAAGTCGATTTTGTTACGAAAACAATGTTATGATCCCCTTCGCAAAAACTTGAAGAAGCGTATGTTGTGGTGGTATGAGGGATCAGGGCCCGGATCAGAAATAACAATACACTTCTGAACATACACACAAACTATTATACAGGGTAAATCGCTCGCCATCGAAAACTTAAGAGGTGCCCTAGACTAAACGTCGCGGCGATAAGTCGTTCACCTACAAGCTCAGCCTACACCTCTCATCACACTTCTCATCTTCTCACTCACTCACTCTATGATCATCCATACACTTATCGACTAAAGGCAATCACTCACACATATGTTTGTGTTTGGGAGAGAGATTAATCCGAATAAGAGTGTTATATGAGATCTCCTATAATTGACAAAACATTTTGGTTGATATTGAAAAAAGCTGTAGCGCTACCCAAAAGATGTGGTATTAAAGTTATGCATAAAAGCAATGGGTTATGGAAAATATGAAAGTGAATTTAATGCAAATGAGACGTATAGTTCTACCAAAAGCAATTCACTCACACTATGACTCCGTATAAGTTCGAGGTCATCCTTTGGTTGAATGAGGTCAAAATGATTAGCCTCTGCCCAGAGGGGTTGCGAAGAACTTAATTCAGTCACAACGACCAATGGCTCATCTTTATTTACAAGAATTGGCTTTACCTTTTCAAGCTTGCCTTTCTTCTTATTGCCTTTGCTATTCTCCTATGATTTTAATGTATATGTAATATGTTTCCCATACGATTAACAAAATAAGGGACAATTATAACGTTAAACGTTTCATGCCCACGATCATGTCACATTATGGCGAAAAGGGCAATTAAAAAGTATAAAGAAAATTAACGCGCGGATTAACATTCGATTAATATATTTAACGTAACACATTCGATGCGTAATATTGGAAAATAATATTCTAATTTACTGTTCACCTTATTGTTCAGTTTATATTGACTTCTCGACGAGAATATATACCTGAAATTTACAAATCCATCAGAGAATTAATCTATCGTGAAACTACTCAAATGCTTGTTTGCCTTGGAACGAAATATGATATTTAAAGCTTTGAGAATTTCGTCTGGTTTAATTTCGTTTCTAATCTGAATGATAAAGCAATGCAACGGATAATGTAAGATCAGTTATGTTCGAGAGAGTTATTTATAGAAAGTAATCTAAAACTGTCAGGTTTATCAATGGACCACACATACCAAAAGCAATTCTGTATCTCAAAGACTCTGTACCTCACAAAACAGATTTTCAACTACTTAAAATGTAGTAAGATCTTAAAGTAAAGTCAACTTTGAATACACTTACCAAGGCATAATTTAAAGCAATGCAAAAGATTTATCTAGATTTACGATAAAAAAGAGGATTCCTTCAAAATTTCATTATAAATACAATAGAAATAACTGTTACATTTTGAAATGATAAAAATGCATGTCATATAAAACAGAATCCATGTTTCAGTAAACGATATATTACAACAAGTGAAAATCACTTGTAAATAATTTCAAAGCTTAGAATTGATTTACAAGCTAATGGCTGCAAAGTACATAAGAATTAATGTATGCCAAAAATTAGCCGAAAACATCATGCCCATTTCTCTATAATGCGTATGAAGGTGTTAATATAATTATTTTATAATAACTGCATAATGAATCTTATATTTACCAAGTACAGAAAAAGAAAAATTATTTGTAATTTAATATTCGGATAAAACATGTTCAACACCTTGTTTTGGGTTTCACAAAATTCTAATGAAAATAGGATGGTCAAGATAAAGATACATACGTTGATGCTACTCATTAAAGGGACAGAGGGGGTGCAAAGTATCACTAAGCTGCGTCGAATACAAAAACTCATGACCATGAATCGTGTACTAAGGTAATGTTTCTATAACGTCATAGTAAGTTCTAAATACTCTTAGCAATAACATGTACGTGAGTAAGTATGATGGTTGGCCAGAAATATAATGCTTTGTGAACATAAGTGTGTGACACATGATACTTAAACTGCCTTCCTATATTTCATGCATGAAATATGTGAGAACAGAATAGAAAGAAGCATGTATGTATCTTGATGATCCGAAAGAACGTCACTTCTCACGAGCGAAGTTCATAATTAACATGCAATTGAAATGAAAAAAATGTTTCAGAGCTGGGTAAAATAACATATTAAATAGAAAGTATATGCATTAATAATTCTGCCTGAGCGAACAATCAGCATCAACCACATTAACAGCCATTGTGATATTTGTTTGTTATTGTTAGTACATGTCGGAAAGTCATGAACGAAGATCAAAATTGCTTCCCAGAATTTTATTCAATGGTCATCTTTGGCAAATACTTTTATTCAGCTCTGACTACTTTACGCGTGTATCTCAATTGCTAGTGCCAAATAATCAAAGATTGTTATCCCCTGAGTTATACGTACGTACTTAAGCTTAAATACTTATTTTTTAGGAAAAAAAGAAAAAAAGTGATTCATTCGATATCCTTACCCTTAAGAGGGGCTCTACAGGCAAAATTTGAGGATTTTCCTCAAACTGTACGTGCTCGGGTTTCTCTTCCTTGTCATCCTTTTCATCTTTTTCTTCTTTCTTCTCCTTCACTTTTTTCCCAGCTTTATTCTTGGGTTTTTTCTCTTTACCTTTATCCTTTTTACCTATGAATTATTATACCGATACGTACATAAGTCTTATTTGCCTATTTTGGATAATTGTAAATTCTAAATCGAATCTACAGATTCTCACTTAACGTATCAATGACCTGGGTTATTCGAATATATGAGTATTATCTTTAACTGTCCCTGTCCGCATTTACATTTGTGATATAATACGGAGATAATTATTCTGCATATTTACCTAATAAGAGGTCATGGGGTAACTTTCTTTGCTCTGCTATTGCTTCTTCATAAGATTTCTCCTTGATACCGAACATTGACACTAATAAAATAACTGCTGCGGATATGACCACCACTCCCACATAAACCAATCCCGTTTGGACATCCATTTTTTTCAGCTTCTACCTATAAAATTCAATGGTATTTTTTCCTTCTAGTAACACGTATTATTCGCAAACAGTCACTACTGGGGGGCTATACGTATCAAAACATTGTACCACAAATACCATTACTCTCATGCGAGAAAACTATACCACGTTCACATAACACAAAGGTCAATAGCCCGAAGAGACATTCATCTTAGAGTTTATAGCATCGGATAAAAAAGGAGAAGCAGTGAATCTGGAGTGAATGCATATGCCTATCAACCACCTTTGTGTTACAATACGCGTCGCATTGAGGATTAAGTGCATCCGAGGTGTGCCACAAAAACCTGATTTGACTCATTGAAAACCGGAACGATATCGAGCAGACAATGTTTCTTTAAGGAATATTATTCCCCCCACGGAACCGTACTGCGTAAGTTGCCGAAGCGTATAGCTTAGTAGAATACAGTGCAATACCGCAGATTAGAAGACAACGGGCACAACGGAGTACGGTACACTCGCAATAACGGAGCGGAGCGGGTGAAAGCTTCGAGAAAAAGTCTCATGTGAAATGACATATGGATGACAGGAAAGATGAGAACGTACATTACTTGAACTTTAAAGTGTCTGTCTGCCGGCGGACACCGGGTCGCCGTTGACCCAGTGTGCGTTTCTTTTAAAAACAGAAAGCTGCAACACTTGGAATCTAACTTCTCCCCTCCACTCAATCTCTATTACGCGGTTAATGACTGAGGCAGCAGTAGTTTATCCCTGAAGAACTAACAATAAGCCGAAAGATCGCAACTCTGCGATCTTGTTACACACGAATTACTTTCTCAGTATGTTACTCGAATCGTGAGAAGCGCAGGAACCCCGACAAGAGAACTACCGCATGCAATGCGACGATTGTTCCAATTACATATGCAATAATCATGCAGCCATACAAAACGAAAAATTCTGCTGAAAGAAGTTTGTTTTTTTTTTAACAAATATGTGTGTATTTGACCAAATTTCTATGTGGGCTAGCTACTCTAACAGAAAAAAATGAAAAAAGTAGAGAGAAAGAGAGAGAAAAATAGAGGTAAATAAATGAAAAGGAAATTAGTTTCTTGTGTGTACGAGAGGAATTTTACTGTTGGGTCATATTTGACCTGGTGTCCGCCGTGCGCGCGAATATGAAAGCGTCCGCTGTCCGAGGGTTAATCGAAGAATCGGCAGAGCCGGCAAACTGATATTCATGTATATGATGGCAATGCATTTTCAGAAGTATGCGTATTGCGTGTTCGCAGAACTTACGCCACTCGGCCAGACACACGATGCGGTGAACAGCCGCCCTCGAGGAATGCAGCTTGAACTAATAGAGTTATTGTGCAGGACCCGTATGTAGAGAATTCACCGCGAGAATTCACACTCGCGACGATTTCGTTCCCGAGGAATTATGGCGGCCGGACGTAGAAGCAAGTGTATACGTACACTGCTTGAGAGTACACTACGTACGCGTTTCCAAGCCACGCCTATCGAAACCCGCAGTTTCCTGATTGGTGGCGTATACTGCCACGTATGCAAACCGTTCGCGCGAACCAGACCGAAATTCATCCGCGAGTCTCGTTAATTGTCTGCTGTCGATTGACCGTCCTGAAATAATTGATAACCTAATTTAATTCGCGTCCAGTGACATGGTGCGCGACATGCACCACCAAACGGTCGATACGTTTGTCTCTGGTTTGTCTGCTGGCTGGCTTGGTGCCTGCCTCTGCTTGCCTGCCGCGTATACAGATTACCCACCCCCACTCTCCACGTACTCAACCAACTCAACCATTCTGACCAACCTGTACCAGAGACTCCTTCACTCGATTCAACTCGATTCGCAGTAGGGAACAGGGTGAAGTACTCAACAGTACTTGAATACCAGACCGGGGCTGATTAGGACATTCCTTCAATTTTTACACAAAAAACAATTTTGTTTCTAAAATCTAATAAAACTAATTGCAATTCGTATAAACTATCCAATATCTTTGTTTCACCCGCCAATGCATCGCTTATGTCTGCAGGATCAAAGCCGTCATTCAACAACTTTGTTTCTATGTATAAGTATTGAAAAGTATAGAAATTGTAGTTGTAATTAAAATATGAGATAAAATGTCAGTAGGCCCCTGAAATAATCTTAATTTATGAATTGGAAGGGGTATATTAATGCATATATGTATACTATTCAAAATCGATTGATCAGTACTTTTATAATCAATATAATTAATTTTCTGCAGAACTTAGGACATTGAGGAAAACTTAAGATTCGGGTTTTAGTATGTCCAAGTTGGGACGAAATACTGAATAAGTATGAATTAGAGAAAGGTTTTGCTATCGAGCAAAATAATCGCTGACAAGTGTGATAAGGGGCACCAGGTCAAACCGATGACATCGTGCGTTACTGTTTGCTAGCAGAAAATTGAGATTTTACGTATTTCTCAAAGTATAAATCAATCAGCTGCAGAAGAGAAGAATTCTGCATTTATTAGTTAATTTTTATTTACAGTACGCGTTTCACGGGTATGTAAGGTTGCAAGCACGATCCTCTTCCGAATATAAAAGTACATAGTTCGATACTTCGATATTGCTCTTTTGATAAAACAGTACTCTAAATTTTATTATATATATAAGAATTCGTAACAGACCTCATTATCCGCAATGTGCCACTAACATAACCGTATCGAGACAATTAACGCATTTAGATGTGCGTTTAATCTTAGCCCGATGCTAACTTAAAATAGAATCTGAAAATCGTGGCAATAATCCAAAGTTACATGTGTCTGTATAGATATATATGAGGTTCACAAATATTTAGAATACAATTTTATTATGTTCAATGTGTCAGTGTCAAAGGGATGGTGCTTCGTCGCATTTCTTGATGCAAACACCTTATTTATACTCAATACTTATCAGTAAGAAGATTATCCAACAAAAAAACATTGCACGGAAACACATCATCTCACAAATCATCTTTAACTTGTATCATCCTTAACAATATTCCATTAGTACGGAAGGAATGTTCATGCAACAGCGCGTGCTTCGGGTAGAAAGCTCTCCCAATATTTAATAAGTTGATTCTGATGTTGCAACATTGCCTCCAAATATTCTGTCAATTGTCTCTTGAAATCTTCCACTCGTACTTGCTCGAATCTTTCTATTTCCTTCTTTATCATCTTTGAAATATTGTCGAACTCTTCCTGACCACGGTCAACCTTCGCTTCCCACTCGATCACTTCGGTTGCAGCCTGACTAGTCTTGTCAGTTCTATTGGACTGCTCGAGTCTAGCTTTCTGCTCCCGTTTCTTGTTTAACATCATCTGAGCATGCTGCCAATTTTGGAAAACTTTCACACGCTCGTGGAAAACGTCCTGAAAGAAATGACTAACAATTAATTTCATATCCTTGTCACAGGAAACGAAATACATATAATAATAATAAGTTGATAATACTGACCTTTATTGCTCCGATTAAAGCCACGTAGTCTCTTAGCATTTCAGCAAATTGATAAAGATCACTATTACTTTGTGCCTTCCTGATAACTTCTACCTTCTCTAAAGTCTCAGCTAGTTGTGCCAAGGCTCTTCCGAGAGACGCACCAGGTTCGCCGTGTCCAAGAACCGCGATGGATCGTGCTGTAGCACCTGTACACGTTGCCTGTTCCTTCCTCTGATTGGCCAGGGTATCCACAGCAGCATGTAAGGCGCGTAACTGAATATCAAGCGAATCGATCTGCGATGTTTTCTCTTCGAACCACTGAAAAATAAACGAGTCGTTCATTTGCGAGTATCGTCAAGTTTAGTGTACAAAAATGAATGATGTCGGTTTGAGTTATTAGTTATCCATTTATTGACAATACCTAGAATGTTAAAGCAACATACCTTACCTTCCTAAGGTGAGCAACAGAAAATACATAATAATAAATACATGCGAATGAAATATTGTTACTGTTAAATGTTCCTTACCGTATCGCTCTCATCCATTTTGTATGTTATTTTGTTTACGGTTTCGCCAACTTTATTGAATAGCCTGAGAACTCCTTTACTACTTAGCGCGGATGTATTTGTAGCCTTAGGCAATTCCGTATCTAAATAGGATATTTAATACATAATTTTATACTTTTCGTTAGCATTAAATATTAAGTAGAGACATAAGAAAAAATGCTCACCAGCTTCTAAGAATTCTCTGAAGTCAGGGTCAGTGCTGAGTACTGGATGAGCTGCAGTTCTATTTAAGTATCTTTCCAAAGCTGCTCTACGTCTCTCGATAAACTCAGTAGAACTGGAATTCTGTTCCTGATTCTTATCGCCAGACATTTTAATTTTTGTCGTTCCTGCATATCCAGATATATTAGAACTATAGGTTCGGTCGTAGCGTTATATAGCGAACTAAAACTATACGCAAGAATTGCTTTTACCAATAACACTTTTTTCTGGTGCTGGCGGTATAATCCTGCCATTTCTCAAATATTTTCCTGTCAATTTATCATGAAGCCCAAGGAAATCGCTAAATCGTCTAACCACACTGAAGATTCTTTTTCGGAATATCGGCATATTGGTTTTTGTCTCCACCTTATAGGCAACGTAAGCACTCATCCCATCTCCAATTTTCTGTGGTGAGGTAACGCTAATCTTTATAAAAACATCCGAAGATTCGGCAGACACCTGTAAAGAGGAACTTCTCGTTAAGAAGCAAACTTTACGATCGTTGAAAACATATAGATATAACAATAGCAATATACATACTGGTTCTAAGGATTGCGATTGCATTATATTAGTTGGCAGTGGATCTGCATTATCGTTTATGGGAACATCGTGTAGATCACCAATATCGCTGCCCATCGGACCCAACGGTGGGCTCAATGGACCAGGAACAGGACTGGATACGGAAGAAAAAGAATTATCCTCTGCTGTATCCTTTAATGTTAATTTTGGTAATTCCGCTTGTACGTTCGATACACCATTATAAGGCGACGAGCCTTCCAGCTGACTTTGATCCTATAAAAACAAATGTATTACATCCATTCCTTTATAAATATTAACATTTCTTACCAACTATCCTAATTATATATTAAGATTGCTTATAATTATATAAAATATTTTAAAATAGTAATGAGACTAAAAGCTCGGAATTGAAAGATACAAGTACAAAAACAAAGTAAGCGTCAACATATAGGTACTTTATTCCGTCGTTGACGGGAAATCTGTTCTTTAATTAGTGGAAACATACTTGTACGGCTGATGCGAAAATATCTTCATCGTCATCGTCGAGGTCGTCGATTTTCTCTTCGTTGTTGTCAAAAAGCGGTGGAGAATCCTTAATATCAGCCATCTTAGCGATTCTGTCAATCTAAGCGCGAAATGTACTGGGATCGGCCCCCGGACTGATAAATGCCAACGTCAAGAGTCAAGAGTTAATCTCTATGAGTCGCTATCAGTGTCGTGTCCCCCAGTCCCCGTCGTTCCTATATCGTCACTATGCCCGCAATCCACAATTCACAACTGTTCCGATCGAATTCCACCTTATCCTCTTACATTGCGAATGCAATCTGGAATCCAGGATCTCTCTTTCAACGGAGTTCAATAGATATATGTGTACAGAAATTGACAAGTGGACTATTCGAAAGGCGCTGCATTCGATGAGAAAAGATTTGTCATCGCAAATGTATAACGCGAGTGACAATAAAAACAATATTCGGAATACTTATATTTTGATTAAACTTCAATCTCGAATCCGCAGATTAATACGATTTTATTTCATGGCAATAGAACAGAGTAGAACTTGTGCTGTTTCTTAAGTTTTTACTGAGAAACCTTTGGAAAGCAGAGATCGTTTAAATAAGCCGGCACAAACTTCGTTTCAAGTTAGTTCTTCACTCCAGCACGTTTATAATCATTTTTAATTAATCTTTAATATCGACTGTACATTCCTGTATATTCCTTTTAATTTTTTCTTTAACGATAACTTGAGAAATTAAATAGCAGCAACCGAGAATTTATTAACGTAGTACACAGTTACAATCAAGCGAATCAGCGAATGAAAAAACATATACGTAATACATATGAAGTCTGGTAGTTGTCAATTGGTTGTCAACTTGTCAGTGGTTGTCAGCAATAGTCAGCACACTGCAGCACTGTCAGCAGGAGTCAAAATCAAAATAGTGCAGGTGGCAGACACTGGTAGATACACAGGTGGACGCGAAACGTGAAGATTCGTTCACATTTGTACACGTATTATTACATACGTTATGATAGCAAAATCAGCTGCCCGCCGAATTCCGCAATAAACAGGAAAATGCAGCAAAAATCCCGACTGGAAATCAACATCAGACGGCTGCTAACGAGATGCGAACTAATAGCAAAAGATGATGCAAATAAGAATTGGAAGTTGGAAAAGGTGGTGTAAAAAAATTTTGAAACTCATTGTAGGTGTTTATTATTTATAATGATCACTGAAAATAATTATATATTTTTCTTGCAGTACATACTTGCATTGGACGATATGATGAAGGAGCTGCAAGACTTACCAAAGTAATTTTTAATATGAATTTACAACCTATCCGTTTACAAGTAAAATAATCCAATTTGATTTTTTGTTTTTAGTAAACCTTCTAAGGATGTTATAGTAGGATACGTAAAGCGGATAGATTTTCTCAAAGGTCTTGTCAATACTGCCAAACTGTCGAGTCCTGTAGACAGAGTTGCAGCTGTTCAAATGTTGTCGAAAAATACTTCAATGTATACCGATTCTATTGGACCAAGTATAACGACCCAAATTCATCAAAAAACCACTGCAAAATATAATAAGGAATTAAGGGCAGAGCTCTTCAACGATGGCAAAGGTAACGGATAAATATAATATTTGAGCATTAAAATAATGTAGAGGAGTTATTCATTAGAATTAATTCACTGTTCTGTCTTTGTCTCAGAAAATGGCATAAGGCACCGGCTTTCTTCTGGCAATGTACAGGACGAGGACCTAGATGCGCTTTTAAAGTACAACAGAAACATACAAGAGAAAATTGCAGAAAACATGCTTTCTATGACCAGTAATATGAAAGAGCATGCATTGGCAGCGCGTGAAATCATTAGGAAAGACATTGGCTCAATGGAGAAGGCTGATCAACTGACGGACGTCAATGAGACTAAACTAAAAACGGAGTCCCTAAAGTTAGCGGAGCATACTAATTCTCATTGGAGGTGTTGGATGTGGGTAATGATAGCTTTCGTGTTGGTGGTATTTTTTAGTAAGTGTCCTAAAAATTTCTGCAGAGATCATCTCTTGGTAATAATAAAAATACTGACTCCTATCATTTGTTTTACAGATATGGTGTTATTTATGAAAGTTGCAAAGAAGTGAGTTTAGATTTTACATTGAATTGTGTATAGGCTTTCGAGTAATTGAAAGAGTAAGTGTATATGTGGTAGTGGTGCATAACTGTGAAACTGCCTGCTGTATGTGTCATTCACTTAGAAGCTGAGTAGTAGTCACTATAGCCTTCAATATCATGAGTGCATCAGCAAAACCACCTGTTCCACCAAAAATCTCTTGGAAACCCGGTAAATAACTGATTGTGTGACCGAAATTAAACTAATTAAACGAGGAATATAGCTAATGTTGGTTATGTTTGACAATTTTACATCGTAAATGGATTACTTAAATGATCATTTATGTGTTTTATACGTGTACCAAATAATACAAAAAACCCAGTGTAAATATTCTGTGTACGATTAGTTATAGAAATTAAAGAAGATTGTTAAAATACACATGGATATATGTGCATTCCTTATTTTTAAGGTAAAGTGAAAGTTGTCCGGGCATTGTACAAGTATACTGCTCAACGTGTAAGCATGTATTTAAATTTAATTAATGCCTGTATGTTTCTTCGTGATCCCATGCCAAATAAATATCTACTACGTTTCATAGACCGATGAACTTTCATTCGAAGAAGGGGATCTACTATACGTATACGATAAGGACGTAGAGCCAAATTGGTGGAAAGGAAAATGTGGAAAAAAAGAGGGTCTCATTCCTGCCAATTATGGTCAGCATTATCAAGAATTCAATTTATCTGAAATATTCAAGCAGTCACGGAGTATCTCAGATTCATGTTAACACAAAATACATATCGCTGTTCATAGTTGAGGAACAAACCGAAGAAGTTGTCTTGCCTCTGCACGATGCAGCGAGACGTGGCAATTTGTCATTCCTGAAAGAACTTTTAATACAAGGGGTATCGGGTACAAGTTTGGATGCGGTTGGCAATACACCGTTGTATTGGGCAGCGAAGGCAGGCCACTTAGATTGCGTTAATGAATTATTAAATCTTCCAACTCCAGCTATAAATGCTCAAGTAAGATTCACTGGCCAAGAGAAAAAGAGTACTTGAAAATTTATAAAGGATTAATTTACATATTGTACATCTTTCTAGAATAAGACAGGAGACACTCCATTACACGCAGCAGCAAGTCGTGGATACTTCGAAATAGTATCGTTATTATTAAAACATGGGGCAGATCCCACATTGAAAAATACGGATGGACACAGACCCGAAGACCTCTCTTTCGAAACATCAATAAAGAACGCATTACAGTTGAGCCAACGTCATTCCAATGGAGTCGCCGAATACGATGATGACGATTATAATGACGAGAGTGATTAAATGTAAAAAATTATTACATATATTTTATACACATATCGGAGTAGTTTTGATAATATAATTGTAAGGTTCGTATAGTTTAATATTCGCTTTGCAAAAGAAAATATTTAAAGCACGAAAGCCATAATTAATTTTGCAAATCAAAAATAGAATTTGAAATAAAAAAAGAAAACAACGCGAAAGTTTGATGTGAATATTATTACATACGTATATAATTTATATATCACTTTCAATAGGCACTTGAACTTACCATTTCGAATGGTACACAATACGAATGAAAAAGAAAAGTCGATTAATTTTTCTTTTTACTAAACCACCTATTAAAATCAAGCCTCAAGAGTAACTGTGCTAAATGTTCGCCACTTGGTTGTGCGCGCACTCGATCTAAAGTTTTAGTCAACCAGTCCATCAAGCTATCGAGAGTTTCCGAGAGTGCTTTCAATTCTTCTTTTTCCGTAGTTAACAACTTGCTCACTTCCCACATTGATGCATACAGAATAAAGTCGTCGCAAAGACGAAGCAAAAATCGAAGAAGTTTATTTACCTGTAGAGGATTCTTTGTCAATTTACCTTTTTCACTATTGTAGCTAGACATTTTTAATCAACTTACAGGTGTCTTTCTTTCGGTTTGATGACCCAGTAAAAAGGTCTGTGACATAACATTTGCGAGAAAAATATTGTGCGCTTTCTGAACATCTTCAAAGTTCCGCGTGTTTTTCATATTTCCTTCCATTATAGTATATTGGCTTTCCAATACGTCGACCTGCAAATAATACTGTAAATTTCCGACGATGAAGATCAAATTATTTCTTAGTTGAATCACGCCGCTGTCACTGTAAGAAAAGAGAAATTATTTATTCGATTCTCATTGTGTAAATTCAATAGAAATGGTACGCTCAAAAAATTACATGTTGTCCAGATGCATATGTTCTCGTCGCACGTTCCACAAATCTATCTGAGTTTTCTTTACTCGTAATAGAAATCGAAATAGGACATTGTAGTCATTCAAAGCAGCAGGATTAAATAATAGATGAAGAGGCCAGATAACTTTGTACTTTAGGATAATCCTACCCCACCCGCGTTTTTCTAAAATATTGAAAATTGGGTGATACAGTTTATCGTATTGGCAAAAACTTCAATTACATATTTATAACACGTATATGTATAGATTGCATACCAATGGGATCCTCTTTTTCAAAAAACTCTTGTGTTTCTGTCTCCTTACTTTCATTTTCCTCAGGTGGAAGTGGAACAATAAAGTTAAAACTGTCCATAGCACTTTCATCGTTTAGATGAACTTTTCTTAGAGCTATTTGAAAAGCTAAATTAATATCTCTCGAAGTATGATTTGTTGGCGGTTTGTTCAATATGTGAGCCGTGTGTTTGACAAATTCGTGAAAAAGATCACCACGACCCATTAGGAAAAAATCTTTGACTAATTTAAGTTGTTGCATAAGATGTGCTTCTTCCACTGCAACTCTCCACAAAAGTTCCGTAACACATTGTCTCAGTTCATCTATCGTACGTTCGAATTCGACAATATTAAAAACAGGTTTCTTCTGTAAATTTTGTAGTTTAAGAAAGTATTCGTACTCCTTTTCGCCCCATATAGTATTTTCTGCGTAATCGGTGATGGCCAAGTCTGAAATTGAATTCAAAGAATTTTCCTTATTAGATCTTTTACTCCCTTGACTTTTTATAGTTACCTTCCTTCTGTCTTGGATCATTTCCAAACATTATAATAGTTTGGCCTATGGTTAAAATTTTCGCAGCTAACGATGGTCTAATATAAGAAGGCAACATATCTATTTGCACATCATAGTCCCACATGTCAGGACTTGTTTTTGAGGAATTATTTTCCGCATTATCGTTTCTATTCTCCACCAGTATTAAATTACTCTGGCAACTTGACAACTTCTGAATAAAAAATTCTTCGTACGTGTCTTCGAGATGTCCATACAGAAGCCAACTAGTTAAATGTTTGTAAAAGACTGCGTGTATGGAATAAGTTAGCCTATAACGAACGGTCAATTAAAGGCGTAGTATTATTAGAAATGAGAAGATTAAGATTGGACGTAACTCACTTCTCTAAAGCCAGTTTTACTTCGGGTATACCGGTATGCATATGCTCATGGATACATTGTAATAATTTACATCCATGAACCTGTTGAGTGTGAATCTGTTAATTGAAATAAGCGCATTTAGAATATATATATTACTACTGTATTGTGCTCCGAAGAAATAATAGACATTATTTACTTGTCGTATAATTGAATTCAAGACAGAAAATAAACATGTATATTTCTGAACTCTACAGAGAATCAAAGATAATGGTGTGTAGCTATCGTTAAGAACTGTGCTTTCCAGATCGATTATCTCTTGTCGGAAAGGCTCCAATGCACTGTATATACCATCGCAAAGTGCTCTTAAGTACAGACCATACGATAGTGTCCGTGGATCTGTAAAAACCCAGTTACAGTCCTGATAACAAGATTCTGAATCAAATAACAATATGTGTAATAAGGTCTACGTACTATTATCCGATTCTGAGATGTCCGACTTTGTGTATTCTTGTACAAAACTTCTGATCACATTACATTGTTCCACAATTTCCAAAATCTTCTTAATTAGCGCTCTTTCTCCTGGATGTAAATACTTGTCCAGATCTACACCCTAAAACAAATGTTCAGTATTTTTATTGTCTCTGCTTAATTCTTTTCTATAGTGAATGCACGAAAATGTGTATGATATCCTTACATCGGCTTCTATTATTACCGATGCATCTGTAGAACATCCCCATAATGACAACAAAATTTCATGCAGCATTTTGAAAAATATAAGCACATACAGGGATCTGAGAAAATGAGTATTGCATTCACATCAAAATATATAAAATATCGCGAATGCTGTCAGTATTAAGATAGAAACTGCTCTTCCAATCGCCTCCTTTAATCATGTTTATCATTCTCGATTTCGTAGATTTTAAGAACAAATACTAATAGGTTCCAATGATTTTCAGGTAAACACAAATGACGTTCACTTAGTTCGCGGGTTCATGCATGGAAGACACATTGATAGTCTGCAGCTATTTTGACCACAGATGGCGCGTAGAACCACTCTCAATGATTTTTGTGATCGAAAACTCACGATCACGGTCATGGTTGTGATTTTTGAGATGTAGGTCACTCAAGGTCACTTGCACCACGGACGTAGACAGATTATAATCTGACATGTATATGTATACATGTCACAAAATAGCAAAACGCACGTTTGTGAGTGTTTGTGAGTACTTGGTATCTTTGCACCAGGTGGCACTATATTTCGCTTATTTCATTTAACTGCGTGCGCCTATCTTCAAATGTTTGATGTGCGTAATAAATGATAATAAAAGCTCACGTTGTGGCATAAACAGGCATAAACCTGTTTTTGTAATTATCAGAATGCTGCGGAAGACAAACGTGAACATGTAGATAAGCCAGGAAGATAAACAAATTTTCAATTTTAAGTTTAATAGTAGGTAAAAAGAAACCCCATGGAAATAGCAAATTCTACTTGTAGTACTTATATGTATATATATAGACTTCTATGTACAATAATTATCACGAGATATCCATAAAGATACAAAGTGCAATATATAATTTTGCAGAAAGAATGGAACTTCCCACTAAGGTAATAATAGAGTCCTCTGGAAAGGAGTCGATTGAAATTAAACCTAAAGAAGATTCACATCTGGCCAAGCAAATAGATATGGAAACAGAAAAGTACTTTGCGCTGCCTAATACCAAAGATGAAGAAAATCAACCAATAGAAATTCTTCAAGAAGAACAAACTGTAGAATTTGTAGAGGGATTCACGCCCTTATCCGAATTCTGCAGAACTTGTGCCAATATTAGTGACCATTTAATTCCCATATTCGAAGAAGAAGGATTACAAAATGATTTATTTAATAAGATACAGAAGTATTTACCTATTGAGGTATAAATCGTCGTCAAAAGCCTCTTAATTTATTTATCGATAAATTTTATAAGTTTGACTCTGTTCACAGTTATCTTTTAACGATAAACTACCATTGCAATTGTGTTATCAATGCGCTGCTGCCTTATTGGCATGGCACGAATTATTAGAAGGATGTTTGGCAGCAGAAAGCAAACTGCAAAATATTCATGAGTCATTGCAGAAGAAGCAACAGGTAAGTAGGCGATTAGATAATTGTAAGAATTAACGCGAGACTATTCTTTGAGTTACCTTTAATCTTGTTCTTTTCGTAGTATTCGGAAATCCTAACTTCCAATGGATTAGAAGTGCCTCGAGAGACCGTGACTAGTTCAAATCCAGCGAAGCCTCTTAAGGAAGACGATCGAGCGGTAGTCAGTGATTCGGAAAGGTAATATTTTATTATTAAATTATAATCATAGTTCCTCGTTAGATACGTCCCATGACTAAACAAAGCGTAACAGTAGTCAACAAATTAATTGGACTTACGGAAAGTATGCCCTGTACTAGCATTAATATCTATATAAAACTATCAGACTGCAAGGCAACAGGTGCTTGACTTTAGAATTCTACCGAGAGACTGGACTGTTTGACTGCTATGAAAATTGTATCGAAAAAGCAGACATCTATCACCCTGATCCGTCACAGTCGTCGATCTAAAGTCAAGCCTTGACTGTTTTGCAGGTCCAGTCAATCGCGGTCACCGTTTAAGGTGTATCGAAATATGCAGAATGCATTTTGGAAGGCAGTGAGAAAAAAACGTAGAGGGGAAAAAAATTTCCCGAACGACCAAGAATCCGATGCTATATTGATTGCGATGTTGGACTCTACTATGGACCAGTCTGCCGCGCTGCCAGACCGTATGGAAATTAAAGACGAAACAATCGATATTTACGACAACGAAGAAAAATCGAGGATCGTCACGAACAAGGACAAGTTACATGAGATTTCTGTGCTAAAAGAGAAAAATGGAAAGAGCAAGTCTAATTGTAAGAATAGTAGCTCTACGGATACGAAGGATACGTATAAACGTTTAAAGAAACAGGAGAGTCTACAGGTTCGAGAATCGTATCAATGTGGAGATTGTGGGAAATGTTTTAAATTGAAAGACTCGTTTATAAGACACATGAGAATTCACAGAGATGAGCGACCATTTACTTGTCACGTATGTGGAAAACAGTTTAGGGATTCTGGTGGTCTTTCGAGGCACTTGAAGGATGTACATGCAAAAGTAAAAAAATTTACGTGTGACATTTGTAGCAAATCTTTCGCTTCAAAAGCCACGAGAGACGATCACAGAAGAACGCACACAGGAGAGCGACCGTATATTTGTGATTCTTGTGGGAAATGTTTCAAGTCGAAAGCCTGCTTGTACACGCACTCGAAATTACACACGGATGAATATCCACACCCGTGTACCCATTGTAACAAACGATTTCGAAGGAAACAAGAAATGTTAGCCCACGTGACTACTCATACTGGTGAAAAGAATTATGGGTGCGATGTTTGCTCGAAACGATTTCGAGTTAAATCAGAACTCGTTAGACATAAGCTCGTGCATTCCGAAAGTAAACCTTTCGTTTGCGTAAAATGTGGTCTGGCATTTCGACAGAAACGTTATTTAAATAATCATGTTAAAAGTAGACACGTTGAGAGCTTACAAGGGTGTTAGCAGAGTTTCGAAATTGATATGCTTCTATTAGGTTTCCAATTTCGACTTGCCTATGAACCGTATAATTCAGCGGACACTATTATAATCTAGAAAAAGGATATCTATTCGATAAGACTGATACAAAACATATAGTGGCTATATGTTAGCAATGTAAAAAAAGACATTGTTTCAACGATGGTACAGCACGACTGCTGCTATTTAATAAATCAAAATCGCTCACGGTCGGCTGCCAAGTAACGTAGACCTTCTCTTTTCAGGTGCGAAGGTCGTATATGCGTACCCTTCAAGAAACGTAGGCAAATTTTTGTCAAAACCAACTTAAGCGAAGACGCGTCATTGAAACATCGTCATACAAATAATAAAACTGTGTTGGAGAACGATAATTCAAATACGAAGCAAACGTCCAAGCTTGAAAAAAGTCGCAAACGTCCTGCACAAACTAAAAGAACTGCGGAACAACAAGCACACGTAATTCGAGCGAAAATTGTAGAGAATGGACGCACATTGTACAAGTGTCCAGATTGTGGAAAAATTTTAACTACATCCTATAACTTATTGACGCATCGTAATACACATACTGGAGAAAAACCGTATACTTGTCACGTGTGTGGGAAATGTTTTCCCGCGGCTACGGGCCTTAATCGACATGTTCAAGATGTTCATAATGGTATAAAAAAATTCAAATGCGATATCTGTGGTCGGTGTCTGTCGTCAAAAGCCTCGCGGGACGAGCATCGATTGACACACACAGGAGAACGACCACACATATGTGAAACTTGTGGCAAATCCTTTATACAGAAGGCATCTTTGCACGTGCACAAATTGTTCCATACCAAAAGCTTCCCTCATGAATGTTCAGTATGCGATAAGAGATTCCGGCGGAAACAGGAATTAGAGAATCACATGACAATCCATACAGGGCAGAAACCGTATTCTTGCAATATATGCGACAAACAGTTTCGTAGCAGAAGTTATATCAATCGCCATAAGCGTATTCATAATAGCGAGAAACCGTGCGTTTGTCCGATTTGCAAGACGAAATTTAGTCAAGAGCGCTACTTGAAGAATCATCTGAGGAATTTACATAAATCTATGCCCTTGACGGTATGATATCGGGTTCTTTGTTTTCCAGGTGGCAAGCTGAATGTACTGGCAACGCACAGGTATCGGTGATCGAAAATCCATTTGCCGATACCGAGGAAATGCCCTGTATCGAATGCACGCAATGCGACGTTACTTTTACAAATGTGCCAAGCTTCGTAACTCACATGAACAAAAAACACGGAATAGAATTGCACTATTGTAATTACTGTAAAGTTATGTATCGAAGTTCTATTGGTGTCTTCGAAGAACATCTTTTATCGCATAAGATTGATTCTCCCATAAAGAGAAATCAAAATCGCGAGGATGAAATCTATGTAAATCAAAATGAACAGGAAGGCGATTGTTCTGTCAGTGAAAATCTTCCATCGAACTTCAATAAATCAACCGGAATAGATAATTACGCGTGTAACAAATGTAATAGGAATTTCGAAAATAAGTCTGATTTGGAGATACATACAAGTTCACATTCAGACGTGAAAAGGTTGCAAAATCCAGAAGAGGTAGCGATGTTAAACAATGCACGACAAATGATCGATGAACGTGTTACATATAAGTGCAATTCCTGCGGAAAGTTAATGTTCACCAGACGGGGTTTTTTGCGTCACATTCGGGTGCACTCGGATAAAAGACCTTGCAAATGTAACGAGTGTGGTAAATGTTATCGCATCGAGCAAGATTTAGCTAGACACATGAGAGACGTTCACGAACGTCTAAAAAAGCATGCGTGTGATATTTGTGGTAGAACTTTTGCAAATAAGGGTACGAAAGATGATCATAGACGCATTCATACAGGTGAACGACCGTATGCTTGTGAATATTGTCCAAAAACCTTTCGAACTCTCAACTCAATTTACATTCACAATCGTGTACATAACGATTACAAACCGCATAAATGCTTGGATTGCGGGAAATTTTTCCGAAATAGACAGAGATTAAGCAATCATATGACTACGCATACCGGAGTGAAGGAATTCCCATGTGAGATTTGTGGAAAATTGTTTGCGGTAAAAGGAGAGGTAATGAGGCACCTTGCGATTCACAAAGAGGAGAAACCATTTGATTGTAAAAATTGTGGAACGAAATTTGGACAAAAGAGATACCTCAAGAATCATATAAAGCAACATCACAAAGAAAATGCTCTTGAGCTATTGGCAGGATTGGAGAATCAGAATTAAAAAAACAAATCTATTCTTCTTATCGATATGAGCATCATGTAAATGTTCTGTGATCTTTTTCTAAACTATGTAATAATATAAAATGCGTACAGTATTCCTTTTTAATTTTTATATTATTCGTGTTAATGACACTGTGACAAGTGACTTAAATTGTTACATTTTACATCAGTGCTTTTTATTGTCGGTTTATCAACATCTCAGTTTAAAAATAGATACAAAAATATATATATAGTAATACGTTGTACGACACTGAGAAATATTGTGGAATGTATTTTAATATTTGGTAACAAATTGATTTAGTTTGACATGTACAACATGCGAAACTTTAAAGCGACTCGTATGAATTGTAACAATAGCTTTACCTACCATAGTTTTCGAGGAACTCTCTTGTAATAAATATTCTGAAGACTATGCGTACAAAATTTACTTCTCATACTTTGAACGTACTTATCTGATACGTTTCTCCATTTTTACTCTTTTAGAATACAGTGGGGTATATTATGCTTATGGAAATGTTAAGACTAATTGATCCATTTTCTCCGACAACATCTGAAATTTAGTTCTGTCGATTAATATCTTGGTTTTTGATCGATGAAGGGACATTTTGTATAGTATTTTAATTACGTTAGTTGCGGTTTTTGTATAAGGCTTAATGTCTTCTTCCGAGGGATCATTTAAATGTAGATTTTCAATTTCGATGTTAATGATTTCTTCGATAATCTTTGGATCGTTCTCTACTCTTTTCGTATTCCCTTGCTTTACTGGTATTCTACATGGCTCGCTGACAAATAGCTTTCCAAAATCAAGGTTTTCCAGTACCGTATTGTAGTTTTCGATCTGCAATCTTTTCATATACATACTGAGGACATCCCACAACGAATCTTGCCCAAGATTTTGGAACATTCTACTGATATCCTGCAAACGGATAATAAATACGTTTAGTAAAATAGAAAATTTTCTATTTCAATGAACATTATCGAAATTCACAGCAACATACCTCCTTAGTTTCACGGCCATTAGTTGTTTCGAGTAATTGAATCCTTACACGTTCGCTGTTACGAAACAGTTTTTTTTCTCTTTTTGGTACAAGGATCAGGTAACGAATAATATTTCTTGTTTGTGTATTAATATAAGGATCGTAGGTAGAACTTCCCTGCACGGAATAATACAATAAGTTACTGTCTAAATAACGTTACTGTATAAGAAGTCAGAAGCAAAGATACCTCTTCCCAATCGTTCATTGTAGGTGCCGATATATTTTTATAACGTTCCAGGGGTAATGTACCAAGTTGATTCTTAAAACTACTTGATATATTTAATGCATTGGTACTGCTAGCACAGTTGCTTATGTGTTTCTGCAACATTTATACGATATACAATCTATATCTGAAAATAATTTGAAGAACTTACCTGAAGATAATTTTCATCGACAATATGATATGGATCAAAAGGGCACACTGCCTCTTTGAACGAGTGATTCGTCTTTATATTCCTGCGGGTAACTTTTCCCGAGTCTTTGCGAATTCGACGCAAACCTTCAGGAACTGAACGCGGCGATTGATTTGGTCTCATTTTGACGTACCCCTGCAAACGCTAAATCTAAACTGATTCAAACTAACTGTCATTGGGATAGTTGTATCACCAAAAAGCGCTTAACTCGTTTTTTCACCGGTGTAAACGGCCGCGTGCAACACGTGTCCTCTCCGGCTCACACCGGCTCACAGTGATGCAGCGAACAAAGAAACCCACGCAAAAATACGGCGGGAAGTAGAGCTGCGAAGACGTTTGTGCGAATCGTTCGCTATTAATTTTGGAGGGAAAAAGGCACACACAGAAAATTCACCAATAAAAAAGCTTTTGATTTGCGTTTTAATCGGATCAACCGTTTTATTTTAAAAGATTAGTGATGGTTTGACGGAAACACCAATTTAAAACATACATATTTCAAGGATCCAGTTGTTGGAATATTCTTTCTGTTGGTAAATAATGAGACGAAAAAGGGTTAGTTTTTTGTTTTGGTAAAACGCGTTTCGAAGAGCAGCCTTCAGATAAAAAGTCTAAACAGTATAAACGCTGTATTTTATTAGAGTATATAAATTCCAGGATACAGAATCTCGCGCAGTTTCTACGTGACGCGCAAAAAATCGTCGGGTTGAAACTTATTTTTAATTCGCCGCTACCTTGAATCTCATTGTCAGCGTGTTCTCGAGTGTAGTTGACTTGTTTGTTTATGATCAATCGCTCACTCAAATCAGGAAACATATGAAACCACACCGTATAGTAGCAATAGAAGCTTCTCACGTTCTAATCATAACGAAATCTCAAATATCACAATATTTATACATATTGCTTTAAAACAGATAAAAAAATCAAGTAATTAAGAATCTTGTTATGTATCATATTAGTTTGTTAGACTCTTATTTAATTCATGAAATTATATTTTTTAATAATTATTTCAATTATACGTATATGTTGTAAGATCGTGCAAAAGTGTCTATAGTTAAAACAACCTTGCACGTGTACGTAATACATCGGAAACTATTTATAAGCGAAACACCGTCACCGTATTATTGCCCGAAATAAGTTGCTGGACGCAAACGTGATGCCGCCGGCAGTGTTATACTTATAAATACCATTTTTATACGGTTCATCTGCTGTTCTTTTCCAATGTCGAAAAAGAAGTTATTAAATACCGATTTTTGGATTTCTCAATTATTGCTGCATGTTTCTTGGTCTATTTAATCAAAGAGGTGTAATATTACAAAGATTTCTATGGAAATAGTTATGCTACGATCTCGTAAACTTCAAGCTACTAGAGTTTACGGGTCCTAAATATAATCGCAAAATGAAGAGGAACGTCGTCGACTTCGAAGTGGTTCCATTCGCATATGTTTGACGAAGAACATAATAACCAGATTGGAAGAAGGTGGTGGAAGGTCCGCGAGACGGGTTGGCAAATATACCAGACGTGTCCCATGTTGTAGTTTGGAACAGTTTGGAATACGCTCCTCAGGAAAGATAAAGTCAGCCGCGCGAAACTTCGCCTTCAAAACCGCGATCTAATTGCTAACAATAAGTTCAAATATAGCACTCGAATGTAACCACGTGCACAGTATACATGTAAATGTATAGTTTATTACTTGGTCCAAATTCAATGGTTTCTCAATTAAATTTACTTTAAGCGGATGAATTATATTGCAGATTAAATTCGAAAGATTATGCAACGGATTAGTAAAGAATATTTACAGTAGCGATAAAAAAAAATATCGCTAAGAATGCAGCGTGTTCTTAGTTTCCAAATGGCTCGCGGCTTTGGCGAATCCAGCGAATTCGTCACGAAGAGAATGTGTTTTTCGTTTCTGTTTTCTGTGGGGTTTCTTTCTCTTTTGTGCGGATTTTTGCTCGGTCGCTTTGCTGCGGAAAAAACAATAGCATATCGTACGGAAAAGAAATTGTTAGAATTGTCAGGAAACGGCTTAGATAGTAGTGATTATCTTCGACATCAACTTCTTCAGAAGTTGAAGGTGGCATCGTTCGATTTTCGTTTTATCACGTATGTCCGGAATAAATGCAGGTTTTTACTTGAATTAATATTCATTATTTATTATTAATTTTTTAACATTTTCCCATAGGAACATCGAAACTTCTGTGTTGGAAAATAACGATAAATATCTGATTAATCATGTCATATCGAATTTATCTTTGGTTCCACATGTGGTTGATCACAGATCGTGTATTACTGCGAGTATTCAAGGAACTCGAGAATCCGGTGAATAAAATCAATATTTTGTGCTTATAATTGTTTACTTATTTTATATGATTATAATTCTGCTTTTAAACAGTACTATATGCATTTAGTGTACATCAGAATAATGGTACGCATAATTTATAAAAGTTTACGAATTGAAAAATGCTTGTTTAGATAGGTACGTGATTGTTTCGGCAAGTAACGACGGAATCGAAGTAGTTTTAGAATTATTAAAAGCACTGAGTGAAATCCATGAGGAAGATGACTGGAAACCGCGAAGAACACTCATTTTTTGTATGTTTTCCGGAAAGGAAGATACTTGCATACAATTATTTCCTTCATTTTTCCGCAGCAAAATCGTCGCATATATGACTCTCTATGGTCATTCTTTAAAAGGTACGCTAAATGTTGACAAATTTTCCTATATATTTATTTCATATAAATATGTGTGTTTTAAATCTAGATGGCGAAGAAGTTAATGCAAGGGGAACCGAAATTGCTTTGGCAACTGTGCTGGAAGCTGTTAGAGAAATACGTTCAGAGAGCAATATACTATCGATCGATCGTGCCGTTGATTCCAATATAAATATATCCCACGTGGTGTTCTCATTCGTGGTAAGTGACGGTAAGCAAAAAAGTTGGTGTAAAAACACATATACTGCTGATTATAAAAGCGATCTATTAGATTTCTCATTTAAATCATTTTTATAATTTCCAGTATATGTGATATACCAAATTGAACCTCTTGAAAAATTAATTATATTTTGCAGGGTAATAGTACACGCCACAAACCTTATGAGGATAGAAAAATGGCTAGTACAACTTTAGCACAAATAGTTAGTCAAGCTATTTGGCGGTTTTCGGAATCTTTAGTCCTTAAATGGGATCCTAATGTGTTCAATCAAACGGAATTTAATGCTCTAGATTCGTTCAATAGCAGTGAATTTTGGGACGCAAAAGGTATTTCAATGATTATTACTAGTCTTGTATATTTTGTTATATACTGTCTTTCCTGTTTTAGAGAAAGCAAAGAATACACTGAATCAGCTAGTAACTAGTGTTGAAATTCTAAATAAAAGAATTGATGGTACTGAGAGTACGAGGCAAGTATCATATACATTAAATTTTCTTTAACAAAATTTATTAACATATTTTATTACTACCTCCTAGAACGCTCGTTTTAAGGATGTTCAATGATTTATTAATGGAGTTGGACAAGGCACTTGTCTGTTCGAATAACAAGATACCGTTAGATATAAGTTGGGAAAAGCTCCATTCTGTGCAAGATGAATTATCGGTTACGTCACTTTCCTATCTTAACAAATTGAATACGTGTTACGAAACAGCTATTAATATTTTGTACGACTGGGATTAATAAAAATTTTAAAAGTATTTCTGGTAACGTAATAAAGTATTAATACAATAAGTTAACTGTTATAGTTTTTAAAAATTTTATTATAAATTAAATGTATCTCTACATCCGGAAAGTTTTACTTTCCACAAATATGTAATTATCATCCATGGAAGTAGAAAACATTAAAAAATATGCCATACTGATTAAACATTCCAAAATCATAAAATTGTATATCATCGCATAGCACCCATTCCGTACCGTATCTCTTTATCAAATTGGGAAGCATCAAGCGTACCTTCGATCGCTTCACAATTTGGATTAAAAACAGAGTAAGCGCTAGGTTCGCCCTTCTTCTTTGGCTTAGAACGTGTATTTAAACAAATGAATATTAATGCGGTAACTATGAAATAAACTGCGCCAAATTCATACTCAATTGCAATTACATACATCGTAGCCCACAGAAGGAAATACAATAGATACGTTACTTTAAGAAGAACAGTCTTTTGCGGTTCCTCCTCTTCCGAGCAGGTACTTTCTGCATCCTTGTCATCCTACAACCTTTTAATACTCAGTTACACTAATAATTGTTTATTTACTTTGTTGCTTTATTGTCAAAATAATTTATTGAAGTATTGCTTTGTATCGTCATATTGCAAGGATTCTATCAGGATGTAAATACGATTAAAAGAAAACATAAACGTAACCTCACCTCAGGATCTGTTGGTGCCACTTCCTTTAGTGGTTCAGTCTCCATCTTATTGGACCACGGTAATAAATTTCTCACTGTGTTTTTTAGCGACTCCTTAAATTTTTCTTTTCGTTCTTGACGTCTGTATGCTTCGAGTCGTTGTCTTATCATATTAACACGTCTGCTAATTTAGCACAACCTGGCACAACCGAACACAATACACCAACACACCAGACAACCACTGCGACCACTTTCCTGTCAATCGGCAGTATCAGGCAGCATCGGCAATGATCGACAATGATCGGCAAACCGGTACACACACTCATATTTCACATGTACATATCTGACCCAACGATACGCAGTGGATAAAGTATACAAACATTTCCTCATTACTGATAAATTAACTACTGCAGTAAGAAATTTTATTTATATTAAAAATTATTATAACTCAAAAAAGAAATATTGGTGAATAGAAATTGAAGGTATGAGAACCATATGAATGTATTAGACAGTTTATTGAGCTAAAGTCCGACGATTGCGCAAAGTTTTCGAAATCTGTGCGCAATGAATGTCCGATTATTATTCATTTTATATCTATCGATTCTGATGAAACCAATCGTATGGCAATCAAATCTTTGGAAATGTTGTGTATTTGTTTTAATATTTTTTCTTCCTCGTTTCTTGCATAAGATACATATATACCAATACTGATTTCTGTGATGATGGCTTAAAGTGTAATGAAGTGTCTTTGGAAAAGGTCTGTAAGGCATTGTTTAGAACATAGTTTACAACTTCTATTCATTTAATAGATTATTGGAAAAAAATGAAAGATGTTGAAGGAAATCTAATCGTAACAGTGCGTGGATCTTAACTTTAAAATAGTAATCTGATATGAAGTCATATCAGAAGCACTATCAAGACTTGGGCTTTGCATTAGCGTAATCTAAATCGAATTTCTTTCTCAATTGCGGCATTACTTTCTCTTGTCCTTTGCAATTGTCATTCGTATTATTCACATTCAATATCATTTATAAATTTAAATAGCGGCTCAAATAAGTCGATGATTAAATAATACATGTCCTTATTGGAGTAGCACAGGTGAGTCCAAAGAAAGGCAAAATATAAATGAGTTCTTGAACAGACCTCGACCTGTTGGTACCCCATAAACTCTGTTGATCCACTGAATTCTACGCCTTTGTCTGGAAAATATATACCTAGAAATAGCTGGTCGAGCAAGTCTCCTCTCGGTTTCATTCCCTCCGAGAGAGGTTCACTGGTGAGGCTGACATCGCGGAGAACACGTGCGACAAGCAGACTCGTGGAATTGATCGAAATTATATAACAAATCAGTTTCTAGAGAGACTCCAGCGCGATAACAGTGTGTCATGGACCTTCCGAGTGTCAACATGTCACGAGTCAGCGAATCAAGTAGTCATGGACCGAATGGGAATCCTGACATGTGCAATGGGAATACTAAACAAAAATCGAAGGATAGATCCGTTCCACCTTCCTCGGACACTATACGCGAAGGACGAGTCTTAGTCCTTTACACTGGTGGTACTATTGGAATGATTAGAAACGAAATTGGAGGTAACTACCTTTCCATATTGCATTTCACAATTTATTTACCACCAGTTTTACTACTTTGAAATCATGATGCAACATTTTCTTCCTTGAAGATGACGCAATTCATTTAAACCAAATTGTAATTCCTTTATACAATATTCATCTCATTATCAGATTTTAATATTTATAATTTTAAGTGGCAATATAAAGATTGAATTTAACTGAATTTTGAACTTGAAAATCACTCTTTTAGCACTCGTGCCGGTTGCCAATGCGTTTGTTAAGAATTTGCGGAAATATCCACATCTTTACGATCGGAAATACGCTGAGGAGAGATTTGGATCGATGGGACCATTAGTTCTACCGTAAGCATCCTTATTGATTTTTATATTAGTTCAGCATATTTATGAATTGTTTTACTTTTCTCAGAATGAGTGTTACGGACAGTCGACGTGTTATATATAGTGTATTGGAATATTCACCATTGGTAGATTCCTCAAACATGACTATGGATGGTTGGATTCGAATTGCAAATGATATAAAGGTAAACCGTATTCTTCATAATTTTCTTAATATGCATCTCGTAAGAATTGAATACTTGCAGGAATCGTATGAACACTTTGATGGTTTCGTTGTTCTTCATGGGACAGATACCTTGAGTTATACAGCATCAGCATTGTCCTTTATGCTCGAGGCACTCGGCAAGATCGTCATTTTAACTGGATCGCAAGTGCCGATTTTCGACACGAGAAGCGATGGATTGGACAATTTTCTCGCTTCTCTAATAATCGCTGCTAATTACAGTATACCTGAAGTTTGTGTATTTTTTGGAACGAATCTCATGCGAGGCAATCGTACCAGCAAGATCTCCGCGATCTCCTTCGAAGCGTTCGACTCGCCGAATTTTCCTCCTCTCGCTAAAGCTCAAATCAAAATAAACGGTTTGTGATGTATATGGTAATTCTATGAATCTCAAAGTTGAAAAATCGCACCACAGCAAATATCGCGGTACACAGCTACTTGTCCTACTTCTTCAAGTTTAATTTACACATCTTGTCATTCGTCAACATTTACTCAGGCAAATTAGACTTTAATAGTTGCATATTAACGTTTGTGTGCAAAAACCTTGTCCAGCGACGGTCTTACTACTTGTCCTATGTCCAATCTACATACTGTACATATATAGTTACATCGTATTAATGAATAATGAGTAATATATATTTATTATGTTTTTTTAGTGGATTATCAGGTAATCTTCCGTCCATGCAACTTGGAGAAATTTCACGTGCATGCATCCCTCAACAGAAACGTTGGATTACTCCGTCTCTTCCCAAGCATTACTTCGCACTTGGTCAAGGCATTTTTGCAGCAGCCAATTGAGGGTGTAGTTTTGCAGAGTTACGGATCAGGAAACGTGCCGACGAATCGCGATGATATTTTCGACGAATTGCGAGCCGCCACGAAACGCGGTGTAATCATCGTTAACACTACTCAATGTTCGACTGGAACAGTTGCAGCTATATACGAAGGCGGAAAATTTTTGGAAGATATTGGTACATAGTTTTCGCGATCAGTAAATTATAATTTCCTTAAATTATTAATTCCAGATGAATTAATCGGAATATAATATAAGTAATAATACCATAGGTGTGATATCGGGTTTCGACATGACTCCAGAGGCTGCTCTAACAAAACTGGCTTATGTCCTATCGAAAAAGGAATGGGACATTGAAACGAAGAGACAACTGATGCAGACAAACTTACGAGGCGAATTGTCCGCTGGTCGTCCACCGACTTTACAGGACCTCGATCTCGTAGAAGCTGTTGCGAGATCCTTGAGAATATCCTCTACGGCTGAATTACAGGATCTCGGTGCGATTTTGTTTCCTGCGATGTTGAATGCAGCTGTTGTTAAACGCGATCTTATAAAACTAGAGTCCCTTAGAGGCTACGTAAGTGTAATCGAAAATTAAGAAGAAAGCTCAGAAAACACATATACGTATATATTATAAGTGAGTGAGTAATTAATAAAATACCTTCCAGGGGGCAAATATCTCGTTAATTAATGCAGACAGTCGGACAGCTTTGCATATTGCCTGTTGCGAGGGTGATTTAAATGTTGTTCGTCGTCTTCTCAAAATGGGAGCGAATGTGCATATTAAGGATCGATTGGATCGTACTCCACTGACAGATGCTATAGAATTCGATCATCATCCGGTAAGTGAATTTCTCTTAACATATTATACATATCCTTATAATTCTCATGTTTTCAAACTTGATTGTCTGCTTTATAGATAATTCAGGTTCTAAGACAGTGTGGCGCACATTTACACGGAAGTGGAATTGCGATAGGTGAAAAAATGTGTTCGGCGGCTGCAGCTGGAAACGTTAAGCGCCTTGAGTCATATCTGATCGCTGGTGCCGATTTGTCTCAACAAGATGTATCTGGTAGAACGCCTCTGCATTTGGCCGCAATTCACAATAAAACGCATGTGATTAAATTCCTGATGGAACACGGTGCTGATTCACAATGCCTGGATATGTTAGGAAAATCTGCAATGGACTATGCTGCGGCGGCTGAAGCCAAGGAAGCTACAGTTTTATTATCTTCTACGCGATCGAATGAGACACTTCTATCTAACGTGAAATCAATTGCCATAACGTGAGCAGGAAGTTATAATCGAAAATCGTATAATGCTATTGATCATAAGAAAAGGGATTGTACTTTGTGTGAAAAGATCTTTTGTATTATTTGCACCGGTGTCTAATAAAATCAAAGACACCACTCTAGTTAGTTCGGGGATGAATGACGATCACGTTTAAGTGAATATTCAATTTTCATAGTTCCTGTGTGCTATTTCCAATTCCCGGCGAAATAATTAAGGGTAATGATCTTTAATGGCACGTATTTGTCCTAGCAGAAGTTGACAGTTCCTAAAGATGAATCTCAGTGGAAAGTGAAAGCTCGTCGAAAATAATGATTATACTTAAATTGTCTTGAAGTGTAGACAATCGCGCTTCACACTCTCTGCGTCGGAATAATGAACGATAATTTTCTTGCGTGGGCCTAGGAGTTGTTTTTAGCATTTGTAAAAAAATGCGTCGAAAGGACAACGAAATATTTGACTGACCGAAGATATAGCTTGAAAAAGTGCGAAATAGAAAAATAAGTCTTTCTATATTTTTACATTTGCTTAAGAATGAAAGAGTACAAGATTCTTTTTTCCTCATACTATTCCAAATTGAGCCATTAATGTCTTAAAAACCTTTGGTGTCACGAGACAGTCTTTGTAAACATGGACACAATCACGATTCCCTTCGCGTCCGACCTTCACTGCGTCCTGAATTATTGTCCCATTTACCGCGTCCTTAAACCACTGGTGGCTGTTGTTATAATAAATAAAAATTAATCAAATATTCTCTGAATTATAATCCGATAAAATGAGAAAAGTACCTTGAAATTCCATCGATTATTTTTTCAATGCTCGTCGGACTTTCGCTGCGACTAGCGACCGAAACAGCCGAACAGAGAATACGTTGAAGACAAGGTGTGACATAATTATTGCCAAAAATAATTTCGTTCACGGTGCTCCCCATTTCTAGCCATTGGGTACTTTCACTGGATCCTAGAGATTAAATAACGTTATATTTCACACAAAACTATATATGTATCCTAACAAAATTATTTTCCAGTATAATACATACGATAGTTTCCTGCTGGGGTTGGTTTTGAGAATAATGGTACAATTATAGGAAGAATAGTCGTGACCAATCCAACAATTCCTAAACCTTTCGTATTCACTCTAACGAGTGGGCTAACTTCACCATTCTCTTGTTGCCTATTCTTAAGTGGTATCGATATAAATGGAATAGTTATGTCCCAGTCAATCTATAAAAAATTGACATTAACTGACATTACGCTTTTAAAGATATTAAAAAGATTTTTTTCCAAAAACCTACGTCGATATTCCCCTCTTCGGAGTCGAACGAAATCAAGCTCGGTTTATAGTATCCACTGGATGAATGATGATAAGTTTTCGATGACTTGCTCTTCGCATCAGTCTCTGCACTAGTAAGTTGCACCACGAAAGGTAGAAAATGAACCACTATGCTTACTAGCATGATCTTCATGTTTCGCGATGTACAAAGAGGAATTTGAATCAGGAGTAAAGAGATGCACAAGTGCATATGACCGGTCCTCAACCCTGTCAGCGGTATATGTACATATAATACTAAGCCCACCCTCGACAAAGTCTCGTTTCTCTAGCAGAATTAACGAAGCGCTCCTTGGGGAAATTACAGCGTCGCGAAATTAGCATTAGCTATCCTTACGCTGGTCGCTGTCATGGCACAAATTACTTCTGGCAATGGTTGGCCTCGCGATTCAGTCTGTCCATTGGCTTCCTAATTACGTTTTCACGAGCAGTACAAACTTGAATTAGCAAGATTTTCATCAGCAATGTTTCGCGAACAGAGCTTCTCAATTTATCGAAAGATTCTTAATTCGCGTTTTTAATGTCTTCCCACTTCGGAATTTCTTCAAGTGGATAATCCAGCTGAGAGACACTGTAGACTCGTATGTTTCTTAATGATTTTCATCAATGTATACGTATCTATATACTTTCGTCAGAAGGGATTCCACGTAATTCGACTTTCATGAATTTTCCAGAGCAACCTGTAGAACGAATTCCTTGTCGCAGGATCAGGTGGACCGTACAATGAACACGGTTTTCACGGAATTTCTCTGTCCATATCGAACCAGTGGATCGCAGCCAATTTACGTCGCTAATTTACCCTCTTGGTTTTCCGGGTAGATCACCGATAATACGATAAACTCAAAACTTCCCAAGAAATCTCAATTAACATTGTTTTATAATTGAAACATTAATTATAATCGCAATCAACCTGCATTGCAGCATGTTACGAGTTAACGTTACGAGTTATAGCGAAGGAACTTATTCGTAGCCTAAAAGAGGGATAATTATGGGTTGAATGTAGTGAGGAATTGTGAGGATGAATTGTATTCAAGTTATATCATCGTGCTTAATATTTCGGAAGTCGCCAGTGAACAGCTTAACAGCTCTTAACGATCATTGCGAAAGAGGGATTGTGTCAGGCCGAAGATTTTCGGATACGAGGGTAACAATACCGTTGGAAGTCGCGCGTAGTGACAATGGACACCCACTCCTCGAGAAGTCATACACCGTGGTGAAGCATCATGGAAATCTAACAATGAAAGCGAAACCGTCCAAGCAATTATGTCCACGAGTTTGTCATGCTGAGATGACCGAACCAACTGCCTGGCTATATATGCTAGAAATCCAGACCCCCTCGCTCAGTTCATCCTCCAAACCACTGTCGCATTCGTTCGCCAAAATTACTACTTGACCCCTTGACAAGGTAGGATTTTAAACGAAGATTTATTGGGAATTCAGTAATAATCTCATGGCTGTAATCATTTTTCTTCAGATGAGACGAAATTTGATGTACGGTTTAGCCGTGATCTTCTTAGCAGTTGCCGCTAGTGGGATTCCAAAATTTGACGATGGAGGGTTAGTAATTATATTTAACGTCATATTTAATTGTATTCAATAATTGGAAATGTCAGGGGAAAGCAGGAAGCTACAGACTATTGTTTCTTCATTTAGTTTTATTCCAAGCTCGATGATATATTTGGAGAAATCAAGCAAAGCTCAGGACCAAATCGCGATGCCATCGCAAGCGGATTTGCGAACCGATACGTCCGCTCGTCGAGCGACAACAGAGTCGAATGATATTGTTGATCGCAGTCAAGAGCCTCGTTTTGGTTTCACGAATATTGGAAACACAGGAAGCGTATGTATTTCTTTTTATTTCAAATTAGAATCCTCTCTGATTCAATTAATTATTATCGATATTTTAATCACAGGGTTACGGAATGTCGACTTATGGTCCAGCGAATATCGACTTGGGTGGATTATTACTTGGAGCGATCATAGGAATTGGCTCGATCCTCATCATCCCTAAACTGCTCTATGTATTTTCTGGTTCCTACGGAGCATATGCAAGAAGTAAGTAATGGTTTTATCACTTTATATTGAAATAGATTGTAAGAAAAATATCGGATAGAATTGCTAAAAATAAATTTCAAATGTTTTTTCTTCTTCCAGGCGATGAAAATGGTTTTGCTCAGAGTTTGACAAAGTTGGACGACGCCCTGGCTCGTCACGGTATAGATACGACAAGCTGCATGCAGCGTGCAGTTTGTACATATTCGCAACAAGCAGCTGTAACTATCAGAGACGCCAATGATATTCCTGACAACGAAAAGCCATCTTCGTTCGACAGGATAATCGAGACGATCACAACGAATCAAGTATTTCGCACTGCAATGCAAGGAACCGCGATTCAAGAAGCTGTCGATGCTGGGAGATCCGGTCGGAATTGTATTCGGATTTATTCGCACTGTGGATTCTCCATGGAGACGATGCTCTCTTTATTGTCGAACATTGTTGCGGCCACAACGAATTCCGACACTGTTGCTGCACCTACGGGATCTTCCTCCTCGTAATGTTAAAGCGCAAAAAAATAATAATTTAATCGATGATCTCTTCCAGTTTTCTATGATGATGATTTCTGTATTGCAGTGCAGCAGGATGAGCATGTGAATCTTTTGTTGTATGTATGTGTGACGTGTTTACTGACCAGCTCTTAACAGAGCAGATCGTTGCAAGCCATTGGCACTGTCGTGTGAGCCGAAATAAAGCAGTCTTTGGAAAAGAAGCGTTCTATGTTTATTTTCTAGAAAGGTTTTGAGTGCAAACTATGTAGTAAAAGTGTACTCGTTCTCCCGTGAAATTTCACTCTCGTTATCCTGTTCACCTTTACGTACCACTGCGATGGCTTTCATATAGAAAATGGAATCTGGTAAAACCGCACGTACCGTATAATGATCTACTATCTCCTGTAGTTTTTGTAGTATTATATGTAGTAATCAGTCGAGGCATGCGTCGCCTTTTCTTTTGCCGAGCTCGCTTACCTTCTAAAGAGAATCTGAACCAATACTATACTCACAAGTATAAAAGGGATGGGGTAGCGCAATAAACAACACATCTCAGTATTCATTCATTCAAATTTAACATGTTCGATCACGAAAGAATAGATTCTTATTGTTATTAGTAGGTCAGAAGTGACAAAAAGTCGATACAGAATACACTGCAGCGAAAGTGCAAGGTCAATAGAGTATTTCTGTTATTACTGTCACCTTACGATTACTAGAAAAATATTTTGGTCCTTATTAACACATCGAATCAATAATCTAATCACGTCGTACGTCCAAGAACGCTTAATTAGTTAAAACATTATTGGAATTGTTCCAATTATATAGTTAATTCAATACTGGCCACCATTCGGTATACCGTGTCATAGTTTATATTTTCACTTTAAATACCGATTTATTTATTCGGTCCTAATGGCCCTTAAAAGAATATAATCTGATTTACATATACATACAATGTAACGTACACGCGTCTAAGAATCAGGTACTCGGTGAGCACCAAAAATGCGTACACAGCTCAGTTTACTTTTCCTTAGGAAGTGTTGTTTCCCTGTGAAATTTCCTTCACATAATATAATTTCGTTTATTAATTTACCTAGAAGAAGAATTTACGTAGAGCTTATAGTCTCTACAGTAGTCATTTCATGTATTGTCGTTTCGGCAGCAAAAGCACAACACCGACTGCGACGCAGATGTGCCAGAAACTGTGAACAATGTAGTAGTTTCTGCGGGTTTGTAGAAACGCGTAACAAACCAAACCAAGCGCTACTAGGAGCAGACCAGCCGGAAAATAAATTGTTCTGAAAACAAAGAGAAAAAAAAACACAAAAAGTTATTATTAGTTACCACGTAAGAAGTATATTTTTTTGGACCATTTGTACAATGCTTACCTATATGGACGCGAAGGATATTGTATGGTCCTTCGTTTCCTACATCTCATTGTCCAAGAAATGCCAATTAAAGCGGACCCAGTAAGTGCTGGCAAAAGAAAGACCCAAAGCGCTGTGCGATCCATTTCGGAGCTCATCGCCAAAATCACTGCACCAGCGATCTGACAGAAAGCCGTGAGTTTTGGACCGAAGGACGCCATGGCGACCAAAGTTACCCATATCGAAAGTAGGGCATTGAAGAAATCGCAGAACTGTAACACGCTCAGTCTCATAATACAAATGCTGTAGACATCTTCACCAGCTTCGCATGCGTGATAGAAAGTCGAAAAGAACATCACCGCCGCGTAGACAATTGCTTCGGTGAAGTATTCCCTGCGAATCGCTACGTAGATCGATCCGATGAAAGCTAAATTGCTAAAGGTCAAGAGCAACACTTGAGCCATGATGCCACTGTTGCTGAGGACGTAGGCGTCATCGGCACAATCGAACCCACGATAACCACCCATACAGTAACAAGCAGAAAAAACAAAGCCACCGCTCATGTAATGCATGCATTTTCCCTCGGAATTGCAGCGACCCTCGATGCAAGGTGACGAAGAGATGCTACTCTCTATACGGATTGAACAAGGCGACATACAGTCGCAGGATATGCAGGATGTTCGATTTCTGCAGGCTTCGATACATTGACAGTCTTCTTTGAGACTGAACGCTTTGAGACTGACGTGCCAAACGCCAGGTTCCGGGAATGGAATGTGAATGCTCGATGGTCCAGTCGAATTGACGTAAATATCAGCTGGACTTATGGTCTCAGCTCGTTCACAGCCACCACCATCGGTGATGTTGGAATAGAAACCTGCAGAATTATTCTTCATTTTACTACGTACTTAAATTGAGATAACAAATTAATAATTATTATCTAATATAGATATACTGACCTAACGAAATACACGCTACGATAATAACATTTTTCTTCTCCTTTTCCTCATCGGCTAATTTGAACGCCACTGTCAGCGTACCTCCTACATCGTATACCTTCCCAACTTCGAAGCTCAAAACTGTAAGAGTTTCTGCAGTGAGATTAAAAGCGGACGGTTTCGTGTCATTTCCAATAATATGCTCGTAATCGAACATGAAGAATTCTGGTATGGATTTTCTCAGGAGATTCACCGATCTCACGGAGTTCAACGATTGAGAAACATTGTCTATCAGCTGAACGGATACGTTGGACGCTGTCCCTGAGAGTAATCGCAGAATGACATAGTGAAAAGCGTCTGCGTAAGGCTTAAAGGACATTGTCGTCTCGCTAGCATTCAGGATCGTCGATGCTAAGTGATCTTCCGACGTGACGTGAGCAGCTATTTTGCAATCGTCGGCACAAGAAGATCTCAGCAACAAAGTCGAATCTAAAACCTCTTCGGGAATAAGCATCTGTAGTACTGCAGCATCTGTGCCCTCGCTTACGTATACCGTCGACTCTAACTTTGGATCGACCAGTGATATAACGGGCGTCAATTCCACGAGTAATTCGGCATCAAGTACCGTATCACACGAAGCACCAAGACCTGAACAAATAAACCAGTGATTCTCACTGAATCACACCTTTCATACACGCGTTTGATATGACGATTAGGAAGTTAACAATTTGATTTACCTTGTTGTGTAATCTTTCCATTGTCAGGATCCGACCAAGAGCGAAAAGCAATCGCGTACCAGTCACCAGGAGAAGGGGCATCGATTTTCATCGAATGTTCATCGCCATTACTTTGTAAGTTGATCGAATAGTGGTGGCGTCGTTCTTTCATAAGTTCAGCTGCAATTTTCGCCCCATCGGGACGCACGAATGGCAAACTACCAGATTTTAAGTATAACGAAACATTTCTTGAACCACATTTACCTATCCCGCCAGTTTTCTCTTCTTTTGCCGTAAACCTGAAATTTCGAATTGTTTAAATTTGTGTTTGTAGGAACGCCGAAGACAAGCAGGAAGTTGTAATTTTGCTTTTAAAAGATTTACTTGAACTCCACTGCCACGGTGTACTCGGGTACGCTGAAGTGAATAATGGAGATGTGACGATAAGCATAGTAATCGGCAAGCAGGTTGTTCGGTTGTTGTGCTATCTTTTTTAGCTTGCCGCACAATCCTTCTTCTACCGCAAGAATCCATATCACCAGCAGGACTATGATAGTTGCGCGCATATTATAAATGCCAATTTCGCCCACATAACAACTCGCAAAAGTCCTCGATCACCTTTCATACATTTATCTTCTTCCGTAGGAACTATTCTGAAACAGACAAGTAATTTTTTATATCACTCGTGAATATCTGCATGAGAATACTTGTGTAGATTTATTCTGCGAATTACGCTTAATTGTGATTATTTCAGTAATACGGAAATTTGCCAATTTGATCCAATTGCCCGGAGGATATGTAGTAAGAGGAGTTTTACGTTCGCGCCTCGTCTTCGTAAGGTTTAACAAATTGAAGGGACTTATATGATAACTGGGATAAACTAGGTCAGATTCCACTGGTAATTCTCGCTTCCTGCGCTTGCAAGGAGCGATAGCTTATCGGTCTCCTAATTTAAGTCCAGCGCGGCCGAGTCACAATTTTTTCCGTTGAGTGTTACAGTAAATTATTCTTAATACTACTCATAAATCAATAGTATTTATGATACTAGCTATAAGGATATATACTTTTATTTATAAAATAAAATCTAAAATATTCAAGAACATTGGCATCGAACGAAGTTCTGCACTTGTCAATTAAATTTGTAAAGAGTTTAGTTAGCGATTCGTAATATACCTTATATACAGGTATGTATGTACAGTATACATACATATATGTACCATACAGAAGTCAAGTGACGACAGATTCGATTTGCAAGGTCGTATATCCCAAGAAAGGTTATCGATTCCATGCAAAATGGATTTCCGATTAACTCGCTAGAATGTGACGCTTATCGACTGAATGTTACAGTATCCAATTAATTAACAAATCCGATTGTAGTTTGCGTACTATGTTTAGCTTCCTGCATACAGTAACTGAAATATTAAATATAATTCTGTCACTGTATTTCAATTAGAACACCTCCGCGAAGAATATTCGCCTTGGCCGTAAGAATATATGTCCATACAATGCTGAGCCAGTAAAATGTGGATCGTCGCTTAATTCTAGCTATTACTCTGTCCCTTTTCACTTGAGAGAGGGTACGAGCATTATAATATTACCGCAGTAGCTTCAGCCTCCCTACTCGAAAGCTTTGACGTATTTATGCCAATTTATATAGCAAAGAATTAAAATCAACGAAACTTATTCCAACTTTGTTTGCAAAACTTAACTACTTAAACTGCACCCAGAAAAACTCTTTGCTTCCAAGAAGTTTGTTATTCAAAACACTGTAAGAAGAAGTTCGATGGTGCGAGCAACAGGTATTCGGATCAACAGCGCATCAAACTATCCGTAATACACTTAATATTGAAATTAGACTGAAAATTTGTATGAATTTTTAAGCAGAATTCAAAGACGAATTTCAAGTTCAAATTCCAGTACATATATCCATCAGTACTATGAGTGTTACTCTGGACCAATCGAAACCTGTGCGCGAATTTCGCAAGCTCTCGTATCAGTTCGAAAGCCCCGAGCGAATGTTTTCGAAAAAGCTAGTTCGGTTGCGCAGTCGACAAGTACACAGAGACTTTTGCTCATATCAATCTACCCGTGCAAACTTACTGATAAACTTGGATACCATGAATCTCTTGGTACTTACATTGTGCTCCATTCTCCTTGTGAGTATCTATGAATAAACTGAGTCTTCTAAGAATCTTGTATTCTGCCTCTGAATGCACTGTCAGATGAAGAAAATTATTCCAAGTCAGCTGAGTAGATTAGAGTTTGTCGAAGAATAAAGTTGGTATAAAGCTCGTGTCGATTTCCGTGTCGCGCTTTGCCCTATCTGACCGTATCGCGATCACTGATAAGACTGGCCAGCAGAGCTTCAGCCTTCTGTACGAGCGTGTGGTATTTACTCTCTGCTGGTGTAAGTAAGTAAAGTACGCGGCGGGGACAAGCGCGGTGCACGTGGCTGCTTTGACAGCTACTGCGGATTTCACGTGGTTAGGCTTTATGCAGAGACTGCCTGCCAGAGAGCTGAATCTGCGAAGGCCGCTTATTGATCGTACACATTCAGCAGTCACACGCGCCGCGACAATTCATCGGGCAGAGAGAAGGCGCGTTTCATGCTTTGATAATGCGATACGTTAACCAGTGAGTAATAGCTTCCTCAAGAATATAATTCAAGTGGTTGAGTTGTGCGTGTAAGGCAATCGTCCGTCGCGAGCACAGTAAAAATCATACCGATTTAACCCTTTAACTCACTTCCACCCGAAGTATACCGCATTACAGGGTATGTGTTATTACATTGTTTAATAGATTAACACCGATTACTTAAGTCATATTCTCGTATGCGACATACGTGGGCCAATCAGCTGAATGAACTGGTTATCATTACTTGGAAAATGGTGTACTAATCTATATGTATAGGGATTGTAACATCGACGGGTAATCGATCACCTTTCAAATAACTTTGAAACATTGTATTATTTATAAAACGATAGAAAATATAGATCTATTTACACATTGATTTGAGCATAAGTACATTATGTAACTATTATACATATAATGTGTACATATACATATATTATATAATAGAATATGAGCGAAATAAATAATTGTTAAAATTCCCATGTGTCCATCCACCTTAAAGAGTGCATTGGACTCTCAGGGTCCATGGCCGATGGTCCATCCATACCATAAGCCAATGGAGAAAATAGATAAAAGCTGAAAAAAAGATGTTTTAGTATGCATAGATAATTGTATATTTTGGTATGATATATTATCATATAATATCAATGATAATTACCTATAAATTACACTAGATATTACTATGCCTATTATTGTATGATAAGTGACATATCCTATTCTTTTTGGAAGCAACAGAAGAAGGCTTTCAATGATATAGTCCAATGTCACACCAGTTAGCATTGAACTGTACAGCAATGCTGGGAAGTAATGATGAAAGTATAACACTCTACCCATCCCCCAGAAAGGAGCATAATGCAATATCCATCCAATAAACAACCACTTTCCCGCATCCGTTATTTTTCTTCTCTCTTTCAATACAACAGGCTCTTCGGTACAACCGCGTTGTTCTCGTACCAAAGCGCATATGTATAATAAAACGTACAATATTAAAAACGCAATATTACTCCACCATATAATAGGATTACCAAGCAGATATATTCTCTGATTATTTCCCGAAAAGAATTGGCCCTGAAAATTGGAATATTTGTGTTAATTATTTTTCAAGCTTTTGTGAAATTGTTAACTACGAAAATTACATACCCTGTAATTAATTGGCCATTGCCAAGGGCGTGATGAAACTTCTCCTTCCTTAACTTTTAAATCTGAATTCCCTTGGAGCATCACAGCGTGGGATTCGAAAAATCTAGCCAGAAATCCTGGGGCGTATACTTGAAAGCTAACGTTGGGTACTGAAAGTATTCAGTCAAATGTGACAACGTAAAGGTAAATCCTATAATTTCTTTAATATATCCATGGTACTAACATTTAGCGTATTGATTGTCTTCGATATTCCACAATGCGTTCTTATCCCTCATATTGGGATTGCATGATACCTCCTGCTGACTGTATCCCCTGTTAAGTATGCGATACAATTTGTATTAGGAAATACTAGTTACCGATACTCTTTTATTGTGAATTTTTATTGTAATCGTATACAAACCATTTTGGTAGTGTTTTTCCACTACACGTTAGTACGCAATGATGAAGATAGTGAACAAGCTTTAACTTGCTCGTTACTGTTTCTACGATGTCACCTTCTCTTCCATTACTTATCAAGATTTTCCATACGTCATTTGCATCACCAGTACCATTCTGTAATCGTTGAATCTTAAATATCAGCAATAAAAAAAGATGTTATATAATTGTGTATTAGATACTGACCTCACCGTATCCAGTTACTTGATAATGTTTCTTAGAAATAGGTGCTATTTCTTTGTGCGAATGTAAATTCCGCCGTGTTATAATATGCTCCAATCGTATCAAATCTCCATGCTTTACCAATGTGGGTTCTTTTGGTATTTCCTCTGTATCGTATTTCTTTACCAACCACAAGTTATTGTCATCTTTATGCGAATATGTTGTAATCTATAAATGACAAAGCAACAATTAACACTGCGACAGGCTTTGTGGATTTTTAAGCGACGAAACTCAAAATGAAGAGCACCTGTTGCTGTCGGGCCCCAACACCTTCGGGATACAGATGCCAATGTGAATGTAAATACCCTCCGCCTGTTCTATGATTCTTCAAAGTGACGGTTGCTCCATAAGCCAACTGTCTTGGCATGGTCGCATTGTACAAGGAGTTCCCTTCCAGTAACGACTGAAATTCTGAACTGTAGAAGCCATCGCCACTGCCACTGCAATGACACACATAAACAAAATTTAACATGAATATTAAATATTCTATTAAACATACAACAATATGAATTACCTCTTATTTAAAACAGTTAGATGAATGTAAAAAAACAACATGTACAACATCATTGGCAAAAGAATAAGACAGAGGCATCTGGATAACAAGTGTTTTCCTATGTAAGACTGAAATGTAAAAATTCAATTTAAGTAAAATTGTATAATACACATTATTTATTCTAATATATATGACTTACAATGGGCTTCGACAAGTCACCAAGCTCTCTCCATAATTCGTGTGCAGTATAGACGCCAACAAGAAGAACAACGAATAAACCAACAAACTTAACGCTGATGGTACAAGCAAGAAATGTTCCTGTAAATGCTAACCAGCCCCACCATACTTTTGTGAATGCTTTGTCACGAAGAGAACTGACTCTTGCCATTCCCCAAGTCGCACACATCATGAAACACAGTAATATAGGATCCAACAGTATATACTGATTCAAAGTCAATAAACCAACATCTGTAATTAGTAACAATATGTATGAATTTGGTGTATTAAATATATTTTGTTACATATTATATATTATTTACCAAATAATATAAGGATCGAGGATAGTAGAGCTGCCCTTATTGACTTTGTCAAATCCCACACAGTGAGATACGATAGAGGCACAATGGTAGCGCCAAGAAAAGTACAAACCTGAAACATATTTTCTATTACAATCAAGATAGTTTAACCAAAATCAGCGAATGAAGATTTCAAAGTATCAAACACCCACAATCCTCATGCCAAGATAGTTAACATTTTCAAATTTGTCTCCTGGCTTCTCAAATGGAAATGTGCCATCGTACCCTGTTAAGTATCCAGACAATGCTATTAACATCTGCCAACATGCGATAGGTTGAATAATTAGAGCGATAAATCAGTAATGTTATGAATAATATTCAAAAATATTAATTACTTTTCCAAGAGGTGGATGAACATCAAAAAAGAATGTTCTATTGATATACCAACTACCCATCTTCCCAAAATGTGTTTCGTCCCAACTGAAACATTTATTCATTGATGTAAAAGTATAAGAAAAACATAAATATTTTAGACTTCTGAAAATATTTCATACCAAACATGTTGTGGCTCTGCAACTTTGTAGAATCTGGTTCCTAGAGTAAGTAGAACAATTATCCCGAAGAGTAGCCACCAATTCCTGTGTGTATTATTTTAAGTAGTATATGTGTAAAATGTTTTATATGCATTGAGTTTATTACGAAATTCGATATTACATACAGGTCACTGATTTTTTCTGTTTTGCTGCCACTCTTTGCTTTTGATTTGTTTGAAACTTTTTCCTCTCGGGTACTTTCTCCATCTCTATCTTTCATCGTGATTTAATTCTTAACTTTAATTTAATACAGATTAGATTAATTCAACGTAATTCTTTCACGATACTTTAAATACTATTGAAAATGCGAACGTGGAAGACAGAAACAGTTATTCGAATATGGACGGTGCGCATTCCTGAATAGTATACAGTATACTTGGAACTTGGAAACACCTGTAGAGTGTAGTAGGGTGTGTTACAAACTGTAATAACCTACAAAGCGATAGAAAATTTACTTCGTAATAGTCGAATTAGTTTTTTCCCTCAGATTTTTTCCCTCAAATGAGGATTCTAATGGACATTTGATTTAATAATTACATAAAGAATTTATTGAACATTATACTGTATTTAATATGTATTTAAAATAACTTTAGCACAATAAAATATCCCGCGCAAATATTCAAATTGCGAGATATCGATTATCAGCTCACAGAGGCTTCGATTAATTTGAACGAAAGTTGACGCGTAGACTGTGGTAGATTGTTGTGCGGATCGCGGATTAGTGCGGGTCGCAGTAGCAAACAATAAAGTAGCAAACAACGGTAGAAAATTGGATGCGGGTAAATAACTGAGGTAATAATAAGCAGCTTCTAGTTGTTTCTTAAGAATATAAATCATTTATTTCCTTAATAAATTTAAAAGCACGTGGTTTCCAATTCACGAGAAGGTTTGTGGTACCGGTGAAATTATCAGGTCATTTATAGGTGACTTATCGAAGGATTTCTTTGTTAGAATCACGTGTCCTTATCGGTATTCTCTAACAATTTCTATCGCGCCAGTTTAATTTATCGTTTGTGGAATATTACGATAGTCTAATGAAACAAGAACAAAATGTTTTACTCTGTATCATCATCAAATTATAACAGAAATGTGTATTCTTTTAAAGGATATTGATCATGGAGGATTTACAAATTTTTGGTCCTCAAGGCACGTTCAAAAGAGTATACTTACCGTGTCCAGCAAGCCGAAAAAATATCCCGCAAGACATGTCTCTCTTAGACAAAGAAATATATAAACCAGTGAAACAATTAGAAAATGGCACGGATTATGTACAGGAATATGTGGCACAAGAAGAAAAAGAACTTTTGAAGGTAGCTTTATGCGATTTTCAATTTTTACATTATTTTTTTTAATGTATCCGTTTAATTTTAGTCACCGGAATACTGCAATGAAGCGGACAACAGGAAAATGGACGATCTGTCCGAAGCGACTACTCCTGCTATACAAGATTTACAGGAGCCAAATTTACATAAATTGTACAGGACGTACAGTTTTGCGCATCGACCCTCGAACAATTTAACTATCAATGCACAAAGAGACTATATAACTTCGATGATTCAAACTAACGCTATCGTAGTACTTCAAGGCCCAACTGGGTGCGGAAAAACTACACAAGTGCCGCAATTTATTTTGGATGCGTGTTACAACGAAAGAAAACATTGCAATATAATAGTAACGCAACCTAGAAGAATCGCAGCCATCAGTATTGCACGGAGAGTTTCCGAGGAAAGAAAGTGGCCATTGGGCACCTTAGTTGGTTATCAAGTTGGATTAATTAATAATACGTGCGAAGACACACGTTTGACTTATTGTACCACCGGAGTATTGTTACACAAGCTTATTAACAAGAAGAATATGTTAGACTTTACTCACATAATCCTGGATGAGGTACATGAAAGAGATCAAGAGATGGACTTTCTATTACTCGTGGTAAAGAAACTATGGAGAGTTAATTCGCGAAATGTGAAGATAATCCTTATGTCCGCCACGTTTGACGTGAGCAAGTTCGCAAAGTATTTTTCAACACCACTAGCAAACAAACTAGTTTCTGCACCTATTATTGAGATCACGAAGAAAAATCATTTTCAGAAGAGTATATATTATCTCTGCCAAATAGGAATGCTCGGGCCATTGCCTGAAGTTTTCAAAACTGATCCAAGAATATCTCCGAAGATGCTCGAATTTTGTGTTCGTATTTTGATTGTTTTGGACGAAATGGATAAAAATGCAGATGATTCTAAATATGACGAAACTACAGGGTTTTTCGAAAGACACGTAATTTTAATATTTTTGCCGGGAATTCATGAGATAGAAGATCTCCATAGTACACTTACGTTACCAAAATATGAGAAGTACAAGTGGGATATTGTAGTACTGCATTCCTCAATTACACAGGACGAACAACAAAAAATCTTTATCAAACCACCAAAAGGTCACAGGAGACTCGTTCTATCTACGAATATTGCCGAAAGCAGTGTTACACTACCCGACGTAAAATACGTAATTGATTTCTGTTTAACAAAGCACCTAGTGATGGATTCTCAAACGAATTTTCAAAGTTTGCAATTGACTTGGGCAAGCAAAGCAAATTGCGAACAACGAGCTGGTCGTGCTGGACGCGTAATGAATGGCCGTGTATACAGATTAGTTCCTCGAGACTTTTATGACGATGTCCTACCAGAAGAAGGAGTTCCCGAAATGTTGCAAGCTCCCCTGGAAAGTGTTATTTTGAAGACAAAAGTTTTGGACATGGGAGAACCTAAAGCAGTCTTAGCACTTTCCATCGATCCACCGGATTTAAGTAACTTGGAAAGAACAATCCTCCTATTGAAAGAAGCTGGCGCTTTGCACAGTATTACTGACGAATTCGAACCCTTGGATGGAGAACTAACGAGCCTTGGTCGCATAATGTCCTGTCTTCCATTGAACATAAATATATCGAAATTAATTATGTTAGGTCACGTATTCAGCCTATTGAAAGACACGATTATTATAGCTGCGAGTATGTCTGTAAAGGAAATGTTCAGTAATCCATTTCATCAGAAGCTTCACGCATACAATGTTAGATTGACTTGGGCAGACGACTCTTGCAGCGATTGCATAGCATTTTTGAACGTTTATAAGGTCTGGATCACGGATAAAGCTAACAGGAGATTTGCTAATGCCGAGGCGGAAAAGAAATGGGCTTTAACGCATTTCGTACAAATAAGAGTACTTCGCGAAGTTAAGGCTCTGGTTACTGAATTAACGGACAGATTAGAACGAATGGGTGTAACTGAAAGTGTTGGTGTTAACAAAGTCACTTGGAACGATAAACAACGTCCATTCGTATTGAAATTCGTAATTGCTGGTGCATTTTATCCAAACTATTTTGTCTCGCGTCCACAAATACAAACCGATGGTCGCGATATAGCGAAGGTATTGAATGGTCTTGATCCTTATTCTACTGTATATTTACAAGGCTGGCCACACCAACAGCCTGGTTTACTATATGCACGTAGATTTCAAGAGGCTTTCAAGAATTGTTTAGGATCAGTCGGCGAAGATATTCAAGTATCGTTTGACTCTTCTACGCGCGTTTACATTCAATTTAGCAAGAAAGGAAATGCCGCACATAAATATTCAGGAACAGCGAAGAAGATAGGCCTTCCTGTTTATAAGGCTATCAAAATGAGACAATCGAATATACCGATAGCAATACCAGTATTGGAAGAAACAAAAGCCAGACGGCGTGCGGAAGAATTGAATTTAACACAAAAGGTACCTGCTTACTTTAATACACCGGGTACATTGGCAATGGGTGTAACTACTCGACGACAGGATATCTCTATCGTACCGGAACTTCCCAGACTTAAGGAAACACGTATTCCTATCCTCATACGACACGTAAGTTTCTCATTACGGTATATTAATAATTGTAAAAAAATGTTCTGCGGATAAATTGTTTAATATTTTAATTATAATTTAGGTCGCGGATCCAGGTCATTTCTGGATACAGAGACGATGTCCTAACACACATCAGTTATTAACGTTGATTAAAAAAATAATACATACCACGATTGATTCATCACCGGAATTGACTTCTCTTCCGCCCATTGGATCCTTAGTGATTGCACCCTCGGAGGAGAAGAACTCTGTCATGTATAAGCGAGCAGTGGTTCAAGCCTATACGAATAATCCAGAACAATTGGTGGTAGTTTCGTTTGTCGATTATGGCAATGTAGCGTCGATCAAATTGTCTGATCTAAAGGTGCTTGATCCAGAAAGCGAAATGGCGAAGATACCTGCATTGGGGATTGAATGTGTTTTAGCAAATATTCGACCATCTGTAGCGTATACCTTTAGCGAACGCTGGTCGAAGGCATCGTTCGAAACATTTTACTCGCTGATCAACAAACCAGGCAGTCTATTCGCAGACATATATTCCATTGTCAATGGTGTCATTGCATTGAACTTGATACTTCACACCGAGACCGATGGTGACATTGACATTAACAAGTATCTAATTGAAAATAATTTTGCTGTTTGGAAAGAAGAGGATTATTTTTCACGTGCCAATCATGACTTAAGAGTGAAAAGTACTGATATGACACAGGAGCAGTGTTACTATTACGAAGAGCTGCAACATAATCAAAATGTATTTGATTCTTATCCCGAACCTCCGGATCGAGCCCTTTGTCGTTCCAGTGTAAATTTACGCGGTCCATTTTCACCTTTGGAAACTGAACTCTATCATATTACTACAGTGGGTAGGGGTAAAAAAGTGACCGTGTTGCCGAATTCGGTGAATTCGGTCCTACTGGATACAGATCCGGATCAATATGAACGATTACTGGTAGCGGGATTTGTAAGCCAAAATCTATCTGGCAGCCATTTGACTTTGCATGATACAACTCTGATGCCAAACATAGCTGGATTGGTTACGTTAATTGCTTTGACTTTTACGCCACAAATGGAATTACGCAGAAATACCTTAGCTACTCGGTATATCGGTGCATTATGCGGTCTTGGATATAATCCGTCCACGAATGAAAGTGTTTTTCCTGAACACGATATTTCACTCAAATTTGACGTTGAAATTACTCTGGACGACTTGCAATACGTAAGTTTCTAAGTTTAAGTCTACGTAGAAGAAAAACTTTACGTCACATATAATTATCGATTTCTAAATTTGTCTTTGTTAGATCAATCGATTGCGACATTGGATGAGCATGGGAATGCAAATCAAATGTAGCCTGGAAAATCACGAGAGTATGGAACAAATTATAATTTGTCAGAATAAGGTGAAAACAGCTTTCTTGATGTTGATTCAGAAAGTGAGAAAAATGGAGAATCTCGAGATGATTCCTCATTTCGATAAGTGGAATCTCTATGACGAATCCCTATGGCTCAATCCTGGTCAAGTTCCTATGATTACAAATAATATTTTCAAATTACACAATGCTTTAATGTTAGAAGAAAGAAGTGTATTAATAGAGCTGAAGGAAAATCTTATTGAACTGCGAGAATTAGTAAACGAGTAAGTATAGAAAAAAATATCTACGTATCCATCAGATGTCAGATCATTTATATATATTTTTTTTCTATTTACAGAGATCCAGAAGAGTATCCCAGTATTAAAGTTCAGTGTAAATTCTGTGATGTCGCGTTGAATAGCATTTTCGAAGTTCGTGCTCACCTCTACACAGCCAAACATCGTCAAAATGAGACAAATGCATTCAGCAGATAAAACATTTTCTTTTGTAATATTTCCTGCACATACTATGTATATCGTTTGCTATGTGACAAAAGTTCCTTGACTTGAACGAAAAATGGTTTTTTTTTTTTAAAAAAAGATTATTGAGAAACATATAATTTAGCTTATAATAAGATAAGGATAAATAAAATATTTTTTAGTTTTCACGACAAGGCCAAAGTAATGGATACTGTAAAAATGTCATTTCATTAATAACATTGTAATATATAAAATGTGGTGGTTTACAAGTCTTACACATCAAAACCAGTTCCTATATTTTTCCGTGCTTTCCCAGCAGAATAGTAATTAAATATCCGTATATACAATTATTGAATTGAACGCTAAGTTAAAATTTCAGTCGAGGTTCTAAACTTCGCGTTGCAGATACCGTGTACCTGGTTGAGTGTAAAGTAAACGTCCCGGTACATTTGCACCCGACGCACTGACATATGTACCAGGAGGTGGTGGAGGATAAGGCCCCGGTGGTGGTTGAGGTGCTCTAACTGGATATCCCGATGTAATACCTCCTGTCTTCGCACCCTTGAAAAAAAGGCATATGCATAATCACACGTAAATTATTTGATCAGAAATTCAAAATCATGATTTGTATAAAATGTATGAACCTGAGGCGGCTGTTGAATTGGAATAGCTCCACCGTGGACTGTAACGTGACTACTAGGACGCAAATAAAATTTATCTTCGGTGTATGCACCCTTATGGTCCAGCGAGTGCAAGTTAGTCACATATGCTAGTTTGGAAAAATATTATTTTATGTCAGTAGACTACGTAAATTATAGAATTTTTGAAAGGATAAGAAAATAATCTCGAATTCCTACCAGTTTGGTGTGTGGACAATCGATTTCCGGATAAATAAACAGGCTTGGCTGGTTCTGGATCCCGAGATGGTTGACTCACAGGAGCTGAATAACTGTAGACGCTTTGCCCAGTCGGTGAGTAGAAACTGGAGGCTGAGTACTGATTGTTTTCTGTTGGATAAGGAAAACAATAAGGAAGTTGGCAAAAGTGAGGGCACGTTTCTCGTTAGCGATGTATTCTTAGAACAAGAGCAAAGAAATTAAAGAAGATTTATTCACTCACTGTTCCAGAGAACAGCTCGGGAATCGCCAGATCTCCTAGCAGCCTCCTCAGATTCTATAGAGGCACAAATAGCTACGTTTAATACTGGCTTCAACCTGTGTATCTCTCGCTACATTGCTACTTTAATTTACTTACTCTGAGGTTGAGGATTATAATTCGGTATTGTAGGCGGTGGTTTATATCCATAACCAGCATGATAGGGGGAAGCTGTCGGAGGAGGCGATGGACTGTGCGATCTCTTCATTGGTCCCTGAAATAAATAGAAAAATTAATACGATGTTTCGTAATATTGAATATCGTGGCTAACGAACTTACGCTTGGCAATAATGTGTGGGTTGGAGTACCAACGGCAACCTTATAAAGTGGACTACTGCTTCGAGGTGGCAGGAAAAGTTGTGGATGCACGACTCTGGGGCCAGCACCCGGATACCCACCGACAGCAGTTAAAACTTCGGAACAAATACTGAAAAGAAAGAAATTATTAGAAGGAAATTTTTCCAAGCGTTGCCTAATCTGCATTTTCAAATAATCTAACACATACGTTGGTTCTTTAACTAACTGTCTTCTTCTGTTGTCATCTTCGTTTAATACTTTCTTCAACTGCAAAAACAATTGATGCTTTTCATCTTTCAACTGCGATAATTCATTTTCCAAATTCGATATTTGTTCTCTGGTTTCACCCAGGGTCATCACATCTTGTTTTTGTTGACGTTCTCTTTCCTTGCGTTGACGTTCTTCTTCCGCATCTGCTTCTTGTTCTAGAGTGAAGCAAAAAACAAACAGTCAATATGATTGAATTCATTTTGAATTTCTATAGATATATATGTAGTGAGAAATATCAATAACAAAATTTTTCTTATAGTAATAATAGCGATAAAATTGTTACAGCAGTTGAAGTAAAGATATTGACAGTTCAGTGTTTAATATAAAGTTAGGTTACCTTGTCTCTTTCGTTGTCGCTCTCTGGTAATGTGGGTTTTGAGAGCTTGCCACATCTCCTCACTGCGTTGGGGAGGTCCTATTAGCACAGCCGGCATTTTAAAAGTGTCTTTTCCTTGCTTTTCAATGATACAGATTTGTTATAATGCCGTGACAATCCTAAAGATCACTTTTTACGACATATTGACGCATTACGCTGATAGCGCTCCCTGTAGGAAAAATATACTGCTAGTATAGCACCCCTTGAATAAACCCTCTGTATCTACGGTAGAATAGATAGATAATCTACCTAATCTACATCCCATCGCCTAAATTGTACACTAACACACATCCAAAAGCATATGACGGAAAAACATACCAAAAAGTGTTGCCCATACACACTGCTGGTTGCATTACCAGAAAACTGTAGACGCAGGTCACCCCCTGTCAATTTTTTAGCGAACAAACAAGCCTGAATAATTTAAATTAAGCAGAACTAGGAAAGATTGAAAGAGAAATAGGTGAGCAATAATATTTAATTTATGTCATTCATAGACCACAAAATATTGGATATTATTTATATACTTTCCTCATTGTAATTCACCTGGCTTTATAGCTAATTTATTTCTATTTTTTACGCATAATTTGTATTTAGTGTATGTAGAGTTTATCCGTCACTTATTTACAGAAAATTTTTACTAACTATTTCTGGGAACCAGCGAGTAATAATTAACATATCGGAATGGCACATTACAAGGGAGCAGCCAGCGAAGCTGGCAGAGCAATGCAGTTAATGAAGAAACGCGAAATTGCTCAACAAGAGATAGAATTACGGAAGAAGAAAATCGAAGATGATTTAAAAATTCATAACATAGAAAACAAATTTGCCACTCACTACAATGCAGTGGAACAACAGTTGAAAACTTCTACGATTGGTTTGGTTACGCTCAATGAGATGAAAGCTAAGCAAGAGAACATAGTGAAAGAGAGAGAAAGGAAACTCGCTCAAAAGGAAAGAGAAAAGGAGCAAGAAAAGGAACGAGCGCTCGCCGCAAAGCAAGCAGAGAAGAATAAGCAAAAGAAACAGATACAGGCATTATCGTTTAACATGGACGAAGATGAAGCAGAAGAAGCTGACGAAGATTCAGACTCTAGCGTAGAGAAAGACGAATTGAAAGATACAGATATCCTTCCATCCGCAGCGAAAAAGATAAAAAAGAATCCAGATGTAGATACGAGTTTTCTTCCTGACCGCGAAAGAGAAGAGGAGGAAAATAGATTGAGAGAAGAATTAAGGCAAGAATGGGCAAAGAAACAGAATGCTCTGAAGGAAGAAGAAATTGAAATTACTTTCAGCTACTGGGATGGTTCTGGACACAGAAGAAGCGTAATTATGAAAAAAGGTAAAGGCCTAATTATAATTGAAATTTTTCCAAACAATTGAATTATCCCATGTACGATTCACAACGAGGCAACAATATTAATTGGTATTAGTTTGTACTCTTTATAGGCAATTCTATCTACCAACTACTCCAGCGATGCCTTGAAGTGTTACGACGTGAATTCAGTGAGCTCAAGACAGTCATGGCAGACCAATTAATGTATGTAAAAGAGGATTTGATTTTGCCCCATCATTATACGTTTTACGATTTCATTGTAACAAAGGTAAGTTTGTTTAATTATTTAAGTGTCGTATAAACTTTTTCTAAACCTTATTCGAGTTATTGTTACATAATTTTTTTAAAGGCAAGAGGTAAAAGTGGGCCATTATTTACGTTTGATGTTCACGATGATATTCGTGTGATGCACGACGCATCAGTGGAGACCGAAGAATCCCATGCAGGAAAAGTATTACTTAGGTAAAAGAATTGTTGTTACACATTTTTCGTTTTATGGTACTTTTATGACTCCCTGTTCCATATTTTTACAGATCTTGGTACGAGAGGAATAAGCATATATTCCCTGCTAGTCGGTGGGAACCATTTGATCCCACCAAAAGTTATGACAAGTATACAATATCGGACAAGAATAAAAAGAAGGACAAACTTTAATTCTAAATACGGTTAAATTTGTAAGCGTATATTGGATGAATCAAAAATTCATACGAAATCAATTATTATAGGGCTGTGTCGATACCTGGTAATATTAAAGTACTTTGAACATAATTTTAATATGTATCTTATTCCATCCAGTTTATTAATACTAATCGTATCATTGAAGAATCAAAAGTTGCGCTATCAACTATTTTGTTAAAATACTTTGTATGCATTTCTAATATCTAGTATTTTCGCAAAGACGCTAAGTATGTTGAACAAAAAATATTTGGATGATAAGAGTCGTATTTTACGTTAGAAATATAAATTCATACGCTTCAAATTTCTTCCAATTTGATTGATCCACATCTTTATATATATATATATATTTATATTATCTATATATATAGTAATTACTCTGCTATTGACTTAGATTTTTAGATAGACGTAGAATTAAAACACAGCATTAGAAGCTGATCCTTGATCAAGTAGGATATAAGATTCGCTACTGAAATAACTGGATGTTAGGATTCTACTTGAAAAGTCGACTCTTGAATATAAAGATATGACTCGAAATCTTCCGAGAAAGAATTAAGTTCAATGGTATAAGTGAATCTTCTTATCTCGGTCGATGTCAGCATTTCTCCTTTTCGTCCGAGATATTATTACTACAATTAGGTAACACGATCGAGCCTCTTTTTGCCTTCCACGAGATTTCAGTGGAATCGTCGGAGTCCTCTTCGTTCAATGGATAAAAATCTGAGTTATCTTCCAGCTGCTCAAGTGAATTCAATCCTGTAGGAGTTGGTGGTGGTGGAACTAATTCAGACTCCATTAATTCAGTGGATAATGGATTAAAGAAATTCGATGTATTCTTCTTAACATCTTTCTTCTTACACTGAGATTTAATGCTATTTTCCAATTTGGTCTTGGTTTCGTTAGAAACTCTCGGATTCGCAGACATCCGAGTCAAATGATTATCGTTCAATTTTTCACCTAATCGTTCTTCATTCTCGACGTCTTCCTCCTCGTCACTACTACCCTCCGTATACAATTCTTCCCCTGATATCCATACCTCTTCTTCTTCCTGGAAAAATATCTCACTGTCAATTTTAAGTCATGTTTTAGCTTTTTCTTTTACTCACCTCTTTTCTTATTCTTGCCAGCTGAGATTGTAACGAGCTCGTACTAAAAGCATCCTGCTCCTCGGTTTTGCTCATAGCTTTATTGGCCATCCTACTATGTTGCAATAATTATGTGAACGTGAAGTATGATCCACTTAAAATTTTCTTATTTCCTTGAAATAGGTTTACCTGGAACAATCCGACATGTCATTTTGAGAAAAAAAAAAAAACCGATTCTAAGGGTAAGAATTTACGATTTGTATTTAGGCGAGACCTTGAACTTGCGAATCTGGAGCAAGGATACGCTGGGTCAGGGTCGTATGCTACGATAAAATCGTTATATAGATGTCGAGAGGAACTCCTCGAATTTCAAGTTCAATGGAGGAACTGTTGCTCCTGATATCTTATCAATGTTGATTGATTGCAAGGATATAGGCTTGAATATTACACACTTGGATTTCGAATTACCACGATAATAAATCTGTCCTCTGACTGCAAGCAAAATATAAAACATGCGTAAATATTGAAATTCATCTAAATGATCGCTATATCTTTAGTGGCTTTTCGAATACTTGCTTCCTGAAAAATATGAAATGATAAAGGCACAAGAGATTAATTTTTTGGGAATATAGTAGATTTAATACGCAAACATTAAGTAAAGTTTCATACTAACGGGTTTTCGGTAATAGGATATTATTCTTGATACTTTGATTTGGCTGTATCTATACAGGGTTCGCAGAATCCTTTCACACAGTCTTGATATTTTTAGACATCACTTTTACTTTATGAACACGTACTACTGTAATATCCGCGTTCAGATCGCCTGTTTTTTTACTCCTCTACAATTTTCACGTTACCCGGAGCATTCAATAATGACATGAGTGTGCGAATGCTTCGCCCAGCTCCACCAAGTCGACTGAACAGGAATACATCGAATGCGCGCTATTCATAAGCGTTGAGGGGACGGTAGCGGCGATACTGGCGGCGCCTGCGGACGGATATACTCGTATATGTATACACATACCACATATATACATACATATTGACATTAGATTTATAATTTATAATAGTTGCCCCCTTAATCGTAATCTTTCGAACCCATAAATTATAGATATGACATATTAAATATTTACTATTTACTTTTTACGGATAAAGAGTAGATTTATTTCACGTATGATTTACGTTTGTACAGATAAGTTAATTTTGTTAAAAAAATAAACGATATAAAAGTTACTATTAATCTAAATCACGATGTTACAGGTTTTATGCTAGTTGGATCCATGTATGAAATAAGCTCTGGGAAGTGATCCATAATGATAAATTTCTTCTCGCTGGGGCAGATCAGATCATCCAGAAATCCAAACCAGTATATCACTAGACCTGGGCCAAATCTGTTCCAATAACTAAGATATTGTTCTTTAATATACTTCTGGTGAATTTTCGTATTGCCAAATCTTGCTTTCGATTCGATCCAATTAATTACAAAACCGTCCACCGCAATTGGAACTTCTAACTTAATGTCCGGTGTCTTGTCGTATCCTCTGGATCTTAAATACTCCTCGTTTCTGAACGTTAGATTCCTCTCTGTCAAGTAGTTCTGTAATTTCAGCTCGTATTCTTGTCCTATAGAACTAAACATGTATATTTCATTAAAATATGCAAAACGAATATCAATCTATTTTTATCTTTTGCGTAAAATAAAATACATACAATCCAATAGCATCTGCTATGGGTCCGTACAAATTATCGTATAAGGTACACTGGAACAATTATAAATAGTTATTGTAAAAACGAGATATAAAAGAAATATTATAAAATAAATATTCTTGTCAAACTTATTACCAAATAAACATCGTACGCTAGATCCTTGTCCTCTATGAGTGTGGTGTCCTTAAGATATTTATTGATTTTGTGTTTTGAAACTGAAATTTTCGTCTATAATGTATGCTCTATATATTACCTCGTATATTCTAAATAAATATTAACGTTACCAGATGGATTACTCCGGGCATAATAATCTTCGAGAATACTGCGTGCTAATAACGCAGGAGGAGCATCGATTTTCTTTGCTATTTCTATTAATATGCCAACAGGACTTTGACGTTTTACAGCTGCTAAATAACTGTTTCAGAAAGTAAAATATACACATTATGATATTGTCAGAGGTCAGTGATATGCGAATAATATACGTCATACCTCTCGTAGTAGCTTTTATTACCAAAGAGTCTAGCATGGTTTACCGTCATTTTGCATTGTATTTCTATAGACAGTATACTGTACAGTGTGTTAACCGGGATGCTAGAAAAAAGAAGAACGATTAATATTCATAATTAATAAATTAAGAATCCTTTTCTCAACGAATCTGCTTACTCCTCATATTTCTCTTTCAACATGTTGGCACAATCCTTTGAGAGCCCTCGAAATTTTCGGATGCTCTTTACTATATCCGCATATACGTTTTGTTTCATGATTGTTTTGTTTCTCTCAGGATATTCCAAATTTTCTGTTCCTGCAAATTAGAAGAGTAACTTATTTTAATTTCTCCAAATTAAGGAACAGGCACTTCTTGTAATCCAAACGACTATAAACTCGACTCACTATTTTAATTAAGTATCAATTAACACTTTTAATTAAGAATACACAAAGCTAACAGTTCGCCGTTTATATTGGTTTATATGCACGCAACGTCCTTCATACATATATTGACATCAATTGACATATATATATATGTGTATGTTTCGTTCGGAAGCTATAGCTTCCGAACAAACGTATACATTTGTTTTATGGAGTCGTTGCGGGAAATTTAAATGATTAGGTTATGTACTTGTTCACGGAGATTAAATTTACAAATATTTGATCCATTATTATTTCGCTTTGTAATATTGTTATGTACCGTAATAAAATCTCATGTGTGGTCGTGTATGTTATTCACTCTAAACTGTCCCTATTGACGTAAGAAACTTGAGCTAAAGCTTTGTGAATGGCCGAGTGTGTGTGTGTGAGTACACGCGTGAGAGTTGTACAGCGGTGTTGATCTTGGCTTTATTTTATTACCGTTATTGGCGTTAGTTCGGAGTTAGACATAAGTGAAAGTTTTGTGTGTGGTATGCAGCAACAGAAATTCCTACTTTACATTTTCTAAAACACGTGGAAAATTGTAAAGACTTTGCGTCATATATGTAGATGATGCAGATCGAGAATTCTAATTACATTTAACCTACATGTGTGTAGTATTAAACGGTGTGTTCTGCAAAGACTATGAATACAGCTAAAAGATTCTCGAGATTACGCGATAAACGGCAAGATTCCAAGAAAAATGCATCCACCGAATCAGGTAAATTTATTTTAGAGTTATTTCAGCAAAAATGTCTAATGTTGTTGGTCCTTGACAAGTATGTTTCATGTGGAATAATGCCGAACTTTTTTTTTATTTTATATTATATGTTACAGTAGCAGTAACCAAGAGTCCACAGATAAATTTGGAAAGTCCAATTTGTCTGGAGAGTGCCACGGATTTTGGAGTGTCTGGTCACAGCACTCCGCTTCGCACAAAGGATAATGAGCCTGACGTGGAAGACTCGCCGGAATTGGACTACCGTTGCAGCCCAATTCCTTGTACACAGGACACAAATGAAATTGCTTGGGATTGGCAATGTGGCAACACGAGAACTCGCAATAAAGAGAGTTCTAGAAAAAACAATCTTCTGGAGACACCCAAGAGAACGAAAGCACTCAGAAAAAAAAGGAACACAAATTCTCCCTTATTCCAACAAACCAAATGGAAGCAAATCAAGAGAGACAACGTAGAGGATAATATTAAAGAATTAGCGGTGGAGCTGAAAGCTTTAGGCGAGAAGGTAATCAATATGAAGCAAAAGGGAGGGATTCAACAAACAAACGGAGATGATCGTAAAAATTTAGAATGCGAAACACAATTAATAATCGAGTTGGATTCGCAAAAAGACGAGGCAGTACCTAAAGTAACCTTGAATAATAATAAGTTTGACATAGAGAGTAGTACTATGAAGAATGTTAATGAAAAGAATGCCAGTTATGAGGACTTCTTTGATGATTCCATCGATGACTTTATGGTTAAGTGTAGTCAAGAAGTGGAAGAAAAGTTTCATTTAAATGCAACGAAAAAAGACAGTGCTTCCGATTTGTCATTGTTCAACGATCACAATAGCCACAAAGTACGATCCAATAACACGACAGATAGTTCGGAGAACTCTAGCTGTACAAAAAATTCTTTAACAGTGAATGTGAATAAGTGTTTAAAAACATATTCAAAGAATTCAACAAAAGCCAATACTATCTCTACTACGCACACTACGAATTTGAGAAACAAGTTATTACAAAAGCCTGAATCGAATAATCATAGTACAATTGTGTATAAAACAGATTGTAATAGCAGGAAATCACTAGAAGAGAAGACATGCGAAATGTTTGAGATTCCAGATGATTCTTTCGACGACTGCTTAGCATCGTGTATAGACGAAGAGAAACTGTCATCAGCGTCATCAGAAATCGATATTTTTTCTAACATGAAACAAATGAACCTGCCTTCGAGCAGTAATAAATCAACTACTATTAACAATAATACGAAAATACCATCCCTTCTTTCTAACCGGGAAGTTAGTAGCCATGAGACATCTAGTTCAACGATTAAGAATAAAGTTGGAACTGCTCAAAATGACATTACCGGGTCGTCGTCCAGTAACACAGTGACGGAAAGTAGGAAATTCTTTAAGACAAAAAGTTTATCGGAACAGAGTTTTACGAACATAGGGAAAGCAATGCCTGCCGCGAGAAAGTTATTTTCTTCGTGGCAAGGTCGGCCGAACGTGAGTATAGTAGATTCCTCCATAAGTTCTTCTAGCTGTACCGTTGTAGAAGGTCAAAAAGATGAGGGTAATAAAGTTCAATTGATTAATGGTGTCCAAACTGAACCCACATTTAACAGATCCATAGGAAAAGAAGGTAGTAGTCGTTTTGTTAAGTACAAGTCCACTAGTAATTTATGTAATATTAACGAGTCCACGAAAAATGTCCATCCTGTCCGATGTACTCCCGAAGAAATTGAACGCAAGCGATTAGAAGCGAAAACCAGGCTCCAAGCGAAACGGAAGTTGGCGCAAAGTATGCGAACAATTAATTCCCAGTTAAAGATGTCCACGAAGAACTCTGTTAACAGGTGAAAGTTTATATAATTTCGTGAGAGAAGAGTCATACAATCTATACAATTTTCTGGTGTATGATGGTGTTTTAATACAGTGTATCTCATCTAAAGCGAACCTCTCTGTGATTCTAAATATAGAATAAACATATGGAAGCGAGTACATGTCCCGGAATTCATAGGAGTAGGATGCTAGTTACGTTCCGTTGTCTCTGGAGTGTCCCGATTATAATATGATTTTGTATGTCTGTATAAGTTATAAAATAATATTTCATGTTTGTAGAAATTGGTCTTGTCTTTTCTTACACCAAAAATCTATTTTTGCACGATATCGCACATTTTATGTATGTTTCCAATAACACATATTGAATGTGACCGTTTAATTGTCAAGTTCAACATTTCGTTACTTGTTTTCGAATTGTACCGAAATAACATTAGTTTTTCTATTGACACTGGAAAATAGGTCCTGCATTAATACGCATCGAGTAGTGCGAAATGAATGCAGCTTGAATATGAATTGCGAGGCGGTCGTATGAATATAAATTCCGACACATTGATTACATGTTCCACAGAAGAGTATTACGCGTGACTAATTTATATTCACCGAAAATAAAATTTCAATGTTACAGAAATTCAAGAAAGGGCTAAAGTTGTTCTATATGTTACCCCTATACATAGTCACGATTCATAGTACACAAAATACCGTGTTACCGCTTTGCTAGTTGCTGTGCACTCTCACCAGTGCTCCTTATGCGTCTGACCAGTCGTAGACGTATACTACTTACTTTCGAAAGTGTCTATATCCGTCAGGTTTACCCCGGCTGAGAAATCCTCAATAGAAATTCGTGAAACGTATTCCACCTAATTTCCAAAGAATCCACAAGATCCACCCTCCGAATTTGACTAGTATATTTTGCGAGGGGAAAAGGTTATAGAGTATCCGACGCAGAGGTAGAGTGATCATTCCTTAGCGCGCATGTTCGCCAGGTGCGAGAGGATTCGAGTACAGAGTACAGAGCGCACCCTCCAATCGATAGTACAGGTGACGTCAGCTAGAGGGTATTCATCGGTCGCCATTGTCCCAGGAGGGATTCGTTGGATCGGCAGTTTTCCGTGCAGAGCCGCGTTCAGAACCGCGTTCAGAGCGGCACAGCTGGGCAGAGCATTCTTCTAGTAGGAGACGAGGCGAGGCGATCGTCGAGCCTCGCGTGAAACTCTTCGATCGGTTTCGCGGAGACTAATGATCGTTGGCCAGGTATACGGCCGCACGCAGGCGCTGCTAGACCGAGATAGGGCTTATACGGCTTGGGGTAAAAGCCTTGATTGGTCGGTGCGGCCGAGGAAGCTAGTAGCGGAGGGTAGTCGAACACCGGGTTGCGTGGGGATAGCACGTGTAATTTACATTGTTGCGCGCGACTCGAGTTACCCTGCGTTTCATGAACATCGTGGAGGCACCACTACCAGCAGCTTCTTTATTCCTGTCATCACCGATACCGCTTTGCTATCGTTGGACTTCTCGTAAAGCCAGAGTCAGTCGACAACGCCACCACCACCACCACCACCACCACTATCGCTGCTACCACCAACGACGAGAAGATACACTTCTTCCCCTTCCGCAGCGATATTCAACTCAAAAATCGCAGTATCCTCGCGTAACTCGAGTACAGTGCCCGCGAATGCGAGATACGACACGATTGCGCGCCGGCCGCTTTTCACGATGCTGTTCGCGGTGATTGTCGTGCTCCTTCTCGCTGATGGCTATGCCGATGTTTTCACCAATGAATTTCTCGTGAAAATGAAGCAGCCCGCGGAGAGACATATAGCCGATCGCGTGGCGGTTAGAAATGGATTTGTCAATCTTGGACCGGTGAGTAATCTCGATAGTCTACTTTCCCTATTTGCTTATTTACTCTGGATGCCCTGTTAGACACTTAAAGGGAGAATAGACCACCGGAGGGGATGTATTGGTCGATAACAAGTTCGAGAGAAGAAAACGTTCTAATTTCTACATTTTTTCCGAATAAAGTTTTCAGGCTATTTTTATATTTTCCACTGGTCACGATTATGCTTCAGCCACCAAGAAACTGCTAATCACGCTTCTGCAGTTGCGCTTATAGAACTGCTTTCCGCAGTGGTGGCTGTTTGCGGTGCACTTAACCCTCGACGTAAACCGCTCAGGATGAGTTGCAAGATCGTAAACAATATCGCCGGAAAAAAGTTTTCCGCCTGTTAACGACCTAGCAATATACAGGATATTCGAGGAAAAGCTTTTCTCGAATTTCAGACAGTACACGACGTTTGGAAAATAAACGGCTCTTAAAAAAAATATTTCTTGAAAAATTCATATTCCTGAGACTGGAAATAATCTTTCACTTTAGGTTTGCCGTTTGAACATGGAATTTTATGTCCTTTTTATCAATTTACCACGTTTTAAACGCATAGTCTGCTGGTTACCCAGCCGTAGACGCGTTTCGCCGAGCGCGGCAAGTATCCATGTACAGGCGCGCGATGGAAATTGCTTATCAGGGTGAAACAAAGTATGGTAGAGAGAGCGTATAGGGTGAATATGCCGGCGCAAAAATGAAATTTCTCTCTTGGCCGATCGATAAATACACCTCGAAGGAAATGCCGCCAGCTGGGCAAGGGAATATTTCTCAAACAACAATTAACATATACGTTTTGTTAAACAATAAATTTACGTACTTCTGGTTGATTCTTCAAATGAATAAAATTCTAAGAATTTCACTCGATAATTATATCTTGATTTAAAGCTGGAAACAGCCGATCACCGGTGGTTCTAATATGGAAACAATTTTGACATTATTACTGAGAAGTCGATTCAGAATTCAAAGAAGAAAATAAAAATAACCTTTAGTCAAAGCGTCTGGGAAATCTGTGTCACTGGTATCCACCCTTGCCCCACTTTATCGTTGATTTATGTGACTAGGCGCCTGTTATCAGGGCTGTGCATGAGCGCTCGAGATATCCAGTACAGGCATCCATAAGATTTCCCTGGAACATCGATTTTCTGGTCGTTGTCACGAACACCCGCATTATCTTGCGAATCAAGTCCGAACAGGTTCGTCGAGACAATAGCTATGCGAAACACGTATCAACGACACCATTGCAAAATCATCAGTAGTAGACGCGTAATTGTCCGATAATTAAACTAGTAGCAGTTCAATGAAAATTATTTGCTCCGGGAATAATCAGGTATAAATTCAAGAGACTTTATCCCGTTTGCAAACTGATTTCGTAATTCTCCTTTTGCCTCTCTGGACACAGTTACTCATTAAGCAGCAGTTAACAATGGGCTTAGCGCTGAATAAGTGGAAACGGTCGAGCAATTGGTAGACAGGTTCGCTAGATGTGGTTCACTGTCAGTAGAAATGCTTTGATACGGTCAGCCACCCACGGTCAGAAACAGTGCGTAGGAAATGACAGAGTAGAATGAGTGAGATAATGCTCAGCGCGTTTCGAGTCGGACCTTAATCCATTCTGTCCTGCGGATGTTTGTTCGGCTCTCATTCTCTCCAAACAAAGAATAATTTCCTCGCTTAAACTCACACACTTACGCTCATGCATAGAGAAACCTTTTAATACGTTGTTTTTCACGGATCTCTACGGAAGCATTATGCGAGAATGCTGACGAGAATCACGACCCTGTTAAGATCCACTTTGAACGATGTATTACGACGTATTTCCTCATTAGGAATTTAACGGGAAAACTTTGCGAAAGTTTAAATGAGCCTGGGGACAGTAGAGCAGGAACAAAGTGGCGGAAAAACTACTGCAAGAAAGTTTGCGTAACATTGAGAAGACTATGTAAGAGAAACCAGAACTGTCAATATAATCACCGCTTTCGATCAGTTAAAAAAATCTCTAGAGGATAGATTGAATTTGGACTTCTCGATTTTAAACAAATCTATAAATAGTCGAGAAAGAAGAGAGTAGAATTAGAAATTGTTTCAATAATTGTTTTAACAATTTCTGGGAAGAGTTTATAAACGAAATTATCGTTATAAGTAGTTCCTGAGGTATAAGGTTCTCCACTGGTGAATATCCGGAGTGAATTGCTTAGCTGCTTAGCTCTCACTATCATTTCCTTCACCACCCTTTGGCGGAAGTGGACTTCCGGATGGCGTTCATTGCCGCGAGGGTGTCTTATTTCTCATTTTGAGCCAGTAAACCCAGAGTTCCCCTTTGCTTCGCCATCTCCTTGCTGCTGTATAACTCTGAGAACGGTGGTTATGAAGAATTCATAAACTTCCGAAAGTTCAACCGCGCTACGTACATTCCTGAGGATAGGATCCGATCTTGTAGATTCGTTTCACCAATGCCAGCGAATCGTTGCAATTTTAATAAGATCCTTCGCTGAGTGAGCTTCCTTACGGTTCGCTTCAAGTATCCAACGAAACGTATGAGAAACTTTTTTCTTGCCGCCAGATATCTTATATTCGTGGCTTTATTCATCGCGGTCTATCAACTTTTTTTTACTTCTTTCCCGTAATAATTGCTTTTTTTCACTTATGCCTCTGGGGAACTACCGAGGAGCCTGTAATCCAGTCAATAATTTTCGCGATGCCTGCTGGCCTATTATTAGCGGGTCGTTAAGTTCGCGTTAGTCGGAGGTCGCCTACGCTATTTTAGCCCCTGCGAAGCCGGCCAATTGACTCTGACTGGTACAACTACCCCATTAGTAGTCACAATTTCCTCGAAGGTTGTCACTTTTCAAAAATAGTACTTTTTTAACGGGAAGTACCGTTTAGTGACCGTGCGCTTATAAATAGTTAACGGTTGTTTCATGTGACTCATATGATTAATTGCTTTTTGACGTCCAAGCTGTGGATTATAGTTGTGATCGATCGGCTAAGCGAATTTGACGATTAGTCTGTCATCGGGAATGTGTCTCTTTGTCGGAAGAATCATGAATAAATAATCAGTTGGAAAAGCCTTACTTACTCGTCTTTAATAAATTGGTCCATTTAATGGCAAAGGTTTTATTTGGAAGAATTCGAGAAATTTTCGAGAAATTCTTTCGTGGAAAGTTGTTCAGGGTTCACGCGCAGCACAACTTCTTCTCGTAAGCTTAAAATTTCTTGAGTCAGAAAGTGCGGTGGATTATTCGGGTCGCTGAGAAAATGAAAAGAAATTTCATTTAGGATTATCGCGACTGGCTTCTGAGGAAACTTTCTCAAGAAGAGGCATAAAAGAAGAAGAAGAAGAAAATTCAAGTTCTAAAAGTTTCCTTTATGCATCTGATAGTATTATCAAGATGCACCTAATGCTGCAAATGTTTCTGGCCCACGGGAACACGCTCACACGATAAAATTCCAATCAAGAGGATGTATGGTGTTAATTACTGTCCCTTTATAATGAGTGCCGTTCATCATTGAGCGCGCTTTGGGCTGGTTAAACAGGCACCGTGATTCTAAATTAAGCGAGTTCGTTGCCGCATTACTCATGCGAAATGCACGGCACTCCGTCATTAATTAAACTTGCAAGCTTATAGTGGCTTCCTGTTTACCCAACAGATCATTGAGATTCACTTCGAGAATAGGTTACAAAATCCATGAGATTTGTTCTGTATTCTAAAGCGACTAGCGAATCGTGGCCTAGTAATTATGCTATTGAATGTTGCATCACTAGTATCTACAAGTTCTGACGTAGATGGGGATTAAAATTATCACGAGGGTCACTCAACTTTTTCAAATATCCCTCGCGAGTCACAGCACTCACGGTGGACAGCTGTTAGGCATCGATTCATTTTAATGTCACGAGTAGGCTGGAGACAAGTGCTGGAAAGGCTGCGTAACTTTAGCGCGCATGGAAAAGACGTAGCATATATCGAAGTCGAGTATAATTTACCATTCTGTCAAATGTTCTAAATACCGCGAATACTCTGTACGTGTATAGTGCACCTTTCAGCTGTACTAGTTTCCAGAGTTTAACCAACGCCGTACGAACAATCGTAATTAATAATCTACTTGGGAAGAGATAACTGTATCAGGGTAGGTGGGGCTGGCAGAACCCGTCGACAGAACTTTCACAAAACTTTCTTTGCAGTTAAGCATTAAGGATAACTTAAGGGTGTCTCTGGCGAACTTATCGCTTGCAGTCTGTGTCTTGATAAATTCTCTCTGCCATTAAGGCTACGTCACTTACTTTGTTAGTTGAATTTCTGTTCCTTGCTAAAAGTCAATGTTCAAAGCCTTCTCACGGCAGATGTAATCGAATTCTGACCGAGTACGATCAATGTGCTTCCGCGCAACGTGAATGCAGATTCCTTTTCCAAGCGACATGCAAACTACGCGAGGATCGCAGATACCTATACATAGTTAGTTTAGCCTCTGGTAGTTCTGAGGTTGTTCCTCTCAGAGAGGAATGCATTTCAAGTGCTCCAATTCTCTACTCATACTCGTCTTTTGACGTTTGGAATTCTACATAAATTTTTTTATACGAGGTAGAATAGGGACAAGAAATTGTATTCTGCAGGAGGTTGTAGATCTCACTTCCGTTGGCCCGCACGAGAGGACAATAAACCGATGCACTCGTGGTTGGACACGTTCGCGTTACGCATCTCGCGTACACGACTACTAATTGGATTACGCGACACGTGTACGCGAAGCCAAACCGGATTAACCAGAGTGAGGCTAGTCCAGTATGCAGGAGGACAAGGAGAGGATTGCTGCGCACCGAGGCCACCGCCAAGAGGGGTCAATTGGGATCAACCTCTCTGTTCGCTTTGCGCAAAATATTAGCGCAAGCTTGCGATCGGTCTGTCAATGCAGATTACTAACAAGTGGCTCTTACGTGTTCAACATCCTCTTTAATAGCAGATGCATAGGGTGATTTTTCCATGACACACAAATATGAATACCAAATAAATTGAATAATTATAGTGATTTAATTATATTTATGCAAATGTAAATTGTATATATTTTTATGGGAAACAAACTATGAGCTTGGGAGCAAAACAAAAGCTAGGATGGCTAAAGTTAGGAAATTGACAAGAACGAGGATATGTTAGTCATTGGAGGCCGAGCTAAAAATATCTTACGAATCATAAGATAGAGAGTGTATTTTCTCGATAACCACAGTGTTAGAGCGGCGAAGAATATTCGTCGAGGGCCGAAATGAAATTCTCACAGTTTGTGGAATTCGATATCCGCAAGGTACTTTTCTGGTGTGAATACTACTGCAGGGGCAAATATTGGAAGAAAGGATAGGTGGTGGTGCCAATCGAAGGAACCCGAGTACTTGCTCCTTAATGGTTTTCTCTTCGTCAGGATATTAGTCTCTTATCGCAAGGATGTGGAAAATATTGGACTCTTCGAAGAAGAAAAGAAACATCAGGAGGCTTCTCTTGTCTAATATTCATTATGTCGCCCTTCTTCTTCAACGAAGAGAATCAAATTCATAAATAAAAGAATATGCCAAGATATTTTTTATAGATCTGAATATATTTCTCGGTTCGAAGAGATATGGAAAAATATTCACGTATGGACGAGTTCTCCTTTGGTTCATTGAATTCTCGGTGCCTGAAGAAATACGAAATTGCTTTCGCTTCTGTCGTCAGGGACTTTGACGACGTCTGAATGTCCTATCCGCTCTAACTTTATCGTCCATTTTATAGAGCGATATCTCTCGCAGCAATTTCCACGATTTCCAGTGAAAATTTATTGCCAACTTGGCCCCTATTCTGCTCGCAATCCTGTTGGGACAACGGTAAAAAATTGCACATCACACTTTTTCCGAAGATTCTCTATAAAGACCAGCATTAATGGACCCCCGTCGCAGGGACCCATTGCCGCAAACTGGCAAAAAACCAGGTGAAAAACGGATCCACGAAGTGTGTAACCACGATAAAAATTCTCTTTGCATCTCCAACGACAAGGACTCTGGATCCTTTGGGTCAAGCACGAGGCGAATACCAAAGCAGTCCTGACGCAATTGAATTTTTCAATTACCACGCTGCCGCGTCTTCGAATTAATTGCGAAGACGAATCGCACCGTGTTGCTGTTGCTGGTCAATCGAGACTTCATCAAGCCCGATGAAATATTACCTTGTCACGTTGTCGACACTGTTACGTCAAGCACTCAGAGATAGTGGAAATTAAGAGATAACGCAGTGGACGGTAATGAAAATCTTTTGATTAAAACGTCGAGGCATATCGACAAGGCCTGAGTAGTTTCACGACCAGATTGGAGAAAATAATCGATTCTTCTTCCAACTTTTCTCATTATTGAACCTTCGCGTACTCTTTTAACCAGACGGAGATTAAATAAACAAAAAATGTATAAAGATGCAAAAGACTGTATTCGAGCCATCGAGTTACTTTGGTGGATCTGAAGTTAATCGTTGTGAGAAAACTTTGCTCTCCTCGAGCGAAGAAGGAAAGAGGAGAAAAGCGTGGGTGTGCGAAACATCTATGGCGTGTGTGTGTGTGTGTGTGTGTGTGGTTCTGTACATATCGGTTTTCCTTGTCAAAACCCACGACGGAGACTTCCTGTCGCCTCTCTAGACATAGATATCTTCTTGCGCGAGTAACGTCATGCGTATTTTTCTTATTCCGATGCCCTCACATGGCGGGAGACTACCCCCCCCCCCCCCCCCTTATGTACCTTATGCAATGAATCTCTTCTAAAAATAATAAGCTATTTTTCTTCGCGCATCAAACACCGTATAATTTTCTCTGGAAATATTCCGGCTCTCCGTTCCGCCGTAAAATTACCTGAAACACTTCTCCTTCACTGTTCGATTCTAAAAGTGCAATTGTATCGAACGTGTCACTGATTGACATGCGGAATTAAAGGCACGCTGCTATCATTGACACTTCCAGCGAAATGAGAAAATTCCTTTGCTACCAGAGGCTGTAATCGAAGTCTTGGAATGTTCAATAAATAATTTGTATCTAAGGGAGAGCTGAGGGTAAAATTGATACTTGGTGGAAAGGGAAAACTCGAGATTACTGCAAGTTTTGCATTAGGATCCTGTCATGATCGATCGCCTTCTAGCCTGTGTTGATAGAACTAACTACGGCTCGACAGATGAGTGAGAATTCGATAGAAGAAGACGATAAAAGGCAGCGACGTGCTCCATCTGGTCGCTGGATGCTCGAGACTCTCGTCTCTTGGGTGCAGGAGAGGCTGTCGAACTACGCTGACCGATCGATTGGGCTACTCACGCTCTCCATTGTCTATTTCTTCCCTTAACTCGCGAGAAATGATCGAAACGTACAACGGAATGCAAACCCCTGTAAAACTGCTGAATTGGACCAAATTCATAAGTAGGATTTTATATTTATTTAAATGGTCGTTGGTTATGTTAAAATTTAATATACGTGGCTTTTAGGATAACAAATACAGCAGGATAACAAAATCATCTGGCATTGGATTGGTGTCAGGGAGAGGATTAATATGTGTGTACACTCGGCTTGAGAATCAGAAAACACGAAAGATCAGTCGTATTGATCGAAATGCACGGTTTTGCCTAGCGTAACAGGATTTCGTATCGCAACATCGCATCGGCTGGTCTGTTACGCGCATCCCGCATCAAGAATCTCGTTCTAGAACAGTGTGCACGGATATAGTGACCCGATTTTTCACTTCGCAAATCAAATTGTTCTTTGGCCGATGAAGGGTAGAGAAAAAAAGAGAAATTCCGCTATGAAATTGAAATATTTCACGTCAGATCGTAAAGTCCCGGTAGATTCTGTGGCTCGGATAAAAGCGCCGGAAACAAAGCCGCCAGTTTAATTAAAAAGGTCTTTCGTTATTTAATGTGTTTCAAAATGAAACGGAGCATCCGTCAAAGGTTTCACAGAGACTCGTTTAACACAATAATATCAGTTGCTACGTTCGAGAGGTTTTCTCTTTTTTCCGCTTATCATTGAGAATAAATTTCCGCGAATAATTCGAGGTAACAATTCGTTATTATATATAATAGGTACATCGAGGAGCGTTGTCGATGGCATTTCCATTAACGTTGACATTTCGACAGAGACCTCTCAGTGTCACTATGTAGTCAGAGACAGCACGTAATTCGCAAACTCGATCGATTTTGCCCATTTAAAGTTCGCGTTATTAATCGGATAACAGTCTAGACTGCTAACGGAGTAAGTTTATCCAGCTGTAATTGGCTCGATTGGATTCACGAAACGATGCTCTGTGCCAGGCACGTTAACTTACTTCCGGGTAACTGGATCGATTCGTCCTGTTTACTTACACTCACCCACTCGAGCGACCCACTCCAGTATCCGAACAAACATCTCTCTCTGCTACTCGCAGGAGTCCAGCGCGATCCATCAGCGTTCTGAAATATGTCCATTTGTTCGATAAGTTGTTGGAATCTAACCGAATATCTCAGAGCAAAATCCCCTTTTATTCCAATTTGAGGAAAATATTTGAGAGTGATTCTTTTGATTCTAGGTGCTGGGGAGTCAGACCGAGTACCATTTCCTGCACAGAGCGTTGCCACATGCGCGGAGTAAGAGATCCGTGCCACATATGCGGAAATTAAAGGTGGATCCTTTGGTAAGTGAAATGAGCAGGGACATCAATTCTTGTTCCGTTGATTCTACTCATCATTTTTCAGCGAGACCGACACTGAAGCTAATCCTGTGTCCCACGCACAGTCCTTTTCTTCTTCATACTCCAAAGTGGTTTTATATCCCTTCTTGCTTATTGGCGAAGGAACGCCAAGACAGTGGCAACAATGCCACTGATGTCCTCACTGTCAGACGTGACGCTATCTCAGAGATGTAGCTTTGAGAGATGAAGTTCTCTATACTATTTCTTCCTCTCTCATTCGATCTTCTATCGTGCAACGTTCGCTGCTTGTTACGCCAGTCTCTGCGTCGGCAGGATTGTATAAGGCTGCTTGCAGTGGACGTAAGCTTTTCATCGGCGCAGAGGGTAATAGTAAATAAATTGGCTATCCTGCCGGGTGCATTTTCCAGGCAGCTTGCCATCCCACAGCTGGTACTCGTAATGACGTATAATGGTTTGCTAGCATTCTAATAAATTGCCGCTTTATGCCTATTATCTCTGTATTCCTCTCACGAATTATTTAGAAAACGCAAAACGTTAACATTTTCTTCTTCCTTTACTTATAATTAGATTTATCTCGTTTTGTGTACTCGCTCGGTTTTGGCTGAACAAACTTGATATTGAATTTGATTTCGATAATTTTGAAGTAAATTCGAAATAGCAGCAGGTCCTTTAAGTGTTCGAATATACAAACAGATAATATAGGATTCTTCTCGGGATCTTTCTGCAAATGCTTCACCGATTTCTTTGATCCTTATTCAAACACTGGGAAAATACACAAACCACCGAAATGCACCTCTGACATTTTATCCACAATATCTCCCTGTTACCTGTACCGAAAATGACGTCACGTTGCCGCAATATTTGCGGATAACGCGTTATGCGAAAATTTCCATATTTCCGCAGTAGCAGCGGTTTTAGCGGGTGCAGGATGAAAAATACAGCGTGTCACTGGATGAGAATAAATGGATGTGTTGCAGGTGCACTCGGCGATCCAACAAACGGGATTCAAGAGAGTGAAGAGAGGCTACAAACCTTTGAGCGTGGATAATCTGGTGCCGCTTTATCAAATAAAAAACCCGGCGAATCCTGGAAACCGAGATCCGACTGACCCCTACTTTGAGTATCAATGGTACTTGAAGAATACTGGACAGAATGGTGGTAAACCAAAGTTGGATTTGAACGTGAAAGCTGCATGGGCTCAGGGAGTTACTGGGAAGAACGTTACTACCGCTATTATGGACGATGGTAAGTCGCAAATCAATATTAAAAAATAATATCTAATTCTGTAATGCAGATTTTTTCTTTTAAAACAAACATTTTTACGAAAACCACGGTAGTCTCTTTTGGTAAATACCACTTGCCGCACACCTAACGTCAGCGATCAGGTCTCTCGTTTATTCGGATTCCATTAACGGAAAGCTCTTTAACATCTCTAGATTATGCATCGCGAGGACTGGAATCCTGCGGTTACGCGTGCATTAATTGTACGACGTCCACGGTAAGGAAATTATCCGCGAAAAGGTCTTGCAGATAATTAAAGCTATTACTAATATCAATTATCGCTACCATTGCGAATGGAAAACTCTTGTGTCAGTTAAACACTCCGTAATACCTTCTTTCGTACGGATTCGCGAGCACCGAGTGACCCGTGAGATTGAACACGTTCGTCATCCGACAAACGCAGGTTTCTTCTCGTACCAAGAAGAAACCTGTTATTATATTTCTTAACGAAAAAACTCGGGTAAATCGGTTCTCGAGATCCGAATTTTATTATGGAAATCCTGGCGAACTCAATCGGATTGTCTCTAGAGAGCCCTAAAAAACTAAGAGACTCTCCAAAGGATTGCACGTCGAAATATAAATCTCTTTCGATGAAAAACCCGAATTACATTAAAGCATCATACGTGGTAATTTATTTTTAGTAACATAAAGTGTCCAGTTTATATTGAATATCTCTGTTGCAAATTGGAAACTGACAAAGGCAGGATATTGTAATACAAGTTCTGTAGCACACACGGATCGCGGTATTTACACGTCACAGTGCATTTGGAATCGATTACGTCGATATCAATGCGCGTCATTCCACCAGCATGGACGACGAACAATCTAGTGGATTGGGAATGACGCGAGCAGGACAATCTGCCTGAATTGTGTCGACACGTAACTACCGAATGACTCATCCGTAATGTTTACGTTTCTGCTCCCCTGAATTATTATCGCACTGAGCCAACATTTTCGGGCTAACAGGTCCGATAGGATCGCGTGACAAATAGAGACGAATCCCACGTCGAAATATTGGAACATCGATTTAACTCACATTCTATTTTCATCGATAACAAACATATTGTCGTACAACTGATGATTAGGGTTAATTGGTTATTTTCTCTTACACTGACGCAAATGGGTTCAGAGAGACTCATTTGGCTAAAGAAATTAAGATTGCCAGGATCAGTCGAAAAGGAGCCATTACAAGCAACTGCACGTAATAGCCTTTAAGATCCCGAGGGACTAGTTGTTCTCTTCGTTCCACAGGATCACATTCCATTATTCTAACTTACGTAAATATCCACGTGCATTCTACCAACCTCCTTTCTTCTCCTTTGTTTCAGGTGTCGACTATATGCACCCGGACCTTAAGTATAACTACGTGAGTACAATTGTCCGTTTCTAGTACTGCAAATGCATCTCTCTTCTAGAAACCTTGCAATTTCTTCCTTCCTTTTGTCACATTGTACAATTGTATCGTGGTAAATCCTGCGCCCTCGATCGAACGAATATATGCTTTCCAATACGAGTTGAACTGCTTTAAACTCGATTCTTGCTCATTTTAAGGCTGTTCGCGACACTAGCATTATTTACTTCAAAAAAGCTGATACCTCAGGATATTGGAATTCATAATCGGTTCGATTTTAATCAATTAAAAGAATACTGATACGAATTTCTTTTTTATCCCGATTCATGAATATATATGGCACTGGTGGTTTAGGATTTATATATTAAAATTGTCTATCTTTCGACGGAAATTGTTAGACTGCAACGCTAGCAATTTAAAAGTGCATTAGCATGAGAGTGGTGTTGGGTTGAAATTCAAATCGGCGCCGGGCGTGACCTTTTCGTCGCGACGCGACGCCGCTACTCACTGTGTCATTGCCTACACTTGCGAAGGATGGTGTAGATGAACATCGTTGAAAAGCTGAATGAACTCTCTCTTTCTCTCCCTCTCCGGCATGCTATGGAATATTTTTGTCTGAATTGATCCAAATTTCATGCAGTTCTAACTTAAATTTTTCACTTTTAATTCACTCTTGTAACAGTTATAAAATAGCCTATTTTTTGGTTAAGAGAGGTGTCTACTTTTGCTAAAAGACATCGATTGGGAGTAGAAAGATAATCTGTGGTGAGTCATTTGGCACATTCGCATGCAAGGAATGTTGGAAAAGTTGTACTCGGAGTCAGTGGGGTAACTGGAGGTCAATGCATTAAATGCGGCTCAGTTGGAGTAGGAATCAGTGGTCGGGGATCAGTGGCTGAAGCCTGGAGGAGGCTGAACGTGATCGGAATCGGCTATTTGCCATGGAAAAACTTTTCTCTTTGAGTTCAAGAGAACTCGGACTTTTAACCTCTCCGCATTACTTTGAGTGTAATGGAAAATAGAACCAGTAATACATTTCATACCCAGTTTTACAGAAAGTCCACTATACTATATGTTCTAGTTCTTCAGAAACTTAAAAATCATATTTTACTTCAGATTTAAATTGCAATGTTAAGTCGAATCGAGAAGATTGAAAAAGCGTGTCATTGGTAATTATCGTACGAAAGTCGTGTGAACGAGGATTCCATGTTATTCCGGGCTACTTTGATACCTTTATAATCGAGGTTTCGGTATTCGAGCTACCCTCGTCCATCGCTCTCGATTAAAGGATAAATAAACGAAGCGTCATGGACAGGAGGAAAGTCGAGGGAAAAGTGGACCGAAGGTCAGTCACTGGATGGGATGACTTTCAAGGAGAGGAAGATTAATAGCCAACTGGCTCCACGTCTGGATACCAAGGAATTATATAGAGTAAAATTAATAGAAGAGATTCACCGTGTGCAAACCACAATCTCGTTGAAATTCGCTGATCAATCAATAGCTTGAAGTTACCCATCTATCTTGTATCATGATTTATTCATCCCCCATTACAGAAATACCACCTTATTATCGAAGTTTCACCAAAAAGTTTGAGGCGAAAGATAAAAGAGAAATATTCACGGTACTAGATTGGGAATTCTCTTATTCCTCCCGAGTCGTAACTTTAAATTGAGTCTTTATGCTCTACTTACGTCCAATTCCATTCAATTTCGCTTCAAGTGCTACTACGAACTTCGATGCAAAGTTGCAAGAGAAGCATGCAAAGAGACTGTTAAAGCCATTGGTTCGAATGGTTGGAAACATTCGCGTGGAAAAAGTTAACCGAAGACATCGTTTTATGCCACTATCATCTGGTATTACAGAAACTCGCAAAGAGTCACGCAACATTTGCAAACCACTTCGCGAATCTTTCTTTCATCCATCCGAAGAATCTTGAGGGAATTTCTTGAGCGAAACGATCGTCGTATTTTCCTCAATTGATACGACGCGAATGAATGACAAACTTCGAGAAGGTTGAATGAGAAAATCCCGATAGAACCACGACCGTTTACCTTTCTAGAATTCCTTTAATAAAAAAGTTCTTCGCCCTTAGTGCGATCGCAGTTCCCTTCTGGCGCAGGATTACCAGTTCCTTATCACGATTGGCTCCCATTCACCCAGGAAATAATTTCTGAACTCGGCTTACCACGATTGTTCCAGAATGCCAAGGCGTCCTATGATTTCAGCAGCAACGATCCTTACCCCTATCCGAGGTACACCGATGACTGGTTCAACAGGTAAGCAAAATAATTAAATCCTGACCTCATTACTCTGAATTTCCAATAGAAACTTAATCCTCTTGAAATACCTCTCAAAATATCGCAATTTAATTCACAATATTATTCGCAATCTGATATTTTTCTTGTGGCAAAATTATCGACAATTAAATACTATTTATTCTCCCAGTGAAAGAGAGCAATAATGCGTCGGTCGTGATTACCCAGTACCCATTATCGTAACACGAGAAATACGGGGAATAAATAATTTGCAGCCTGTTGCTTCGTCCTCTGGCCTGTTTTTCCACAATAGCGAGGATCAGAGGAGTAATTTTCTAAAGACGTACCCGATTCACGAGCGGAGCAGAATGAGGGAAAAAATCACGAAAGAAAGGAGAAACATTCAAGGTGCTAACTGATAAATCGATGCGGTGTTGTTCTCGATAATGAGAAATTTACTTCCAAGTTAATCGACTAAGCGGTAGTTTTATCCGTCTTTTTAACTCTCCTGGATTATACCATAGACAGCCGTAAAATTTTCAGTTTTATCGCCGGCGAATAGTTGACTGAGACAACTTACGGATATTCTTTCCGTGAAATAACGAGATCGATACTCTTAACAAGCATTCTACTTGAGAAAATACTTGAGAAAGTAGTCGAATAGCATTGCAGTTAGTAGAATAAAGGTCGAGTACAATTTCCCAAAGGTATAGGTGAAGTTATGAAAGGATATAAAGAGTGATTGCTTTATTTCTTACCTAATTAAGTTTTATTTAATTTTTATTTTATTTTTTTTATTTTTTTATTGAAGAATATGGCCAGGGAGGCACAATAATTTACTAATCAAAGACGACTTATTAAGCATCCTATAGAACGGTTTTCCAGGAGGATATCATAAACGCGGGCGGTATGTATTACGAGACTCCAGTGGTGCGGATCGAGTAAATCACAGACGGGTCTGTTATCAGACACCCTTAGTTCCCCGTAGTAGCTCGATCGGCCTTATAAAACTGAGGGGGCAGTTAGCTCTTCCTTGAAAAGAAGCTCGCGATGAGAACGCATTACTCTCGCTCTGAAGATTATTGCGGCCGAATACCGTGTGTGTGACGCTCGTAAATCGCGGTAAGCTTGCTTCGCACAGTATTATCGCGAATTAACGTTCTTCGTTAAAGGGACGAGAAAAAAACAAAGTCCCGAGAAGGAGTCATTACCGACCGACTTTCATCTGGTAATTGCCAATTATATTATCTTCAACGTCAATCTTTCATTCTGGGAACATTTCTTACGAAACTGTGCTACTGGATCAATTATCTTTCGGAAGAATACCAGGAAAGAAGACAACCTTTATAAATTGAAAAAATAAGGCAAGAAATAAATAAATAAATAAATACAGATAAATAGCTTTTAAAGATCCATAGTTCGATAATGGGTTAAAGATTTTCGTGTCTATTTTCCATTTTGCTTCCGACGGTTTCCATCGAATTCATTTTGCGAAGCAAACGCAGTGGAAGTGAACGCGCTATTCAATTTGGTTGGTTGGCGCGTGTTTCGCTAGTGTTCGTGAAAACGCGGACCCTGGTAATGGGTGCTCGTGTATGCATAGTGCCTTCCAATGTCGACGGCGCTATAACGCCTTCGAGTAACAGCTGCCCTCGTAAAATATAATGGAACTCCCGTGCATCCTTCCTTTCTTCCTTTCTTCCTCAGTCATGCGAATACATATTCAGTCTGATACGACTGACCAACCCGTTAGCGTTGCCTCTGCACTTTTCGCTCGATTAATTCGCTTCGAGTGCCGTAATATTCGCTGGTAAAGCTGCGATATATTAATGGCTCAGTGGAGCTGTATCATTTGATGCATCCTTGCACCTCGCGGATTTCGATAAATGGGTCATTTTCAGTATTATTCCACATCATTTTTTCATGCGTGTTTTTTTTGTCGCGAAGGAATCAATAAACTATTATTATATTTAATTTTGTATTATTATTATTATATTTAATATTATTATTATTATTATTATTATTGTTATATTATTATTATTATTATTATATTTAATAAACTATTAAATCGAAATGTTTTTCTTTTAAGCGAAACACTGAGATACGAATCGTGCGAAAGAATCAACTTCCACGTAATAGAGTGAGCGTTCGATATTTCGTTTATCATTCGCGTTACCCTTGTTTTGACATGAAATTGCTGCCGCGTACGATTTATTCCAGCCGAGTGGTATGTAAAGAGTCGCCTTGGTACTGGATTCACAGGATTCCAATAAACCGTTGCACAATTGGGATTCGGAGATTTAAACGCTAATAAATTCTGGAAGAACTTTCTGTATGAGTGCATTCGCTGTCGAATGCAAGCTCATTCCAAAAGTTTCTCTTTCCAGCTTAATTGCTTTCTACGCATCCGGTAACAATGATTAATCTCTGGAAGCTATTGGATTCCATTCCCTCTTGCTCCTCTCGTGTCCTTGTTCACTCTCTCTATCTCTCTTCCCCGCTCTGTGGATCGGTGATAATCCCTACAGGAACAACATTGTTCGCTGCGACACGGCATTCTCCTGTCGCAATTGTTGTTCTATCGTCCCCCAGCAAGCCCCCAATTATGCTCGAGTTATGTATCCAATCACAGGTTAATTCCAGCTTGCTAAGTGTACTTTACCACACCTCCTTTTTGATAATAATTAACGATTCTCCCGAGAATCCCTCAATCAGGATAACAATGAATTTATTTGGGATCGATGAATTATGCAAATTGATTTTATCAAAGGGTTGTGTAATAAAGTTTCATCTATCTCGAACCATTCATCGTGTTTCTCAAGGTAGAAGAGCATCTGCGAGAGACTCATCATCACATCGATGTACGCGAAAACAATTGCTTCTAAACGATAAAGGGAATAAGTATATATATATATATAGGCTAATACTGTGGGGGAGTTTGCGCTCTCGTTCCTTATTCTCATTGAATTTTTGACCTTAAGACGCTTCTACGTCTGGAATATGTCCCACTGGAATAAACCTTCAAGATCCTTTGAAGTTCCATACACTAGGAGCCTTTCTATTGAATTCCTTTGAAGTTACATCCAGTGGATTCATTGTCCAATGGATATTTCAATTTACTATAATACCTTTATACGAAATAAAATGTTCTTATTATTCCTTGGAAGAATAGTGATGAAAATATTGTTTCCAGTCACGGCACAAGATGTGCAGGCGAGGTAGCAGCAGCGCGAGATAACATGGTGTGCGGAGTTGGAGTTGCATACGATTCGAAGGTAGCTGGGATCCGTATGTTGGATCAGCCCTACATGACCGACCTAATCGAGGCGAACAGCATGGGCCATGAGCCCGACCTGATCGACATTTACAGTGCATCCTGGGGACCCACGGACGACGGGAAGACAGTCGATGGTCCGCGAAATGCGACGATGAGAGCTATCGTACGCGGAGTTAACGAGGTGGGCATCACTATCAACCACTTTGCCTAACAACATTCATCGATAAAATTGCATTTAATTGAACACTAGGAAGCACATACTCCTCTCCACACAATTCATTTAATTTTCCTCGAACGATAAATTTGTTTGCCGAGCCAAGCCTATGGACGATGAACGATAGAACGTATTCAGGAACAAAAAAAAATTTTCCACCATAAGGATATTCTTGGAAATTGGACTGAATTGCAGGATGAAACTTGAAGTTTGCATAATATGTCGGAGTATAAGGTATTCTGATTTCTCGTGAGGATCAGCTAGTGAATCTCATAGACAAACTTTTTTTCATCCGGAATCTAGATTCTGGCAGATGAATCCTTTGGAATTCACGATGGACTAACTCCAATAACGAAGTTGAATTCCACATTTCCCTCGTTGAATTTTCATCGAAATAATCCTGCACGTTGGTTCTATTGAAGCGCGTGTAGTTCGTCCAGTTTTCAGTATCGAAGCACGTACACCAAATTTCCAGGATTCGAATAGAATTCTGTTGAATAAAACTCTGACGTTCCATTTACACCTCTCGCATGGTTTAGGTATGTGTTATTCGTTCCACGAAGTCGTCAGGATAGCAATATCTCGAAAACGAATTCTGGGAAGTTTATGTCGGCAAGATGTCCAGTAGTTCCTTGCTAGGTAATTTGGGCTGTCGTTTGGTGCGTCGGATGGCCCCCTTTACGATCGGGGCGTAGAAAAATCAGGGTGACTCCGAGCGAGCCAAAGAACCGTACCGTAAACAAACTGTTTCGCTTCTATTGATTTTCGTTTGGAAAAAATAGTCTTCAACGCGCACTGGCTTCGCAACTGACTGGCAATGGTCTTCTTCTCGAGTTCTTTGCCAAACGCCCACGCAGAGGATCTCAAAGGCGTCGGTAGAAAGCAAATGTCTGTCTGCGTCAGTACACCCCGTGACGTTGGATAACTGCCTTCTCCGCGCCTAAAAAATCCCCCTCGAACTTCTATTTTTAACTCTTGGATCCTGATCTACGTCAACGAAAAGAATTTCGCCAGCATTCACGAATCGGCGTCGATTTGCCTGGAACGATTGGCGCCGTCAATCGAACGCGCTTAATTGGTTCGTTCCGCGCGAAATATCATTTTCGACGTTTCGCAAGCTGCGCGGGCGACAATTACGTGAAATCCAATCAGCGAGCAAAGGCATGGAGAGAAATATCACGACGTAATTGTATTTTGTGACAGCATTGCCAAGGCTAATTACCTCTGCAATTAACTTTTCGGACTACGCGTGTCAAAAGTGAAATTCTTAACGACAAGTAAACGGAAAAATAGAATTATTAACAACAATTACCCACCAGTCGATTGACAAATAGCGATTGTTCAATGTGGCTTGGATTCACCACATTTTCCCCGGAGAATCCAATTTTGTGGATGAATCCCAAAATCTTGTTGAAGTCAATTTAAGACCAGATTCCAATATGTGCCAGGGTCAAGATTCCACCGTTTCCAAGTCGCACAAATCCAATGGCGGATATTTGCTTCCGCAAATTTTCTGCAAATTTCCCACTTTGTGTTTATTCAAGCTAATATCCAGCCAATTTCCAGCTAATTTCCAGTCTCGTGGTGGCTGCTAATGCACTGGTTTCATTAAAGCTGACAGGGTTGTTCGCAGGGAAATTGCCCCTATTACGACGGATTCCCTTTAATCGATCTCCTCGTTCTATGCGTGCCCGTAACGCGTGTGTGGCCGACTCTCCCAGTCTATGACTCGTTCCGTTTTAGCACTTCGACGAATCGATCCTCATGAAACTGTCAGGAGAAACACGGCAAACCACTTGTGCAATAGCTACTGACAGTGACTCATCGTTTCTTGGGGGGTGGTGGGATGGTTTTTGTCTTGCAGGGTCGACGGGGTCTCGGTAACATCTACGTATGGGCATCCGGGGACGGAGGCGAGGAAGACGACTGCAATTGCGACGGATACGCAGCGAGCATGTGGACTGTTAGCATTAACAGTGCCATTAACGACGGACAGAACGCCCATTACGACGAGAGCTGCTCGAGCACCCTCGCTTCCACTTTCAGCAATGGTGCCCAAGACCTCAATATTGGCGTGGTGAGTCGTTGAGACCAGGTTGACTCGTTTCATTTTTTCTTTCCACATTTGCTTTCTTAGTCAAGTGGTAGAGGTCAATATATGTATGTACTCTCTGGCTGACGAATAATGGGCTTGTACTACTGACGATTAATAATCTTGTGTATTGAGTTAAATTTTCAAAATTTTCTTAACCATGGAGCGAGGACTTTCGAAGTTACTTATTTGCAAAGTGATACGCTAGTTCAACTGGGAGAAGTTTAATTTGAAATCCAAAGAGGGTGTAATGGGAAACTCGAACGAAATTCGCTGCAAAGTCTGCGGGATTAGTTTAGGAGAATGATAAAAGTATTTAAGGTATGAGGGTACTCGAAATTTTGAGAGAGCGAGTGAGGGATAGAGAGAGAAGATGCGGCGCGAAAATAAATGAAGTTTCCGGACACAAGCGGGGAATCTCGTTACCCGCTACACTTGGAGAATGTACAATTTAAATAGAGTGCGCTTGTGCACGTGCCTCTCCACCTGTATCCGTGAATTTCGCATGCTCTTAGTCAGCAGGATAGTTAGCGACTACTCTAAGTTACTTTATTTTTTCATGAAATTACTCGTGGCTTCTTTCGGTTCACATTAGCGGAATTACAGTAATGAATAGTGTGAATTTATGCCGGAAAAGTAGAAGAAAGAAGCTTGCGAACAAGGTGAAAAACTTTGTAGCAATGTGAACAAATTATGTACTGCTTTCATCCGCGGCTTTTGTCTTCGGAAGTGTCGGAGCATCGATAAAATCGCTTGACACAAACTTTGGGTGACGGCCAGCTTGAAAAAAGACGTTGCAATTTCCCGAGGAATTTCAAACTTCGGAAGAGAGATACTACAAGTTTCTACGGACGAGTTTCCAATAGTTGCCTCTCGAGACAAGAACAGTTTCAATCTCATTAGTCTCGTTCACTCAGGCTCATTTTTAATTTATTAAGAAATTATCATTAGTTTGCAGTGATAGAAAGAGAAGTGTCTTATACAATAGTTTCGTTGCGACGCATTTTGAATATCGCGAGCAATAATAACCAGATACGATGGAATATCGTGGGAGGAAGAGTATATTATTAGCGAGAGTTTAACAAGCCAGTTTGACACATCGTGGGTGTTCATGGTACACGCATAAGAGTAATCGCGGTGTCAAAATCCAAGTTGCCCCAGATTGGGGTTGATCAAAAAATATCTCGAGTCCGTGGGTGGATTTAACTTCGTTACAATTGTTAAAAGGCTACTTTGTACGTACTTGCTGAAATTTGCTGTCGCAGCTACTTTCGTATTAAGGGTAAAAGAAAATTACTGTGGTTAAAGGAGGGGGAGAAAAAAAAATCTGAAAATACCATTGGCCGGTGGAAAAAAGATGAGGTGCTGGTGGAGATTTAATTTTGTATTAATTTTGAATCCTTCGGAGTTGTGGGAGCGTGATCGTTGGGAACACAGCACCCTATTAAAGCGCCGATCAAAAAAGGGTCTCCAAAGGCTGGATCCCAGGGTCGCTGAAATGAAATCCACCCCCACAGCGAGCTCTTATTATTCGAAATTGCAAGATGAGACTTAGCTCTTCGCGGACACGGTGTCAAATACATCGTATTGGGATATATCATGCTGCTTGACTTATGTCTCAATCCTACTGGACTAACTTTCCAAAATCTCCTGAATCTGTCTGAATGGGCTCTCGAACTTTTAAATCGACTTACTGAAACTTCTTTAGAAGACATCGTTATAATCTAAGAATTTCTTTTATTTAATAAGTTACTTTTTTTATTGCGTTGAATTTCTTTATGAAACGTTGTTTTATTCGCGTTCCTGGCTGTAAGGGAAAATAAAAGTGAGTCTCAGTGGTTCGCGGATTTCCAGGGTGGTTTTAAATAAGTGTAAGTACCATCGCGGTCGTATTGCGTGTGTGCGTCAGGCTATTTTACCTCGCCCTTAAGGATTATTTTCCTATCTTCAACTCAGCCCGCGGGAGCTTACTAGACCCTCGTAAACTTTATGCCGCGACTTTATGGATGTGCCTATCCAGATCGATTCCCTGCCAGTGTATGCTTCTCTCCCATTCCGTCTCGCTCCTGCCGGACTTTGATATTTGTAAACAATGCAAGAGGTCACCCGTCAAACTCGTCACAATGGGATTTCACAATGACTTGATTTCACCACACGAGTCATTGTCTTTGTAGAAGTTTGTTAAAATTTTTATGGATCTCATGGAATTCTGTGATTTTCCTGATAAATATGTCTGTGTTAGAATTCTTTCTCGCAGTTTATAATATATCACTCTTCTCGTACGAGATTGTATGGATATCAGTGACCGAATAAGTTTCGTAAGTGATAAAGTTGTAACATGTTTCGGATTTAACAGCGTGAGCAGGTCTCGGTTATCGTGGTTTCCTATGCTGTTCCCTAGTGACCGTGGGAAGCCGAACTTTTAATGCGAAAACTTTTCCGAATTTCGATAGATTGACCAACATTCTGAAGGAACTAACTTTGCCGTGGGATGCTGTTTATCATACTTATGTACAGTTGGTTATGCAACACTTATGCAACAGGCTCTTTACACATAAGTACTCATTACTTACTCCTCGAATTACGTTGATTATAAATGGATTTTTAAAGGAATATGAAACACAGTACGAAGAATGAATTTCATTTAAATTTTTCATGATTAATAATAAGTGAAAAAGCCTTGAAAATCGTTTAATAAGTTGACAAAAGAATTGGCGAGGGTAGAATCGTCAGTCAGGAGCCCGCGTAATCAAAGTGTGCAAACACCAGTAGATAAGACCCGTAATTCACCAGCCCACGCGTCCCGTGATCTACCTTAATTAAAAAGCAGCGAATCATGAGTATGCATAGGGAAGTACGCAATCTTTTTCCCTTTGCAGGCAACCACCGATCTCTATGGTGAGTGCACGAAGATGCACAGTGGAACATCGGCAGCCGCACCGGAAGCCGCGGGAGTGTTTGCCCTCGCTCTTGAAGCCAAGTAAGTCTTATGTACACCAATTCTACTTGGAATTTTTTAATATTCTATCCTCTCCTGATAAAGAATACCGTTCCGATAGACATATCCTCTTCTCCATTTATATAACGCGCGTAATAAACGGCTAAAGAAAATCGCTTTAAAAAGGAATACTCCCTGCCTCGTAAAAATTGATAGCTTCTTGAGTTACACGCCGAGGCTCGTCTTCCTCACAGTCGAAGATCGTTTTCTAAAATACATCTGCTAGATCGAGCTGCCAACTCGGTTTACCTCGATTCCAAGATATTTGAGATTGGAGCTCGCTGCGCAGATGATTGCGACAGTAAAAAGAAGCTATTCGCGAAATGTCGACGAGACGTCTTCTTAGCTCGATAACCTCAGCTGGTTTTCCTCTATATTGTGGGGTATATAATCCAACGATAATACTGAGAGTAATACTTAAGCCGCTGGATATTGTGCATTTTGTACTTGAGACAGTTTCATAGCTATATGTATAATCTTGACTTACCGTCGAACAGTGATAGTAAATTGCATCGAAACCTGGATTCACGATTTGATCGAATTTTATAAACCGCATGATCCGAAAATGCATTTTTTCAGGTGTCACGAGCAGACGTTGCTCTCTTGGTCGCTCGATTGATATTGAATCAAGGATAGGAGTGGGGAATTTTAATTACGAGTGCTGTCGGCGTAAACATCGTAAAAGAGCGCAGCGGCACCGCGAGATATTTACCCAGCGGCATGTTTACGGGCGCGTGCTTGCGAACGGAAATAAATTCAACGATGAACAATCGCGTGGGTGCAGAAGTGTGCACCGATAGGAAATTACGAAATTAATTTCGTCGTCAGGCGTTAAGCTCATCGGCGCGGTGCGGCGCGGTGCGTCGACCACCGCACGGATAATGAGAACGATCGTGTAATTAAACATCCGAGCTATTGCATTATCGCTCGCTAATGAATCTTACAAATTGAACTACCCCCGTGCCAATTGCAATTTACCACGCGCTGGATAACATTTTGGCGATACTCGACAGTGTGTAAATTTCACGGAAATTGATGATGCAAACTATTGGCTGTCTCCTTTACTCGCGCATTAAATTATAATCCCTTTTCCAGGGCAATATTCCTCGTTGCGACATATGTACACGTAACTCTCGCTGCTTTTATATCCCCGATAAATCCGCTTTAATTTAGTATCGCCGCATCTTCCACTAAAATGATATTGGTATTCACGGGGACGTTCCCAGTGCGACGATAAAAAAGCGCTTAATGTTAAAATATCGGTCGGTCTGCTGCGCTACGTGCGATTCGAATCTTCAATTGCTCTCGGTAATTAATTCAAATCGCATGGTGCACCGAGCGGAATTCTCCTCCGAGACAGTGAATTTTTAAATCTTCTTGAGGAGATTAACATTAATGTGGTACGTGACGAGAAAACGAGTAGTATTTTAATTGCGGAAACTCTGTCGTCAGAGTATGCAAATGTACTATTACCCCGCTATACGGTGATATTGTTAGTGACTCTAATTAAATTCAATTTGGCTGATATGTGGAAATTGAAATTATACTTGTGTAGCTTAAATATTCTCGAACCAAAGTTGAAATAATCGTGAAATTAAATCTGACCAGGTTTATCTCATTAGTCTCTTTCATAAACGCCGAACGAGTGGAGTTAAAGTAATTAAACTTTCGGAATTTCGTGCTGTCTAGCCAGACACCTGTAAATTCCAAGCAGATTCTAAACTGGTTGAGACTACTGCTAACCAGACCAGCTGGAATTCGTGATTCACCCTCGCGATCTTTTCAATTAGAATTTACCGAGGCGATACACGGAGCAATAAAATTGGCCTGATACGTAAGAGTGAGCAGTTCTCCAGCGTTACAGCATTAGTTACCCAACCCTTTCCAGTGCGTACAATATCTTTTTGCCCTCGCCCCATCGTTAATTTCATACCTTACCGCTCAATTAAGTTTTTACACAGAGCTCCTTTCGAGCTTGCATCGACAAAAACTTCCAGTTACCAACAGGCTAAAGGAGAGTTTCTCCAGGTTTAAATTACATTTTGAACATCGTTCTGAACTTAGCAAACTTGTTTCTATCCCTGGAATCTCTCTCTCTCTTTCTCCCAGTCCGCAGCTGACTTGGCGAGATATCCAGCATCTGACTGTCCTTACCTCGAAAAGAAACTCCTTGTTCGACGCTAAGGGACGTTTCCACTGGACAATGAATGGCGTTGGATTGGAATTCAATCACCTCTTTGGCTATGGGGTCTTGGACGCCGGTGCCATGGTCGCTTTGGCGAAGAAGTGGAAAACTGTGCCACCAAGATATCACTGTGAAGCTGGGGCCGTTCTGGAAACCCAGTGAGTACGGTTGAACGAGAGCACAAATTGGAAATCGCAAATAAATCGTGCCGAAATTAAAGGGGAATGAAAACAATCGAAAAAAGCCGTAGCGACTGGATTCGTATTTTTTCCAATCACGAAGGTCAAAGGACACGGTTATAAAGGTGTCGAGTGCTTCAAGAGAAAAGCAAACGAGCGAAGGGCTTTCGTCCTTAATCAGTGGAAGGTCGAAAGTTACGTAAATAAGGATAAAGGCCTTCGTCGAGACTATTGTTTATGGACGAGCAAAGTATCGATCCTGGGACCTTTGGCTCCTCCTTCGTTCTTGATAGAGTCGTTATCGGTAACATTAGCGATAAATATCGTCAAGTAAAAAGTAATTAAGAAATAAATAGAAATAAATGAACTAGCAAAAGACGTTCTGCTGAATAGCAGGATTATTAAGTTTTATATGTTGGTCTTCTTGAAATATCGATTAGGATAAGAGTCGGTTATAGTTCGATGCTCCTTTGCACTTTACCGCGAAAGAGGAAGCTGCCTAATCTCATTCTTCTTTAATGCCTCAGCACTTCCCTCGGAAAGCAAGGTACTTCCGACAATAAAGGAAGGTTTTGCTTCCATCGGTCGCGTAAATGGAGAAAAATGAATTTCTCGTTTCAACGGAACCGGGGCTGCAAATCTGTTTTCAGAGAGGTCACGAGCGAACGCTCGCTTCTACTGAAGATAAAGACGGACGCCTGTGCTGGGACGGAGTACGCCGTGAATTATTTGGAACACGTGCAAGCAGTCATTTCCATAAACGCGTCGCGACGTGGTGATCTCGAATTATTCCTCACTTCGCCAATGGGTACCAGGTATTCCGAATTTTTCAATTTATTGCACCGATAAAAAGTGAGGATCAATGATGGTGTTTGGTCAGTGAGAGTGGAATTGTTTGCTTTCCAGATCCATGATTTTAAGTCGCAGGGTCCATGACGATGACCACAGGGATGGCTTTACGAAATGGCCCTTCATGACGACGCACACTTGGGGAGAATATCCCGAGGGAACTTGGTTGTTGGAGGTAAATAGTTAGAAAAAAATCCATCTTCGAAAAATGATCGCTAAGGAGGTGACGAATACGACAGGTGTGATCGTAAAGAATATTCATCTTCTGCTAACGAGCTATCCCCTCATCGTTCAGAATTAATGTCCTAGTAATCTGGCGAAGAAAAACTCAAGGTCTATCTTAATCGCCCCTTATCGGATACCTCGTTGACCTTTACTCCCTCTGCACAGTATTCATTTACTAATTCCGGAGTAGAATGTCATCTTCGTGCAAATATGGATTTAATTATAACGATTCATACATAGTACTTTTAGTGACGATATCTTAAGAAGGGGACATTTTCTAGGTTGTCTTCAACTCTAAGGTGCCTCAGCACGGATGGATAAGAGAATGGACCCTGATGTTGCATGGTACAAGCGAGCCGCCATACACGGGTTTACCAGCTGCAGATCCACATTCGAAGCTCGCAATCGTGAAGAAAGCCCACGAGGAGCGTTCAACCGCGATGTAACGAATAGAAGCCACCACCAGAGGATTCTAAGGACGTTCATATCGGAATTCACGCAACCTCTAGTCTTATCGGTTAAGCATCATTTGTACACTCGTGAATACTCGAACGTAGCCACCCCCTCCCCCCACCAGCCCTTCTCCGCGATTCTTCCACGCGTGGAAGCTTTCGCCTTCGTTGGTTCCTTCTTCTGCATCGTCGTTGCGTTCGAATCGTTTTCGCGCCGTCGTGACTCTGCTTCCTTCCTACTAACGACTAATGTATAATTCAACGTTTTGTTGCTACGTTGTAATTTTAAGAGGTTTACTCTTGCGTTACGATGGTTGTTCAATTGTGATATATGTACATGCATCCAGTCTTGTTTCCCTGGGACGGAGTCCAGCTTGATTTTTGCCAAGCGTACGCCCAAGGCTTGAAAGGCGACTGGCACCAGTTGTAAGTCTCGTGGATCTTGATTAATCTTGGAAGAATACGAAAGACACCGTCAAAAGGAGAAAATTGCAAAACGATCACTTGCGATGAGAGATAATTAATGTCAGTTGCATTGAAGTCTGTTATTTGGGAACAATTATTCTTGCGATTTCTCCGTTTTGACTTTGTCACCTTTGAGCGGTCTCCGAATCAATTCTTGCGACTCTGAACGAGAAGAACGTCAGGGGAAGCTGCTGAGATATTCGGGAAGAAATGGTCCACGCGTGCAAACGCTCGCATATTCTCCTTAAGAGTTACGAGTTCACCTCGAGGGAAGATTAAGGGTGTGGAGTGTCAAGTTTCGGATTTCCTATTTTTTATATGGACGTTTCCCGAATCTTCCTTTTAGCGAAAGGTGCTCAGGGCGTCGACCAGGACGTTTTACCAGACCAGATCTCACGTGAGCACGTATCCCAGGTGCACCCACTTACTTAATACCTATCGTATATATCAAAATACATATCCGCGGATATCGAATCTTCCTCCCTACGCACAACGTCACGTCCCGCAGAATAAAAGAATTTATCATTTTTTACTCAAGTTCGAGCGCATTAGTTGTCGAAGATCCAGCTACTGCTGAATCGATGTATTCGAGTCAAACGACGTTCGTACGCGTGGACCAGTTTCATTGGAGTCTAGTGCTTGCGCTGCATTCTGATTGCCATCTTACATGCTTAACCCTCTATAATGTTACGTATTTTAAGTCCCACATTGATATGATTCGATTTTAAATCTCATCCCTTTAGTTCGAGTAAAGAAAGTTTGTTCTTCTACGTATTAGTTACAAGTATGTAACTGTCTCTTAGTTTATTCTTAGAGGATTTTCTTGATTTTAGGAAAGAGGAATCGAAGTGTAGAGGGTTAAGTTAGTACGCGTGACAATTTTTCCAAAGTAGTATCACAGATACCTCTTTTAAATTTGGCTTATGCGATATCCGTCGAAAACGAGTCTGCCCATAGATTTTACGAACCTGTGTGCCACGAGCCCGATCGAACCTCATAGTTTCGCCAGTGGAAACGGTCGTCGTTTACGATATCAATCAGTATTAGAGAGTTACCAGGGTGTCAAGCTTAACGAAACGAAACATTCGATCGATTTTCTTGCATTTCCAGCTTTCGATGTATCTACCGAGAAGAGTACAAGTCGTTCTGGGTTATTTGTCGCGTGAAACTACATTCTGGAACCACGGGATCACGTTTGGAATTCTCCAAACGAGGTTGGGCTCCCGCTTCCAGAAGAATTTCCCGTGATGGATTGCCGATCGTATCCGCACGAAATTCATCTCGATCAATTTATTATTTATGCCGAAAAGTTCCATCTGTTTCTTACGATCAAACAAAATCGTTTCTTCTTGTCGTTTATCGATACTCAAATCCCAGGATTATTTTCAGGAAGCTGAGTGAATCATAATTTGCACCAGGAACATATTCAACTTGCCTAAAATAAATGTGTGTATGTAAAATCAGAACTTTTCGACATATGTAATTCTATACTATATGCGCCTTGCGAAAAGTACCGCAGTTTCGCGCGAGCGAATCTATCGGCGTTTCTATTCGGATCGTCGAATTTATTTATGTTGAAGAGCGTCTAAGAGAGAAAGAGGGAAGGAGAGAAAGTATAAAGAGAAATTGTGAGCGTTCCACGAGTGTGACGCAAGGGATGAGAGTACACGTGTAGATACTCTAGAGACGTAGCGATCAGAGAGTTTGAATATATTACGTATAAAGAGAAAAGATACATATTATATAGTTGAAGTGAATTTAATCAACCTTATTCTGTACGTCTGATGTACGTGAATGAATAAAATCTTTATTTTTTGGCCTGCATCGTTTTTATGTGCTGCACCCCGAGTTCCACGTTAAGTTTCAGTTTAATCCTGCGTCTCTGATAATTCCATCTCCATTATAATTCGTTTTTACATGTTCAATTTCAGAAGTCCGGAGAGATGGCAAAATAAGGTTGACTAAAACAGCCCAATTTGTTTAACGTACGATTTTCAGATCTACACTATTTTCAGATTTCTTTCAACTTCTCTATCTTAGGTAGTCAAACTGCAGGAATCGAAGAATCAGAATGTAGCGGGTCTACATACTCGTTTTGTACGGGAATAAAGTTTGTCTATACCAATATACCAGTTACAAACGTAAGCAGGATCTCTTTTGTCAGATAAGGGACCCACTTATTCTACTAGTCGTACGAAATCTCTGTATTCCTCGAGAAAAAAGACTTTGTGCTATCTCTCTTCCAGAGCATCTGTTCCAGTTAAACCACACGTTGTATCTAGATTAAAGGGAACCAGTGTACCGAAACACGACGTGTTACATTAAATCGCATTGACAGATCGACTTTCTCTCTCTCTCTCTCTTTCTCTCGCACACTCTCTGTCCCTCACCATTCGCCAACCAGGAAATATGTACGTCAGTGCTTATGTACCTCGTCTAATCCGCTTACCCTTGCTCTATACAATCCTCACTCACCAGTCAGACAATCCTCCCAACAGGCAAAATTCCCCGTAAAAAATGTACGCTAACTAAAACGATGAGTCACGGGATAATGAAGTTAAATTTCCTATTGCGGCGTTAATACCCTGTTAGAATAATTCACGAGGCGGCGTAGGATAAGCGAAAAAAGGGATGAAGGGAAAATTCGCCGAAAATGAATTGCACAGGTTCGCTTCTCTCATCTTTTTCTCTTCTCTTTCACTCCGAAGCTAGCTGTCTTTTTGTTTGAAAACAATATCCGCGCGTATGGAATGCGCTAGTGTTAGAGGCCAGGATAAAATCCCCGACCTAGCGCTTTCAATTTTTTCGCCCGGAAAGCCGTGGAATTTTTGGAAATGCATGCATCCGGCATTCGCGACATCACTGTTCCCGCAAATAAGCAATTCTCCGAGGGGCTACGATCGATCGTGGTCTTTTAATATTGGAGTGCTACCGTGTCGTAATGACAAACGAAGACGCATCAGTGAACAGGAGCTCGAAACAAATTGCAATTGCAATGAAAAGCTATGATAGTTGTGCTATACTAACGGATTGGCATCGACCCGGGTATGCGAGCCGCTCAGCGACGAATTTGCATAATTGGTAGCCAGTGTTGTTGCACTGGTGGTATTTGCGCGGCTTCGCGAAATTTCGCGCGACTCGCAATTAAAATTCGCCAAAGGAATGTACCGTTCCTCTCGGACAAGAGGAAGAGAAATATTAAATCGCGGCTCAATTGAGCCATGCATTTTAATAGCTCGCCGCTTTTAATAGCGGTACACTCCGGATAAGGGCAGAAATTCGCAAACTTGCGACCGGTTCGCGAATCTCGTTTCGCTGAGAGTGACGTGGATCGATCGCTCGTATGCAAAAAGGAGAAAGGGGAAAGTTAGGAAAAAAAAGCCGATGGAGCCAGTCGCCCGGAAGTCTGCTTTGAAAAATCGTGCGTTCCAAAGTGCAACGATGTACAGGAAGCTAAGCTACGACATCCGAGCTTTTTAAAGGAGAGGGGCCACCGTGAGTACGATGTGAGATTTCGAGACATTTCATTAACTCGACCCAGATTCGGATGCGCCGCCTCGCGTGCTCGAAACAATTCGTCCTTCGCATGAGATTCCCCGGGAATCTTATTCCCACGGAAGTTGGCTCCGTTCGCGGCCGTCTGCCAGACGCACCGCGCGACTCGTCTGGGGATTCGGTCAGTCGTTCGCTTATCGATCTCGGAATTATGCGAGGGAACCGAGGACACCAGGAAATCCGCGAGATACTGCACGCTTCCGTCAGTAAACAATACTGGTGCCAGTGGATTGCTTTTGCCCTTGAGATTGATCTCTGATCGATCGATCGATGTTGCTATTAGCGATTGATCGTGATCTGCAGAACTCAACAGGATCGAGACCATTGCTAATCTTTTACACTGTACATCTTGTGTATATTCCTGACCGCAGCCTAAATAAATTTGTAGTGGACTATAAAATTAGTTGGATTAAATCTCTGTTTGCTTTGCTTCTTCTGGATTCCGTTTTTTCTTTTCTCCTTTTTTATATACATATCTCTGTATGCAGCATTATTCTTCCTCGTTTTATGTAACTTTATATGACACAGTACTAAAACAATAATATGCAATCTTTTTTACTTAAACTTTTATACCGTTTACTCATCTCTTAGGACACACGAGTTCTCTCGTACCATTGCACGAATGTTTTAACGAGCTGACGTCAGATTCCTCTGACAGAGAGTTCCCCGACGAAATCTCAGAATTGCAGCCGACCCGTGCTCCAATTATCCCTCGCGATCGTACAATATTTCTTAACTACCCTCGGAGATTTTATCTCTCTCACTTGGAAGGCCATGGAAAATAAGCTGTGAGATATGTATGTATGTACCAGGAGTGATCACTCCGAACCCGGGGAACACGCGACGAAACTTTCAAGGAGAGCCAGCCAATATATTCAAAGTGTATCCACGAAATAGCCCTCAGACAAACTTGCCGTACCTCCTTCAGCCTGATCTAACATACGATAATAGTACTTGAGTATCTCAACAAGCGACATTTAACAGTTCCGCTCTTCCAGAAGAGCCTTCTCGACTCGGCGAATAAATGACTCGTTCAGAACTCTCCTCTGAAGAACGTTAAGGAAGAGTTTTAAGAATTTCTTTGATACGTCACGATGTAACGTAACGTTAGACTGAATTTTCCGTCATTCGAACGAAGCTGAAATAATTTTTTCTAGAGTTCTTAAAAATTCTCCAGCTTTCGGAATAGAAGCCATACATTTGGAGGATACCTTGGAGGATGTATGAGCGAGAATGGAGAAGTTTTTGCGAGCCGAATTCGGCACCCTTGAGAGTAGGAGGCTCGCGTCGCGACGTTTGAATATCGAGGGCTTGCGCGTTGCAAGCACGAACTTACGGGGCTTTGGCGGCGGTTGTGCGAAAGAGAGGCAGGGAGGTTTGCGAGCGAGGGTGGGAGGAAGAACGCGCGGGAGTAGTGGCGCGAGAGTGAGAGCGAGACCGAGAGCGAGAAGGTAAGAGTCGGCTCGAGGGAGAGAGAGAGAGAAACGTGGCACGGTGGTTGAGTCCGGTCCGGCAGTCCGCGTGTTACCCCCAGCCGTAAAGCAGGGTCGCGTTTTCTCCACTTCCGGTTTAGTCCACGTCCGAGAGATTCCAGAGCAGAAATCGAGCTGCCTGGTCTTCTCACGCGGCTTCTTCGCAGTGGAGTCTCGCGATCGCGGATCGAGTCAGTGAGTCGGAAGTGACGTTGCAAAGAAGAGTTTTTCATTGGAAGAAACGAGGCTTTTGACTTGGTCTCGATCTTCTCGGTAAGATAATCAAATTCTAGTAATTTTACTATTTCCGAGTGAATTAAGCAAATTCTGTATTCCCGACTTTCAATTCTTATTATGTATCCGCAATGATCTCATCAAGCGCGACTTTTACGTTTCTCAGCTGCTTATCGCATTGATTTTGGATTTCCCTCGATGCCGAGTGTCTACAGTGTCTACCTTGGGGCGATTCGCGTAGGTTTTAGACAGTAGTAGCTGTCCAAGTGAAAGCTAGTTTGCGAAGGCTGACGAATATATCTCTTACCTCCCTTCTCCAACGAAGCATCCAAAACTAACGGAAATGTTATCGCGAGAAAATATTTTATTTACGACTGACTGAACGCACGTAACTCGATTTAAAAAGTTTCCGAGACACGGGCAACTTTTCCGGCGCGTTGCCTCCGATTCTCCTTGCTCGTTCACTTGTAGCTCTCGATCTTGAGGGTCTTCGAGATCGACGATATTCTCTTCGAGAATCTTTCCGATGAAGTGTTCCTTGCATTTATGATGTTTCACGAGTGATCGCACTTCTTCGCGATTCGTTTGCAAATCCCTCCTGTCTCGACTCTTCTCGAGGCCTCAATCACGCACTCCATTGACTGGAAAATGTAATCTCTTTGCCCTCGGCTGCTATTTTTACCTCCTGGCAAAAAATACTGTGCGGATGTGTTATCACGGTAGACACGGGTTGCTATCAATAACAGCACCGCGACCAAGTCTACTAGTTACTTCTATATATAGAAGTCGCGTCGATCCTTGACCAGCTGAATAGGAACAATGCGCTCCGTTACCTCTTTTGTCCTCTCGAACCACACTGCTGTCTTCCTTATCTTTCACCTTGCCGTCTAATGTTTCACGTTAGTGTCTCTCGTTGCGCCTTATCGACTCGGTAATTCCCCGATATCGTTCATTAGCAACTATCATTCGGATGGTAATTAGGCTACTGGTACTTTCAATTTATTATTTTTCGACTTTCTCTCTGTCTTTCATACTCCACATAATTCTCTCTGGTTTATTACTCTGCGAGGCCACGTGGCCGGCACTCTAATTATTTTATCTATACGGCCATTGAGAAATACTTAAGAAATTTCGCCACAGAACTGCCATAGAGAATATTACCCAGCCGTTAGCCAGCGCGATTTAAGCGCGAGAGGGTTTTCCCGAGAATTACCAATTCCCCTATACAACCAGACTGCTCACAAGTAATCGTTAATCGAAGCCCAACGTGTCACTGATAAACAGATTATACCTCGCCAATCTTACTTTGGATCGCAAGACAAATTGCGTGGTGTCACGAAAATTTCGTGGTTCTCGTGGTTCGAAAAAAGACGCTCGATAGATCGAATCTCGCGAATTAGCCTCGTGATTATCCTCCAAGTGCTCACGAAGATCGTTAATTGATTAGGGTGAAATATCGAATTCTAAAAATAGTCGGTCTGACACCGAGAGAAGTACATTGGAATTCGGTAGTAGAGGTACTATCAGTCATCCGAACTTTCAGTTTCTCAGGGTTCCGATAAACATGGAACAGCAGGTTCTTAATCGGCAAGACACGCGCAAGTAGTAATAACGGGACTAACATTCATCACGCTAGTCTTCCTGACAGTGACAGATTGCACAGAGGCATGGAAAACGTAACCATTAACAGGTATTTCCGCGAAAAAGGCACGCTAAACATTCGTCCATCATTCGGTAGAGCGGCGCATCCTTTGTGCGAGACCTGGACTCACGAAGACAAAGGGGTTTCGTGATAAAAAGAAAAAGGTTGCGGCGCGGCGACGGCGGGGAATGGTTCCGCTCGGCTGGTACAATTTTCTGACCGCGTGCCAAATGATGTTAGTTCGGATCGGGGGTGAGCCAACAATTATCCCCTTCCACAGAGGCGAAGAGACGTTCCGTTTTCACCCAGATCCAGTCTGAATTATAACACCCAATTTTCTTCCTTCGCATATACGTACAAACAGAATTGAGAACTGTCCGGTTTCTCGTTAGCTCGTCGAGCAGGAACCGTGATTCCCCGGAACTTTCAGCTCGCGATCATCCCCTTCGGAAGGGGCAATAACTCTTTCCTAAATCCAGGGCATTCCGTATTAGAAAGCGTTACAGTTGATTCTCCTATGTAATCTCTATATTCAACGCGCTATAGATCGGGCTTGGCCAGCTGTATTTGCCGTAGAAAATACACCAAAAGAGACCCCGTCATGTTTTCCCTTTTATTCTCCATTGATCAAATCCGTACAACTTTTTTTACCTCTACCGAATACACTCTATTGTATTACTTTCATATTATTCCCCATGACCGACATTACATTTATCAAGAGTACCTGCGTATTCGTTGTCCTCGGCCTATTTATTCGCAGCGAGTATCGAAAATCCAACATTAATAAGCAGACTGAATAAGTTAAAAAGTGCATTTTATGCATTGAGCAAATACTTGAAAAAATGTAGATATTTCGATGAAAATCCGCAGGATACTACTACTAAACAGTATTACCAGATATTGCAGTGAATCCGTTCGTTCAAAGAATGAACAAGTCTATTTGGCATTCGATACAGGAATCTATCAATATCTTACATCCCAATCGTCTTCAATCGTCCCCAATCGACTCTTCTTCCATACTATTCCAACTTTTCATCGATCCTCTTGATTTCTGCTTGCAGAGGGAAATAAGAAGAAAAAAATAAAGAATCCGAAGAGTGCAGTGGGCCCGTAATCATCGCAGCCCCCAATGCGTCGGTGGAAAGTGTAATCACGGGGTGTAGCGGGTTGTCGTCGGTGGTGGGATTAAAGATCCGGGGTACGCGGTGAGCCGGCAAATGTGGCTCTGTGTACGGTGAGCCGGGGTTACGGGGGCCGCGGGGCCCGAGGAGGGAGCGGGGCACGGCGCGAGGCAAACGTGCGATTGCCCCTGAGTCCGCGCACCCTCTGCGCACCGGGAGCCGGGGCCGGAGCGGCCCATGGGATTCACGGGCATGCCCAACCCACGCCAACGAACCCCGCACCCGGGACCGGATCGAGCACGACCGGTGACGAAGCTGCTGGACTGCCGGACGAACCCATGGTTCACCTTGAACGAAACACTCATCAAGGCACCTGGATCTGCTGTGTTCCTTGCTATTGGCTTAGACGCAGCAAAGCTGTGCACAAGGCCCTTCTCACGTTCGCCATGCTCCTGGTCACCAGTCTTCTCGTCACCAGTCCTGTGCTCTTCCTCATCACCACCTTGCCCGAGGGAGACCAGCCACGCGAGTGCGCTCCACTGGTGAGTACCTTGCTAATACTCCCGTGGAACTGTGTCATTTGCCTAGGAGATAAATTCTTCGCTGGCTCTCATTACTCCGAAAACGACTCTCTTCTGTTTTGGGACTCCACCAACTTTGCTTTTCAGTTGGGTCCTGGCAATGGAAGCAGGTCAACATTCGTACTGACCAATTTTTTTTTTTTTTCGATGGTTCCCTTTTATTGCTCAACTATAAAATATGTTCGATAAGCTATACACGTTCTCTGGTTTCTCAGTGATTGCGCAACCGAATGGTTGGCCGTCTACTAACAATAAGTTACATCGCGTTATCGTCATCAACTCGAGAAGTACTTTATGACTCGCAAGCATTTCTTTAACTGCGCTCGCGAGTTCGAAATTGCGGAGGAAGATGGCTCGGGAGTCATTTGAGCTGTGTCAGTTGTTCGAAAAGTTTGCGCGATACAGTGGTGTCTTGTCCTTTCAGTTGGCGCACACTGCAAGTGCATAAACCACAAGATCGCTCTATAAAATAATATATACGACAGTACTCGTAAATTTGATCAGCGAACTTCCACTGTTTTTATCGTATTTTCTGCACTCTACGTGTTCCTTCCCCCTACCGTATCGCTTTTATCACTGGTGCACTGTCATGAATTCCGGAATGCGTCCTCTGAAACATCCTATTTGACAGAGGATGCTGTTCCCTTTGAAGCCGTGACCACACACCATAATATTGCGGGGCCAGCCCGCCAAAATCTTTATTTCCCTTCTGGTCGCAAATAAATCCCTAAAGCCTCTGCCAAAGCGCCAAATAATTGGGATATTATACAAATCGCTTTTGCAATTGCACTCGCATTTATTACTGCAGGATTTCCTTTCTCTCGAATTGGCTCGCTGGACTTCCTCTTTGTGGAACAATAAAATTCGATTCGCATTATCTACGAATCATATCTTCGCAAGATCTTATTAAATTGCACTTGCGATTTTTTACACTTTTTATAATAGAAGTTGCAAAATGTTTTGAAGAAATTGATACCAAGTTCCTGTTTGGTCGTTCTTTGTCACGAAATCGCGAACTGTTCGGAGGCTTAATTTGTTCAGTGCGAGAAGAAAGAATGCTCAGAGCAGAGAACAGTGTCCGACTTTCGAGTGGCATTTTCGCGAGACTCTGAGAACAATGAGCTAGCCTCGCGAAGAGTTATCGCTGCGGTCGCTTGACGCATTATACCCTTCTTCCTCAGAATACAACATCACCGCCGCTACTATCTCCCTCAAGAAGGAAGACGCAATTCCGGACGTTTACAGGAAGGCGTTAATACGTTCGGCATTGAAAACCTTCTCGACAGGGTCAACACGTTGGTCGCGTCGCGTCGTTCCTCGTGCACGAGCAGTAATAGCCATGTAATTGGTATCAGCTCACAGTTACGCTTATACGGCCTCTCAATCAACATTAAGCAAGTTATAATTCAGTTAAAGGTCCTTGGGCCGGAGGGTTCGTAATTCAATATACATTTCGACTGGCGCAAAATTCTTACCGAGTCTCAATAAATTGCAACTATCGAAAACGAGCGAGGAATTTTTATTTTGCGATAATTTCAACTCAGGAACGAATATCAGATGTTTTAGAAATTATCTAATACAGTTTTGTGCTAAGACTAAAATTTAGAGTTCCATAAAGGTTCTAGTGACAATGATACTGGCTGGCGAAATTTTGCCTAGTTAATGTTCCCTTTGCACTTTAAGCGCCACCCACGCCTCCTCTTCGTTTCGAACTCCTGCAACTGATTTGTGGTCAAGGGAGAGATCCGAAGAAAAACGAGGACGAGCATACGCACATTGAATTCGTATTTGCGATTGTAATTAACGCTGAATCCTCCCTTTCTCTCTATCTTTTTTAGCAATTAAAATCTTTCGGGTTATGACACAATGCGCCCAATTCTACTGGCATTAGCAAAATTAGAATACTAATGGGAAGTCGGCAATAATATGCATGCCACGCTTTGTCCCAGCAATATTCTATTTCGTCAGGGTTTATTTTGTTTTCGCGTTATTGTCGACGATAACAAGTGCCAGCGGATTTCGAGGCTTTTATTGGTAGCTTTTGCTCCAGATGCGAACAATTCGCCACAAAAATAATAATCCCCACAAATATTGTCAATTGGAAAAATGGACCGCTTGTCAGATTTGTCATTATTTTTATAACGGGAACTCAATTGCAAATTGGAGCTGAAAGGTTTGAGATCGAGATCTACGGATGAGTCGAGCTTGGATCTTTGATATGCAATTGCGAACAATGGGAGATTCAGTCGATCGCTTTATTAATTAAAGTCGTTTAATTAAGCCTGACAGTGGAGCAAGGTTCCATCGGGTCTGGTAATTAGTGGCGGATGCGCCACTCCTATAAGCGACTTCTATTAACAGATATCGATACGAACGTTTGCATAAGGTCTTCGATCAAACAGGCGTGTCAGTCTGCGCTTCGGATATTATTCTCTTTTTAACCATTTTCCATTTAACCATTTGATTAGTAATTATTGACTGGAAAATTATTGAAGCTCCGTTACAAGGGATGGGGGCGATGAAATATCGGAGCCGTTGGAAAATCGTACTTAAAAATTCACTAAGCTATTATTTTCAATACTGTCGAATGTGGATATAGTTTAGGTAGCAGCTGGTAATCGAAAGGGGTAGGATCCGGTTGCTCCAGCGGCTAAGGCACGATATATATGCGCTCCAATTAAACAATGCTCCAATTTACATAGCCACCTCACCTGGGCCATGCAAAAATCCTTTTGTCCCACCAGCGTCGATCGAAACAGGCTTTTTCCGTCGCTTTATTTTATTTAAAACCTAAGCTACCCCCAAATCGATTACTTTCTTGTGTTTGGCAATGAAGTACGAATACCGTCGAATTCTTTGCTTCGTCAATTCTTTTATATTCAGAGTCTTAAATCGAATCGGAAGAGAATACTTTTTTTTTCGTAAAAATCTTATTTCTTCGCAACATGTTTTTTCTCGATTCACTTCCTGGCGAGCCGCAGCGCGAAATATTCTGGGGAAATTATTTTCGTCGGTTTTATCGATGCGAATCTTTTGTTTTCCGAAGAAACATTAGCCCCTTCAACCATCGATTTATCTCTCTAGCGCGAGCGAATACTCACTTAGACCGAAAGTGAGCATTCAGTTCGTATATCGAATATTCAAGCGGATGAATGATGGATTCGCGGAGTAAAGCCAGGCGTGACGACGCGAAGTCTGTTTTAGAATCGAGAATCGAGAATAGAAACTCGCGATGTGGATTGCGAAGGGAACACACACGTGCTGATACGCGGCGAAGCCATATTCCAAGGTAAGGTTTCGAGGCAAATGTCAACCTTACCTTGGGTCAGGGTTTTACCCTTCATCCTGACCTCTATTTTTTTTTTTTTTGCGGTGAACTGCAAAGTTCGATTTACCTCAATATTTTTTTAACTACCAACAATCGCCACTTTATGGATTTCGTTTCAACAAGTTAAGAGCTTCGTCGCCGAGAGGAAATTTTCACTGACCACTCGACGTAACTCTGAATGCCAACTCAGCCGAATAAGTCAAGTATTCAAATAGAATACTTCTATTCCAATTAATTACTGCTGGATATTATATTTTGTTCATTGTAAAAGTTTGAAAAATTTAAAACAATTCTCTCAATATATTAACTCATTCCTTGAGTCAACGAATTTTAGGTTTCAACGTACATAAAATTAAACGAAAAAGTAATTTGGAAGGCCGTAGGATTTTTTCAGGTTAGTTTACAATTCTCTTGCAGAGTGAGACTTTGCACAGTCAAAAAATCCAACCGAATCCCGGCTTTCCAGAGAGAAATATACGAGAGGATCTCACAGAGTGAAATATAAGATTTTCCGTGGCAGCGTTCCTTGCAGCCACTATCACCGCAACCAACACTTTTCGCTGTTAACACGCTTGCTCCTCGCGTCAGGTACACCCGCTTCGCTTCCGCGATGTCTGTTAGCTGCATTATGTATGCGACAAACAAGCAACGCGGCCGAGGCATATATACATTTTTCGGTGGAACGACTCTCTGCTCCGACCGCACCATCTTCTCGCGGATCTGATTTAGATAGGCGAATTTCTGCCACGAATATAAATTGAAAAGTTACTAGGGCCACACCGCGGTTTAACTCGCTGGAGCTAATTCCGCGAGACAGTAAACAAAAAAATATCCTGTTTTCCTCGTAAAATGATCTATCATCCGCGTATCGAAAAGTTTCATCTATTCAGAAGTTTCCTCTTTCTCTCTTTTTCTTTTCTTTTCTTTCTTTTTTGCCACGCGGTTTTCTGCAAGGAAAAGTTTTGGCGAAATCGCGAGACAACTCTGGTAATAAGCGCGCTTGTTATACCAGTGAAAGTGTGCTTCTCGCCAACATTTTGTGGCGGGAGCTTAGTCATGGCCTGCTCGGATAAACCTTCCTCGAATCTCTAGTCATGCTGCCTTATTTTAACTAAAACCTAACTCTTCCCATACTTCATTCAATTGGGGAGAGTTTACTAAGCAGGCCAATGATGAATTTCTTGCAAATTTCAGGCTCAACGAAATCTCGAAGAATTTTAATTATCCTCTTAATTGATCGATGTACTGTATACATCGCTATTACGTAGGACGATATTCCGGATCTCATTATATCATATTACATTATTCTTGATACGATGAGTGATTGGACCAAAATTCTAATCACGTTCCAAATCTATTTAATTCGATTCTTCAAACTTTTGTGCCGTATCTTCCGTATTGCCGAGATTAAACTTGGTCTATACGCGAGCGAAATAGTTTCGGTTAACCGTACACTGCGCTCGAACTTCTCGTCGAAGTGGGTTACGTAAGAGAAGTCAGGAAAAGTCGTAGTGCGGTGCTTCCGGTTCGAAGTAGAATTCCTCACCTGCACGCACGCGGTGTCTACGTGCCTCGCGAGATGCGACCAGACTAATCTCGGCTTGGTAAGAGAGCACATCGATAACGCCTTCTTGGTAACGTCTGCGAACTTTGCTCGGTATGTTCTACAACGATAAAGTTTGATTGGGCGGTATACCGTAGGTCTAATCTTCCCGAGTCTCGCGGAAATCGGTTGTATATTTCCAGTGCACTCGAGGAAAACTCGGCTCGCTGTTTGCTCAGGTTTAACCACGCTTGTAACACCAATGGCAATCACTTTATGACTATGAAGATTTCTAGTTTTATATTGCAGAAATGAGGATCTAGCAGATTATCCTTGATGCAAAAACTTTTATTAACTTCTTACGTTGCGTTAGTTATAAGCTCTTAGTCTCGGTTCAACTTTTTAACAATTTTCCTGGAGGAAGTTTAGTAAAACAATAATTTTATGTTTACATAACGTGAATGTCAATCGAAAATTGCTTTTCTTTAGAAATTCTCATATCCATTGTCAAATTAGCCAAATAACCCTGTTATACAATGTTACGTCGCTACTCTACTCGATATCATGCTTCTTCAGCATATTTTTTTAATTCACGAGTTTCGATACTCCGAAGAAGAAGTCCACGATCATTTGTCTCTTTCGAAGAAGATGTACGAGCATTGGGGCGAGTTTCGACACGATATCTCGCTGTCGATGAACAGCGCAAATGCTACCGGTGCTAATTTCGCAAAATCTCACTGAGCATTCTCGTAGACCGCAACAAATCACTTAGAGCTCTTTCGAATCACCGTATTCCGGTTTCTGGATCACTCTTACGAGGCGCCGCACTTCGTAATTTGTGCGGGTTTCTCGAGCTTCCTTTCGGGATGAATTTTTTGTTTGGGTCGCGCGAATCCCGCGTTCTCACGAGCCATTTGTCTTCTTCATGGAAGACGTACGATTCTTGATTCTACCCGGACAAACTTTTCCTCGACGCAGCTAAGTAAGAAACGAAGGGCAACGATACGTTTCCGAGGGAGGAGACAAACGACTCGTTCGCGAAGATACCATTCGGACAAAGAGTTGAATCGAAACTTGCAAAACTAACGATTCTAAACCGTGTGTATTTTGAGATTGAAATTAAACTAATGTAAACTACTGTATAATATTGGAGTAATAGAGGTAAAGGAGAAATGAGGTGAAATAAGGAAAATTGAAATTTTCAGGATGAGGCCTGCATCAGGGAGCGCGACGGCCCCGAGGGTATTTGCGAATCGAAAGATTGCGAGGAGGCCTCCAAGAAGATGCTGGCATTCATGAAGAGGGGAGTGGATCCTTGCAAGGATTTCTATCAGTTCGCGTGCGGCGGCTTTCGCGATCGGTACCCCTATCAGCCTAGTACCAGTTTCAACATGCTTCAGTCGCAGGTCGACGATCATCTTCACAGTGAGTGTCTAACTTATTTTTTATACCATCCCCCAACAATTTTCCATTACGAAGGAGGTTTTTGTATCCTTGTTGCAAGGGATTTACCGAGACGAAGAATTTATACTGCCGATGGAAAGATAAACCCTCAGAGGTCGATTTACCGTGTCGATCTCATTAGAGGCGCTTCGTTGGGATTGCACTAGAGTTCTCTGTGGAAGGGTAGCATCTTGCAAGATTAGCATGTCGTCACTTTTATCATTCCCTCCAAGTTGGATCGTTACGTGCTATCGCCTTGGGCTCGGTTTATCCACGCGATGACAACTTGACGATGACGCTAATCAATTCGCCAGCGTCGTGTTCCTCCGTTCCCGTCACTCTTTGCTTACAATAATGTGCCTTTTAAATCCTTCGCTCTTTACTTCGCGCGCCACCTTGCTCAATACCTTAAGCGGCTTATTACATCAAAAGAAGAGTGGCTTATCGGTCTTACGAATAACGAGTAGCAGAAACATCGGCAAGCGAGGACGCAACCGATGCCTGATGGTATCTGGGTCACGCGCGATTAAAGCAGTGGGATATAGACCCAGATACGCCGAAACTTGGCACAAGAGAGCGAAAAACAACCCTTGTTCATCAATTCTTCTCCCTCTTACTTCATTCAACCTCATTCGAACGGAGAAACTGAATCTTCTACCCTCGAAAGTCTCGTTCGAAAATTCCTCAAAGATCTCCAAAATAATATATTTTAAAAAATGTTTACTAATATCATTTTCTTCAACAACCATTATACTACCGTATTTACTCTTGATCCTCTATTATTTTGCTTGGTATTTATATGAGTCAGTGTTTTATAAATAATTCACTATTTCGCGAATGACTAAGAGATTGCGGATCTTTATGCAAATATGAATTTTATTATTCACACAAGATTGCGGGGAATAAGTTTAGAAGCGCGTGTTTCCCCTCCAGGAAGCCTCATGCATTATAGAAATAGTTTTAGAATATATTTTACACAATTATTGGCATACTTCGGAGATCGTTGACATAAGAATTTCGGCTGACAGATGGCCTTGGTCGAAAAAGGGGCTTGACGCGTGGTGGCTGAAGGGATGTTTCGATAAGATAGTATTGTGGATGACTGGCCAATAGACGAATATGTATACTCGCGAGGTGGAGCCCGAAAAAAAGCAGGTCGACGGGAATGAAGATTTAGAGGGCTTGACTCGGCGAAAAACAACTCGCGTTCTTAAAGCGAGACATATAGACGCGTCACGCAATAATTTATCTGCTGCTGCTCTTTGCTAGCAGTGGCCTCTTCACCGCGAGAACCGGCGGCAACCCTCTGGCTACCGAGTTCCCAGATTAAAGTCTCGGATACCGTCGGGGGCACGTAACCCGAAATCGTGAGGCGAAATTAAAATTAACAGCCGTAGATCGCGATAAGGGACAATTACTCTCTTTTTTCCTCTGTAAGTCTGGATCTCTACTTTTGGTCGACAAAATTCTTCTTTGCAAAATCCAATTCTATTGTGAATAACGATACAATTATTAGAAGTCTTTTTGTCATTAAAAAAGTAATATTAATTATTATATTCTATGATATATGAAGAATAACAGTTAGATATAATATTATCATAATGATCATACATAATGGCAGTAAATGCGCCAGAATAATAGACACAGGACCCTAAAGGGTTAACGATCCTGTGCAGTAGAACACTCGAGAATCCGGTACGCTTGAATAAAATGCATTTAATCCCTCATACCTCCATTGCGGGAGCCTGTTCGCCGTTGAATTATTAAGCACTTTCGAGCGAATGGACCTCGCGTTCCGTTCTCTTAATGCGATGCCACCGACAGATTCTCAGTGTTTTATTCCAGGACGTCGAAGACAATGGGCGATGAATAGGGGTCAGCCGCGAAGGAACAGGAAGGAAACGCAAGAAGTAAGACGTTACTTTCAAGATTGCCAGACGAATCGCTGTCGCTAGAATTCTTTTCCCTCTTCCCAGTTTCACTGGGAGTTTCTCTACAATGTCCATCCATGGTGCAACGTGCTTTTTATTGCTCACTGGACATTCACTAAGCGTTGTGTGAATCGGTTTTCGTGACATATATTCCTTTTAGGCGAACTGGCCACATGGCTCGAACCGTTTCGTACTCGAAATGCTTCCAAACGTAGGTCGCCTTCCGCATTCCATTAGGCTATCTTTTTCATTTATGATCTCGACAGAGCACATTTGCCTTTATCATTGGCCCAGATATCTCTCGACATATGTCGAGAATCAGCCCATAAGCGATACGACTTTTCCTAACAGCCCACAATAAACCAGCAAACATTCACCCATTTTCTTTGTGATGCTTCTTCGAATGTGAGAGGAAATTGAATAAACGCTCGAAAGTGAATTTTTACGAAACCCGTAGGAAAATTATTCTTGATATTTCGGACGCTCGTAGAAAACGAGGAGAAATAGGTAAAAGTCGAATAGATTTCAAATTGCTTTTCCACTCCACTTTCCTCAAATCGGGAGAAGATTCGCGTCATCCCCCCGAGAGAGCGTCAATATTTCCGTCACGCCAAAATATTTACGGGTTGTCATATCCGCGGGAAAGTGTCGCTGAAAGGCCGATCATAATCCCGACGAAGTTATCGTCCGCTCGACGGGTACGTGCGATGCGGGGCTTCTTTGTGAGCGATCGATGTAAGTCAGAGAGTCGCATTCGCATTTGACATGGACGAAGTGGATGGATATAGCGCTACCGATGTTTTCCGATCACACGTATCAACACGCCAATATCGTATCCATCGAGCAAATATCTATTTTTATTGCCAAAATATCTTTTACCCGAGGAAAATCGTTGAAATATTTCATTTTAATGTTTCGAATGGCATCGATCCTTCCCATCGATATCCTTCTATTTTTCTCGAAGAAGAAGAAGTCCTAGGTGAAATGAAATTCCTTAACCCTTTGCACTCTTAACTTCTCCCCAATTTCCAATTCCAATAACTCTCTATTATTTTAAGACTCTTCATTTGCAATGAACTTTGGAAGAATTTTCAGGAATCAATCGTCTTCTTGATAATATTACGTAAAATAGAATTTCAACTTTGTTGAGATTTGGAATTTTCAGAGTGTTTTTTAACGCTTTTGAGTAGGGGGTAATAAAGAAATATTGGATAAGGATCATGTGCTCCAATTTCTCCAACTACGAGCGTAAGTGTTGCCGTTTCACCCTCGACAAATGAGTGTAAAGGTTTAAAGCCATAATGCAAGCTTCCATAGGAACAACTTAATCCCCGGCTTCCGTTGAATTCTCCGATCGATAATAATTACTCTCTCCCTCTCCCTTTCCCGATGCAACTCGGCTCAAGAAAACGGTATTAAACGTAAGAAATCGCCTTAGGAGGGAATTGCGCGAGTCAAAAGAGACGATAGAAACCCGTTGCGGACCTGGAATCGGCTAATTGTTGCGAGGCTCGTCTTCGATGCTTCGGAACGAGCCGTTTCCAAGCTGTTTCCAGCGGTTTTCAGGCTCGACGACGCGCGAATGTCGGGACGACGAAGCCTTAGACAGAGCTGGGCCGGAATTTACGTAAGGAAAGAAGCGAGTCCGCGCTTCGTGCAAACCTGATTAATCCCGGGCGTATTTAATGGGTCAAGTTCGTCTCTGGTAAGCCGGTCGCACCGGCTGACGTCGATAGCCGGCCCGAGCTTCCTTCGCGAGATCAAATCAATTCGCGTGGCGAATACCAGCCCAGTGCCATCCTACCGCCTCTCTCTGATTTCCGTTCCGAACGGAAATCCATTAACATATTCGGATATCGATTCCTATTCCGCGCTCCTTGCGACTGCCACGTCTTCGGTAGATTATTTAGTAAAACCCGAATTATTAACCAACCTCTATATATAATTTTCCACTTTAAATTAGTTTTATTTTCGAGGAATTCTTGCACGAAACTTTTTTATTTTACCAAGGACAGGACTATTTTACATCGAGGATAATTAGAACGAACTAATTTCGTTTCGAGGAGAAACTTTTCCTCTTGAATTAGAGATATATCTTGCGAAAAATGTACTACTTTCAATCGGTGCTAATTCTACCGTTAATAAGGACGATAGAGTGCCTAATTGGCGTAACTCGAGAGTCCAATTTCGAGAAGCCGATATACGACGGTCGGTGGAATCCGAATCCCCAAGTGAATTTCGTTAGGTGAAATTCTTTTTTCGACGGATACTACGATGCCCATCACGTAACATTTAAGAAGTTTAACGAACTCGAGTTCGTTTAATTCTGCTCGGGTTACGCGGAGTCTTTTTCGAAAGAGACACATTCGTTAGTCGAACGACGAAATTCAGCGACGATGAAATCTAACTTTTCGAAGGTAGACGACACATGTACACACTTTTCAGGTGCATTGCGCTGAATTCGTTTGAGAGACGAGCATTCAAACTCTCTTCGCGTTTAACGCGATAATTTCTCTTGGATTCAACGACTCGGTCCATTCGCGTAGGCTCCGGTTCCCTTATATTTCCCTCTCGGATCCCGCATCCTTCTATCCAATTACTTCAGCCCACCCTCGTTCCCTTTAATTACTTTTCTTCAACTCCATCCAGCGCAATCTTTTAGCCTTCCTCTCCTATTACAAAATACTACGTCGGAGAAATAACCGGCCGTGAGAACCGTACATCAATTTGAATTCTGATCCTACTAAAATTACTTATTTTATCTACAATTCTTTGATGCAGTTGAAATTTTAAAGACAAATCAATTTGGATCATAATCTACATAAAATATATATATATATCGTTTGTATAATAATTTAGAGAATTTTCATAAAAGTCCCCAGTTACAATGACGGTTTTGAAATCGGAATAAGTTCTTTTGGAAACTTTTCCTCTATATTGCAACGGAGATCGAAGTTCGTATGCATTTACATACTTAGCATGTTCGCGAATGGGTTGAAATCCCTGCGAAATCTCTATTCAACGAAGGGAACCTTCGTCAGCTGCTCTTCTCTCTTCTTCTTCGTGGTTACCTTCGTTAAACTGTAACGAGTCGACAGCCAACAAGCTTCAAATGCACTGCAGTCGTGTGGCAGCGAATTCCTTTCATTCTCCACGAAACAAATTCGCGAACGTCACTGCGGCCCGCGCGCGTACTACGTCGTATCTCAACACGCAACACTGGCTTTCGGCGGCCGTAACGGCACGAGGACGGGGCGAAATTGGGGCATGAGGAAGGCGGAAAAAGAGAGCAATGCGTCTGGGGATTCTACAGCATTAAGAATTGTGATGCTTCAAACGGGCATAAATCTATTTTCGAAAGGTTCCTCCCGGTTTTTACAGCAAGAAGTACAGTTACTAAAAATACTTTTTTCTGTTTTAAACAAAAAATTACTTGTAAAACATATATTTACTTTTCAAATGTTTCTTCAATTCATTTGGATTAAAGAAAATTGATCAATTCGATTTCTGACAGTTCCATTATCAAATGACTGAACTTGCTGAAAACAAGTCGCGCCAATCGTCAAATGCATACATCGGAAAAACGGACCACGAAATATCAATTGCCCGGTGACGAGGAAAGCAGTATTGACTTGTCTTTGCTCGAACGGTTGCCTTTATTGGAGATTGTCTATTGGAAATATCGGATTTAGTCACCGACATGCTGTTGGTACATACGGTTTTGGCTGGGTTGGATACATTGTTCAAAGAATCCAGTCGCGTTTCCTAGTGCACCGCAATACGAATTAACGCACGATCAAAGCCAATGCGATTGCTACACCTACCGTGAAGTTCGCATCTAACGAGCTCACAATCGACTGACAAGCAAATTCCGTGCACTCCTGTCCGAGTAATTAAAGCGGATTGTTAACGGACTGTAGCCAGTGGTCTCTCTTTGTCGTTTGCTTCTTTTTCTTCCGTGAAACTCGGTCAATGTTATCCACGAAAATATTGCAGAGCAACGAAATATGAACAAATTTAAGGGAAGTGTAAAAATGATTTTTGTCATATTTTAAAAGCCCGAGAATTTTAAACCGAAAACCACATTTACGTTTGTGTAAACAAATTAAAATTGAGGATTGGACTTAACGGAGGATTGCGATAAAGTTTTTAACAGCGATATACACAAAGTTCACCGTCGAATTAATATTGTAGAAAAGAAAACTTTCGAGGATATGTTTATAATCTGTTCGAAGGTCTATAGAAGCAACTACTGTCCATCGATACCGACGATTCTTCTGTGCCCAACGTATGGCTTAAGCTTACGTGTTACCTCACGAAAACTATTCTTGTCGTGTCATAATCCTTGAAAACACTCGTTCGGTTCTCAGAAGTAGCATCGCGTGTTTCAGGATAAATTGAGGGGCCTTCATACATTCGGGGGTAAAGGAGAAGCATTACCCCAGGAATCATTCGTCAGTAGCTCTCTCATTGAGAACCATGGTGTATCTGAGCAATTTCCTCAGAGTATCGCGTGTCGCAAAATTGGCTCCCTCGACTGTTCTCTTCCTGTCCTTGTCCATCCCCTCGTTGGCTTCGTTATTAATGGTCAGCGACTGTTAACGCGATCGATTTATGGAGTTTCGAAATGCGAGTACAAACAGAGAAGTCCGCCTCCGACATTGCGAATAATTAATAGTTCGCTGGCTGGGGATCCTGGATCGATGGCGTGCCGAGGCGATGCAGCCCATCAATTTTAGCTGACCTTTGGCCCAACGGTTCCCTTTGATCTGACGGCAGAATTATTTTTGGCTGTATCGAGCTTGCCAGCCTATTCCTCGCAAGGCCCTTTCATTGTAAATATATGTATACGAAAGAGTTATTACTGGAACGCGAGAGAAAAGTTCAGAGGATCGACATTGTCCGATTCGTGGTCACTTTGATTTTAGAGAATTTTATTACGAGTTAACTTTCATAGATAACAATTTGATTGTATCATCCGTTTTGTTTACGTTTAATATAGATATGAAATTGAATTTATTGTAAGGAAAGTAATGAAGCTGGAAATTTTGCGAAACGATGAGTGAAACGATAAGAGACACGGTAAGTTGTATTTCGAAGAAAAGGACATCGAGTGTTTGCATAAGTATTTTAAGAGCTTTCTCCTCAATCAATTTCACCCCTCGGCGGAATTCTTCGAGTCTTTCTAGCGTTTCGCGTTGGTAAGTAAAGTTTCTCAGCCATCTTTCAAACCTGCCATCTTCGCGAACTTCCTTCGTCGGCAATTTTCTTTCAATTCCGCGTTCTTTCTTATTCGAAGCTGGTCCGTCCCTCATTCTGGCTATACGCGTTCTCTTGTAGCTCACGTTTAACGAGCTGCTTAGCGGCTTTTAAAGCGCACCTTTAACGAAGCTTCCATTCGCGCCAGCTTCTCTTTTAATTCTCGGAGAAAATCCCACAGTTCTGAAAATTTTGCCTTCGGGCGAAAATTAGGGGATCGACGGAAGAACTAGCTCGGAGAAGAATTTTACTTTCAAAGGTATCCATTTACTCCACCCTTTCTCCGATTATTCCAATTCTCATTTTATTGATCAAATTACTAGAGCAATTATTATCTTTGTAATATCATCATTATTTTATTATCTGGTTACTCGTTCAGGAATTCACTTTACTCGTCAAATTACAGGAGTAAAAATTATCTTTTCTATTGTCGACATTATGTCTGGATGCAAAATAAGAGTGAATGAAGAAGAAAGTGACGCGAAAGACTAGTTTCCACGGTGGAATCCCGTTGGCGTAGCAGTTGCCACCGGCATCCCGAAATATCCTAACGAGCTTGCGGATAAAGGCTTCTTCCGTTGCTACGCGCATGTGTTTGCGCATGCATTTGTCGAGTTGCTCTTTATTTTCTACCCCGGGCGAACTAAAAATGAAACGCTCCTTTTTCCAATTTCGTTTGACATTTCGACGCTTTTGGACGCTCGCGTTCCAACTATGGCCTTCTTCCGAGTGACTAGACTGCGAATTGAAGATTGAACACCAAAAGAATTGGAGCCGAATATCGTTTTAATATTTATTACGAAATTCTTTACAATTGTCCTACGATTGTCTCTATTATCTGAAATAATACGATAATATTTTGGGAAGTCCTGCGGTATTTGATCACGTCACCGGTGCGGTGATGCAAAGGGCAAATTCGCGTGGAGAGGAGAAGTCGCGCAGTGAAATGGAATAGGTAAAAGCAAGTTTGGGGTGAGGTTATACTGGCGATTTAAAAATAGTGATGCGAGAGGAGAAGTCCCGCGGGAGGTCAGTGCAGGCCTCGCGGAAGGCCGGATCGAGTATACTCGCCAGGCCGACTACTATGAATAATTCACGTTAATCGATATACTCGCACGCGGAAGTGTGTCATGCACGTTGTCCCGCGACTCGACACAATGCTCCACATGCTGCGGCCTTCTTCGGTTCTCTTCTCGTATGCCCTCCAGGAAGAATCGAAATACTAACGGTGCACTCTTATTTCTCTCCTCCACCCTTTCTTTTCTCATGACTATTCTCGGATGATAATAAACGCGAAGGACTCCCCTGCAGTTCGCGACTTCCATTAAAACCGCCTGCTGCTATTATGACTCATTTCTTACGCATAAATTTCCACGTTCGTTTCCACAATGAGGCTGCATATCGCGAGCGGAGTAAAAATACATTCGTCTGCGAGCATATTCGAACGCTTATCCGCAATTATTTGCAACACTGGAAATTAAGAAAGTTAGATTGACTAATTTGTCAAAATCTCCAAAACGAATGGAATTCTATTTCGGACTTTGAATTGGATTTCACGAGTATAGGTATCGGGAGTGTAGGTTTACCTTGTTGAATCTTACTACTTTACTCGGAATATGCGAAAGAAAGAGAATAATCCTCGCGGAAGAATTGTTTCATAACTCTCCAAGAAGCTGAAACACAGTTTGCAGAAAAATATTCACGGAAGTATCACAAGTTTGCACATTTTTCTAAGAAGGGTTGCTGCATCTTTGCCAGGTTTTCTCGCGTGAAAACCATCGCTAGCAGTTTCCTCAACACGAAGAAATCGTAGCTGAAGGAGAGTACGATCTTCTTTACGAGCGCGGCGAGAGCGAAGTGAGAATTTACGCAATTTCCATTGTTAGTCCTGTAAGGCGTGGCGGAGAAACGCTAAATCGAGTTTTAAGTGGTTCCCCAGAGGTGAGACAGAGGCAGAACACACCGCGCTAAAAGGTCGAAGCCGTACTTCGTATATTTTAATACGCTTATGCGGCCAAGCAGAAATTCCAGGCGTGAGCAGAGAATTTCTCTCCAATCTATTTAAGTGGAATTATCTGGCGCTCCTCACTTTTAACAGCCTAGCCCGCTCAATTCGTAACCCTGTCTGCTTTCCCCGTCCGATCAATGGGATCGCGATACGTCTCGCGATTTTGCTTGCGTACACGCGATCATCACGAGTGTTTCATCCCTTTTATTATCCTTCGAACTACCGACTAACGAAAAGATAAATTCGAATTTGCAGAATTCTAATTCTATTGAATTTTAAATGAAATGGCATATTTTACAAGCGAATATGGTAAAATTAAACCAATAGTCGATTGTTCATCAAAATCGACAACTATCTTTTCGATCGCAAATTGTAGTTAAAAAATAGGATCGAGTGCGAGCGGACCGTTTCTCTCGTCCTTCTGCCCTTTTAGCTTGTTGGTAGATAGCCAAGTTCTCCGAGCGATAGCTTTCGATACGAATCGGCTGATTTACGTCGTGCACGTTGTGTCGCGGGCGCTAAAATTCGCTCGTGCCGAATATATGTACATATATGTATAGAATATCTATACGCGTTCCTCGTAAATTTGTCGAAAACTCGCAGAGGGGTGGTTCGATCTACCGACGGAAATGAATCATCCTACAGGCGAGAGATTTCCTTGATTACGTCGCTGGCTGACCTTAACGTTCCCATTCCACTGGGGCACCGGAGAAAGATTGCTGAACGTCCTATCTGTGTTTTTCAGGGTTGATAGCGAACAAGACTGGTCGGATGGTGGGCTCCTTCGAGAAGCTGGGACGGTTTTACAAGAACTGCCGAGAATTCAAGGAAAAGCCAGTCAATTTTGCTCCTGGTAAGTTTTCCTCTGTAAAAAGTGTTTAGATCTTCAAGTATACTATCGTAGTATCTCGATAAGTGTTTACACGAGGAATTACTTAAAATAGTTGCTAATCGATGCGCCTAATCCGAGAGTACCTTTGAGAACGAGGATCCGGTTCTTTGGAGAAGCACGTCCGAGAAGAAATATGTATACACGTGTTGCGCTCGTATTCGCGTGGGTCCATCCGTACCTCCGGAGCGACATATTGCTCGAGACGAGGGCTGCAGGTTGCTGTAATACGTCGCAAGATTCATTCATATATTCAACCGGCGCAGATGTTTCGGCCGGCTATTTTTCGCCGGAGAAATGGTGTGGTACAGGCGGCTCGAACTTGGCACCGATCGATTATTCATACGGGAGGAAATCACGAGGTGCACCTGGATTATAAATCCACTCGGGAGGAATACCACATCGAGTCAAATTCGTATCTGGTCTCCAAACATGCTTCCTTCGTTCCTACGATCTTATTCTTCTTCGTTCCTTTTCTGTCTTTTGCCTCCAAAGCATCATCTATTTACCGCCGACCGACACGTTAAACGAGTTACGAGGACCGCGAGACCCAGCGCGTTCGTTCAACAGTTTCTTTAGGTCCTCTATCGCTTCCACTATAAATCCAAAGTGCTGGAAGCCACTGGCGTCCGGCGACAAACGCGAAACACAAATTTGTGGATTTGTGGTCCGAATCGACGGGCGGTATTTTCCCTACAGGATTTTCCGAGGTACACAATGCGAAGCAGAAACGCGTGATGGATGTGCAAGAGCATACACTAGTATCCGCCTCTTTAAACTCGATGGTTAGTTTTGGAAACTGGACACACATACGGCTTTGAATCCATATATATTTTTCTGCTGGTCCTAAAATTCTAGGTTACAAGTGATATAACGGTCGTAATAATACCCAAGTTGATCTTTGAGAAGAAGTTCAAACTTTCTTAGTGAGGGTGGTTGCGCTAAAGGTGGCATTGCATCAAGGCGCCATGCTTTAACCCAGAAAGTCAATGCAGGCGGCCTAAGAATAGAAACTATGCACCCATGCCAGCCAAACCGGAGCCGATATCGCGCGGTCGCGACCGACATTACGACCGATCAATTGCCATCGATACCACAGTCTTTCTCTCTCCCGAATTAGCCGACGATCGCTTCGAGAGAAACCACCCTTTTTCTCCCGGGGAAAGACTATCCTCTGGAATTCGACTCCTCGAGGAAACAATCAACACCCGATATCGATAGTACAAGTAGTTCCTCCTGAGCAAGCGTATCTCGCTATTTATTATTAAAACGAATATCCTTGCAGGCTTATTGCTTTATAATGCGACTCGCAACGCGGCTCACTGCCTCGTAAATTCCCAAGAGCCCTATCGCTCAATTTCCTCTTAGTTCCCAAAGTAAGATCGATGACTGGTCCGAGAGCCGCTTCTGATCAATATTCGATTTCATTCTTGCGCAGCTCATCCATTCAGGAGGATGATTTTCGCAAAACTGAGGAAAAGAGAAGCTCGCGAGGCTGCACGCGTCCTTGGCAAACCCGGGAAATCTTGTTGCGCATCGATTGCGAAATATACATGTGTGCACACAGGAGTGCACTCTTGTACACGTGACCGTGCAAAGGAAAAGCCAGCTTTTTCGCACTCTCGCGAGACGGGAAGTGCACTTCAAGGCTGTCATCGTGCGATAACGCGAGAGCCTTGGAACTCTGTTGTCAACTCTGTGCACTCGTCTAAAACTGGCGTTGAAAAATCGATCAGCTTTGAGCTGGAGCTATTTCTGTGGCAGTGAGTGCCTGACGGGTAGTCCGAGAAGCTTTATCGATCAATCGTTGACTGTTTAGAGACACGCGACTCTATTACACGCGTATTCGTGTGTACAAACGGAGAAACATTGATTGATAAAGGATCCTCGTGGTACGGGTTTAAAGTCATCGCTACAGGCAAATAAGGTCGGTTCGACGACAGCAATATCGACGGGATTGATTCGTTAGCGCAACGTCTGCCGAAACCGTATGGTCACTGATTTTTTGGCGCAAGGCTCGTAAAATTCAGTTCAAGGCATACGTTTGTGGATGTGAGTAAATGTATCGATGGCGTGTGCTGCTCCAGGTGGTTGGCTCCACTTGGCTACCTTTTTATCGCGTCAATTTGCATTCTGTGACGTCTGCCTGCCATCAAAACTCCCTCTTTCTCTCTCTCTCTCTCTCTCTCTGCTTTGCTCTTCCTCTCTGGCAACTCCGAAACGAACTTTCGACTGATTCAGTGACTTGGCGCATTAGTCACTTTGTCAGATTTCAGCACAGTTCGTTTCGCAGAATAGCTCCACACAGGCCAATGATCACGGAGAAGCATTGGGAATTCCAGCGTTAACTCCATGTCGCAAGAGAATATCGAGCTCATCGAGCGAAGAATACTACCCTTGATTCCGCGGAAAACGATGTTAACTTCCCAATGAAAAATCTACGAGCCTAAAGCCGAGAACGTGGAATCCTCATTTTAATCCCTCCGCGGATTCTCTCGACTGTGACATTTCGCTATTCGATCAATCATTCATTGCCAGTCTATTTTTTATATCTATTTAACAAGGAAGTTGAAGATAGAATTTCTTAATAGGTAAAAATGAGTAATCGCGCTTTTAGAAACTGGAAAAGAGTAGAATGCTTTCGTTAGTAGATGTAAGTAGAATGGGAGTCACGGTCAGACCGTTGCTCTCAGTCGAATACTAATAACATGGTAAAAGAACCGATGTGCTCCCAGGAAAGGGTGTCGGACAATTGCGTGGATAATAATGTCACAGATCGATTACCGTACTCGTAGCACGCGCCGACGTGTCTGTAATTAATCGCGACACAATTAGTGGATATTACTATAGGTCGTACTATCCTCGTTTCTCGATTTCCCTTTCGGACTGCTAATGCGCTGACTCGGAGAATCTCGATTTCCGTAGGCCGTTCAATGAAACTCGTTTTGTGGGTTTCAATGATTTCGAAATTTTAATCAGTTTTGCAAATGCAAATTGGAAAAATACTATTGAATTCGAAAAATTGTAAGAATCGCGTGGAAGTTCGATTAAAAGTATAAAGGAAAATCGAAGCGAGAAATCTACCTCTTTCGTTCTCTATGAGTCGCGGCACGTAACAAGCAACTACAATTACCACAATCGCTGCTGTTTTGTAATTGCGCGCAAAGAGCCGGCAATTATGCAGCCAAGTGCTCGTTTGATTCGTATCTGAACATCGACAGCCCTGTTGCTCTCGTGTCGGTCCTTGAAGTCGCTCGAATCATTTTTCCCGTTGCTCTTTTTCCTCGCTCCCCTTTCCTTTTTTTTTACTTTTTTATCGCGTATTGTTTTCATCTCGAGAGACGAAACGCGTGGCACACGTAGGTTCGAGGCTCAAAGCGTGCGTGCCGCAGAGATTTTCCAAGATATTTCCATGAGAAAGGCTTTCTCTTTCTTCAGTAACACGCATTGCGAGAAGCAAGAAAACTGGCAAAAGCTTGCGTGCGTCTCTCGTGGATCTGACCCAGTTTCTCGCGATTGCTTGTAACCCTACCGGGCCTTGGTATTCGATCCTGTTTCTTTTGACTAGTATGTACCTCAAAGGTCGCGAGTTTCGTGTGCTTTTTCACTCGAAACCTATCTCCCTTTCTCTCTATTTTACTTTTTCTTTCCGTGACTGCTCATTCGGGCGACACTGATTTAAATTACACATTTCTCCAATTCTATATCTGCGGTAGAATATTTTTTGTCATGCAATTTAAAATTTTATTCAAAACTTGGATATGTTTTGGGTATTATAATTGGACAGCGGGTTTTAACGCGAAATATCACAAATTTGATATTTCAATTATTTACGCAATACGCAATCTATTTGTAAGTCTCTCGAATATATCAATAGGGATTCTATCTCGATTCTACCCTCTACTTTCCCCCTTGTATGACTGTCAATTAGCCACGAAATTAATTGGAAAGCTTGTCCCTGTTCGAAGTAGGCGAGGATCGGCCCAATTTGCACCGATATTCATGGAAATTCTGGCCAAGAGTGTCAAGGTTGGTAGCATTTCGTTTCGAACAGCCCTACCGCGATCCTAATCGCTCGTTTCCTGGCTCCAGCGATTATTTCGTGCCACCGGCAGTTTCAGAGACTGCTCCTGATGGGCGGGATAAGTGCGCGGTTATGTGGAGTTAAGGTCTGCCGCTGGTGTACCGCGTTCTGGCCAATGAATCGGAGGGTCTCCTTCGAGGAAACGGACCGTACGAACCCATTCTGCATCGCCTGTAACCACCCGTTTAATTCTACTTCCTTGATGGGTTTCCTAAAGAGTCTCAATATGTGATTCCTAACTCTCAAAATTACTGTTACCTCATCGCCCATATACATAATCTAATTCAGTCTGATTCGTAACATTAAGAAATTTTAATACGATCAGAGATAACGAGACAAGAGGGAAAATAGAGAGCAACTTATTAATCACCCTGTATTATTGGATTAATATACGCTCGAACGAGTAATTTGCGAGCTGTCACCGAAGATAATAGCTACAAGATTAGCCTCGCGATTGTCTGACCGAAATTCCACAACCTTGCTCTTGAGATCGATAGACTTATAATACCGTGGGATCTTTCGCTATGGCGAATCGTGCGATATCGTAAGGTTCCGTTCACCGATAGAGGCCTTCTTTTGACGTTCCATACCGTGTCAGGAATACCGTCCGAACGGTGTCAAGGCCGAGTGGCGAATCGCGCTGCCCACTTCCGTGACTTTGTGCCGACAAGTGGGAAGGCCAAGAGGGCTAGGGTTTTTGGGGGTGCGCGCCTGCGGCTCGAGCACTTACGATCATTAGAGAGAATCGATGAAGACATCAAGGGAGCCGTCCTCTTACGTCCTAGCCGCTAGACGACTAGACCAAGGTCTCTTCCACATCTCACTATGTATTAATATCTCGACCGCAGGATGGATATTAAATTCTAACCGATATATGGCGTTTAATTTAGACTCTCGCTCACACGTTTAATTGAAATTAATGGAGCTTCTAACTTTTATCAGTCTAATTTGCTAATTACGATTCTTAGTATATCATCGGAATCAAATCGATTTAAGATTGTCCGATCTTTTTGGTGAGGCTACTATTCTGATCTCCGAGTCGTTGTAGCTTTTAACTTTGGCAGTGCATCGTCACGGTTATTTATTTGCGACCTTTGATCCCACACTGTCCAATTTTCCCGATGAAACCGGACGATTTTTTTAGAGCCCGGCTATTTGAGACCCGCAGAGAGTCGAGTGGGAGTAGTTACGCAAGTTGACTCGATTTGCCAGGATGAAATTTGTAGCTGAGGGTAGTAGCGGTGGCGGTGGTGGTAGCCTGTGATTCGATTGTCGCGTTGGAACAGTCAACCAAGAGCTACTGGAACCACAGACAGGAAATTGTCGGATAGGGTAGCCTGAGATTTGCTTATGCTCCTGGGTCCATGCTACTCGAAATCGAGATAAATCGAATAAGCCGATTCAATCGGGTAGGTGGTGTGTATACGACTACTGTGGACAGTTCGAGCATAGGATCGTGTTCCTTTCGTATTAGCGACCGGATAACTTGGATCTCAAGTGCTAGTTAGGTAAAGGATTCCTCCGAGCGCAATTAGGAATTTCTCAGTTTAACAACGAGCAGGGCGACCATTGCAGCTTCCTTCCGGCAATGGAAACCTTGGTGTTAATCGAGCCTTACTGACTCGCTGACAAGATCCGAGGTAGATCTAGCAATTGAGGTCCGACGTTCTTGCCTCTGGCATGACTCCGTGTCATCTACACTAAGATAGATTTACTACAGGGGTCTTAGGATTACGTTGATACGTCCTTACGTCCGTAGAAACAATTTAACTCCTTCCAATTCAGAGTATAAAAATCAAAGAATGGAAAATTGAATTTCTCTTTTGCATCTATAGTTCTATTGGTCTGAAAATGAGTTTCGAACAAGTACTTCTTCACTCACGTATTCTTGTTCCTTTGACAGTGTTTAAGATTTGGCGTGAAAACCAGAAAAATTCCGGGGAAGAATCGTAGAACTGAGAGAAAATCCTTCTACAAGGTTTCATCCGCGAAATTGGCCATTTCACCGGAGAACGATCAAGATCACGCGAATCTTTACTAAACTAGCGAGCCGCCAAATTTCGCCAAGATGTTCCTTGAGCTATTGCGACCCCTTATCCACCCCATCTACCGCTCGATCCGCCCTCTAATGGTTCCGTGGAGACGTTGGCCCGTACCTAATAGAATTTCTCGAGCAATCCTGACCCCGCTGTACTTTCTCTCCTTCTCGCGAAAAAGGACTCTGCGTGCTTAGGTTGATCTTTACGCTCGGAGTAAGACCTCCGAGTGAATTGGAGTGATCGCCGAGGACGATAGCACGGCTAATGACGTGACGTAGCGACCGTATTATACCGAGATCCTTATCGACCCTCGCACGCCATTGCCAGCTATGATTTTTTTATTAACTTCGATCTTAGCTTTATATCCACCTCGACCACTTCTTTTTGCCCTTTCTTATTTACGACTTTCTTTCTGCTCGAATGCGACACGCGAGCTATAGCTCGTATAGTTTTCCCTTTTTGGGCGAACCTCTTTGGAGAAGTATAGGCAAAAAGTGATCTTGATACCTTAATGAGGAACAAAATTGTAAGAGTTCGCGAAGCTACCGGACGAAAACTTCGGTTGGGCTTTGTGCCGAGAGACTCGCGATATCGATAGGAATCCTATTGAAAATCGAAGGTCATCGCAAGCTTGCCCTCCGGAGAGCGAACTGGGAAAGCGAGCAGAGATTGCCGAGTGGGATAGCCTAGTTGTTGATCCACGAAATGGACTGTGCACAATCCGCACTCGGGCTAATTTATTGTTTATGGCCTCCCAGACAGGATTATCCTTGCTCCTCGGAACCATGCAAATATTTGCTATCGGCGGAATTCGAACTAGTGTAGTTGCGGTTGTCGTGGGTATACGTGGGCGGAGGATCAATATTTTGAGGAGTCGGAGGGTGGAAGAAGCATTTGTAATCAACGACACTAAACACGGAGCGCTTACGAATTACGCGAAAGGGTAATTCGAAATTAAAAATGCATATATTATAGAATACGGAATAGAATGGTTGTAGCGAGATCTACTTACGAACAATGGTCTGTTGCAGTTTACGAGCTACTAGAGGAACTAGGCGGATATCTGCCTCCAAGGACCATCGCACCCGGGGACATTACGCCCTTGATCTCCGCTCTCCTCAGGGTCAACGGTGCTCCTCTCTTCGACTTCTATATGGATGTCGATCTTTACGACCGCTCGCGTTCCTCTGTCTTCTTGGACCTGCCCATCAAACACCAGGACATTGCATCTTTCGCCGACGATCTTGTAAGTCATCCCAAATAAAAATCTTCCGTTCCTACAATTATATTTTTAACCATCTAACTGGTCGTTATTGCTGCTCGAGAAATTTAGAGGATTTAAATCCGCGCAAAAAAATCGCCTCTAATTTCCACAACTCCGAACGCTCGGCTCGCTAATGAATTGTTTGCTGATTAATCCAACAATTATGATTGCCCCATCAATAACAGAGAATATTTGCGTTGGCCGGGTTCGTATGCCGGCGAATTAATTAATCAAGTGCTCGTTTGCCCGTTTCGGTGCACGGCAGCGGCCAGGTGAATAAACGCAATACGCTACGCTCGTAGCCAGCGAGTTAATAGATGCTGCGCTTAAGTACAGGAAAAGCCGAATAATTTCTCAAGCAAATGTGGTCGCGGTGCACGGTGTGCGCCACATAAATTCCGGACGAACGGTCACAAGAACTACCTCTTTCACTCTTAGCTATTCGCGAGGCTAACAAACCAGATACAGGCTATTCGTGTCGGCAAAAAAGCCACGAATGCTTGGACTTTCCGCGAATGAATCGCTTAGTTCGCATGATCCTTGAAAAGTTACGCTGGATGCCGCAGTAAAAAAAGGAGCTTCTTCTTTGCTCGCTCGATACTCCAGTATTACATTTGAGGCTACTTCGGGAAATTGGATACGTGTATACCTCGCGTTTCACTTCTCGAAAAGCATCTGCAGGATCAGTTACTTCGGTTTTCTTCCTTTTCCGAGAGAGCGCCGTTTGTAATTTATAGTCTCGTCAAAAAGCAGTTGCAACGGCACGGTCGAATGCAGTAACGGGATTTCGTACTGATGCTCGCCGTTTCTACAAGGTCACCTAAATATTTCCTTTCTGTTTAATCTTCTACAATATCCCGCTAAGAATATCGGCCATTCTTGAAAAATCAAACATGAGTCGGAGGAAAAAGATTTCTCAGAGAGTATTCTTGTATTGGAATTATTCGAATGGAGCTATTTCTAGTTTTCGTGAGATTAAAAGGAAGAAGGGGCGTTACTTTTGAATGGGATATCTCGAATGTCGGTGAGAAGATCGCGAAGAAAGCTCGTTCTACTTTGGAATTTATGACTGACATGAAAATTTCTTCCAATTGGATTATTACTGTCTTGAAGTTTGCCAGAAAGTATCGCGCGAGTGATGGCTGTAATAAAAGAGAGGAAAGAGAGCGAGAGACAAAGCTGTATGCATTTTCATTGAAAGCGGATCTTAGTGGTCCTGCGAGATTCCACGAGGACCTCGATTCGATGACCGACGTCGCCGCGGGAATTGAATTATACGCCCGCATTTCGAATGCTAATTACAAGGTCGCGCCGAAATTGCGCGGGTGCCACGGAGTTATTGGGGTGGAAGAAGGACGCGACGCTTCGAGATTAAAGTCTCTAAGCTGATTGGGATGCCGGCTATTAACTTTTCACCATTTCTACCATCGTCTCGCGAGACTCGAGATTAATGCGGTCTCACTTTAATGAAGCCAAGTTTCTTGGAACATCTTTGAGGATATTTTCCTTTCAAGTAGAAATTCACACAGAACACTGTTTTTTGCATAATTAAAACTTTAACCAAATAAAGGGAGTGGAAGAGTAGGCTAGAATCTTTTTCGAGTTGATTTTTAGATTTGTACTCTAGAGGAACTCCAAAAGGCCTCAGAGAGCGGAGAAACTTTTTCGTTCCTGGACGGATGCACTCGCGCGCTCCACGAAGGCTGTTCAGACAATTGCAGGGTGCACAGCAGTAAATGCTGCAGTTAAATGCATGAGAAGAGTACACAACCCAGGCATCTTGACACGCGAGTCTCCTTTGTCCCTCGAGTCTCATCGCGATAGCGATAAGAGAGCTCACGGTACAGGAGGGTTTTAATACTTAAGCTTGGCGAAGGGCCCTGACGTGCGCTTTTGCCGTGAGCCCGTTAGCCAAACTCCGCGAATAGATGTTTAACGACATATTCGTGATTCTGGAAGCACGAACAAGTTGACTAAACGCCTGCAGGCTCATTTCCAACCGTCGCTACTATCACACCGATAAATCTATGTTAAAATATAAGTCGAATATTCTTCATCGAGTTCTCGATCCGTTCCTGATGACGAGCTTCGCTAATATAATCCTAAGATACGTGGCAACTTATTTCACGGGTCGTTTGCCGCTTTCGGTTTTTGAGCCAATTCGCGGTGAGACGCGAACGTTGTCGATAGTAGGGCGATTGAAAGAGTCCCTTGGTAAACGTACTCACGACTCGAGCCGGATAAATCAGAGCCGCGTAATTAAGCTGGGTATTAACAGGGGCGAGAGATCAAAGAGATTATTGGTCGGCTGATTAACTGGCGGATCGAAAGCATGGTGGAATTGAGCGAGCTGCCAAGAGAGCCACACTAGCAGCATCGATTTCGGTAACAAAAGCTATAATATAGTCTTCGACATTACCCTTACTTCGTTCTTATTTCACTTGAAAATATATAGAAATTACAATATATTATTCGTATCGAAGTTTTAGGAATATATATTTCATTAATGAGAGCACTATTATTTCTTTTAACCGAAAGTAACTAATGACAGGTTCAAAATGAATATTGTATGTCAATCTCACTTTGAAATCTGTCTGGTTTTGAAATTTCAATCCGTTAGTAGCACGCGCTCGATACCGTCGATAGGTCGAATGCAATATCGCCACAGGCAGGGATCTCAAACTCTAAGCGAATTTAAACCAAGCGCGATGCGTGCCCGAAACTCGTTGGAGGTGCGTGACAGCAAAGCAGGAATCCTCTCATCTCTCGGCATATATGCATAATTCAACCGTGCATACGTAATACCATGTGGCTACACGTGCAGCCTAGCGGAGAGCGAAAATACTCGGACACTAAGGTATATATGTATACTTGAATTTTTCTGTTTACTTTTTCACTGTTTTCGCATGAAAGAAGGTACATAGACGATACATATATCTTCATATACCAGAAGGATCAATTCGTACACACATGCGACTTTGTTCGAGAATTCTAGAAACTTTTTCCAGACCTTCAAAATTAAGGGAAATATTTTGAATAGTGGTGAAACGTATATTGTTTCACATCCGAAAATAAATCGAATAGAAATTTCACAATAAGTAGAAACTCGTGTCCGAGTATTTTTGTTGCTTATTGCACTTTGAGCAAAACACGTGTTACACAGGAGTAACTAAACCCACGATCAATGTAGCATACGTTTCTACACGTAACATTCGTTCGAGAATGCTTCGCTCAGATTAGTGAAATATTTGCAAACGTGTTAGGGCAGCTGTTTTTCTTCTCTACACGATTTACATTCATGTGGGTTGTATATGCGTATCTGTCGCGAGTGAACGGAAAGAGAAACGAGGTGCGAGGGAAACTAGACTAGAATTAAGTGGAGAATCGGGAGCTGGGACAGAGCGGAGCCAAGAATTTCAGGGTACAAGAATCAGTCGAGAGATAACTGGGATAGTTGTTTGGCCTTTGGCCAAAACTTCGTGCGTCCACACCCAAGCACTATCTACCTAATTTTCCAACCCTTAGTTTATATAACCCCACGACCTTCGAAGATCTTCTAGTTTTCTTCCTCCTGATTTTTGTTACTCCTTTTATCCGTTGGTCTCGTTGTTACTTGTACTCCTTGCGCCAAGAAGGCAGCTGCATCCTTATATCCCCTTATCTACCGATAATTATTGCCTTTGTTGCAGTAATCTTAAGTTTCTCGACCTCGCTACACTGACAATAAGAAGGCAAAATGGTCCAAATAAATTACAGGCTATATTTGGATTTACCTTTTTATATTTACAATCTCACTATCTCTGTTCCTCGAATTACATGATTCACAATTAGCTGTTTTATCATCTGTGATCAGTAATAAATGGTTTATCGCAAGGAATTAATTTTATCAGAATAATAATAGTATTAAAATATTTTCGTGACAGAAAAGGGATTTGATAGCATAGAATTATTGTTAAGATCGGCTGGCAATGTCGCTCGTTAAAAGATACCATCTTATTTGCTCCGCTGACGGGTTTCATGTTTTTAGATATGTATTTGACCACGCGTTGCGACAAAGCCAGCATAATGGAATTCTTGATTCGGAATAGGTAGGTGAAGCTTATCGTTGCTCGGAGGAAAATACCACATCGACAATAACCGCATGTACTACGCTGATCCAATCGAGCTTTCATTCAATCAACGACCAGAAATCACGAAACCCAGCAGATCCATTAATGCACCCTCTTTCTTCCACTTCTCTCCTCATTCGACTCAAAAATTCGCAGCCTTCGGTGATCGATATAAAACGATAGCCGAGAGTAATAGTGCAGAATGAATGGAATAAAGAGAGAAGCATACGATAATACACAAAATTGTGTGCACACTTTTACCCATTAAACGCGTATACAGCTCGAGCTAAGAAAAAGGGAGATTACGAAAATTTTTTTTGAGAGCACTTGACCATTTCTCTCTAATTTGTCAGACAATTAGGCGGAAGTGGAGGTTGAGGTGACGGTAGAGGCGAGAGGGTAACGCGACGCGGCGGCCGGACTCTCTGCAATGCGAAATCCTCTCCGTTTTAAGTAGCTACGTAAGCCAGCTTATTTATGGTGAACGCTTAGACTTTCGCGCCACGCGGCCACGACAACTATCCGCGAATATGTACTTTTTACTACGGATGAAGGAGCTTCGCTATATTATGAAACGCGACACTTAACACTCTCTCGTCTTGTTTGCTAGCTCATTACATCCGTGACTTCGATCTCTGTCTATCCTTCTAAATCGTTCCCTTTTTCTTCCCGAGATTTATAGTTTTCCGTCAGGAGAGCAAAAGAAACGATGGACGAATGGAAAGAGTTTCGGAGCGGAGATTAAAGAGATCACGTTGTTCTTTTTTCAGGATGACGAAGTCCGGTGGCGAAAGATGTACTCGATGCTCGACCGAAGGTACAAACGATCTATTCACGAGGAAAGCCGCGCCTATACAATGATTAAGGTGGGTCAATAATCATTCTTCAATTTGCTCATTTCTCTCCCTTCGCCCCTATCACTTTCCCGGGCTTCGCGAATTGAAAGTTGTAGAGGTTCCGTTTAATTGTGACTCACGGTTCAATTTCACCGGTGCTGGCTACGCGGGATTTTGCGAGAATTAGCGATACTTTCCGCGGTTATTACCTGGTGTAATGCATTGTCGAGGGATACGTAATGCTTTGCAGTGGCAATATATCGACAGCGGTGGAGCAGTCGCGTAATTCTGCCTACGTGTTACGATTTCGTGGAATTAGTCGTGCTGGCACGTTTCACTGCAATCCAGTGTCTCTTTTTCTCCCTTTCTCTCTCATGGCTTACATTGCGGATTTTTATGCAAAAATCCTCTACCGTTATATTCTCCCTCGACAAAATACACAAATAATTTTATAAAACTTACTTCATGCAAACTTACTCCTCGCAATTTTGCACACTCGATAAAAATCATATTGACATAAATATCTGAAGTCTAGGTATAACATTCGATTACCGAGTAAATTTATTTTACGAATAACTTTCGATCCGCTCAATTCTGTTACCTCAATTTGATTAATGGGATATAGTCAGTGCGATAGCTACTCGCGAATTTATCTCCGATTAATTGTCAAGGGAGGGTGCACGGTACGGTGAAACTTTAAAAAGCTTATCGAGACTGCACGCGGGACACATTTTTCACGCGAGAAGCGGTATCTTTTTGCAAGGTAGCTAGTATAAAGGTTGTCACAACGAGCCCCGAGTGTCATAAATTCGAGGTGGCAGTGAACTATTCACTGCACCAGTTCTCTTATCTCTGGGTCCAGTTCAAAACTGGATTTTTCGAATTTTACATCGAAATTATTGATACAAGAAAATTTAACATATTCCAGTGACGTCTAACTTAAATCTCGAACGGAAGGTAACTTCGCAGAACGCGTCACTTGACCCACATGTCAGTGTGGCGCTTGGAATCGGGATGTTAATCGCTATCGCAATCGATTCCAATTGCGAAATATTCCTGGAATGTCGTGCCTCTCAATCCTACGAGCTGCTACAGCTAATTAGGACAACGGAATTAAATCGAGACGATCACTGATCGTTCATAATTTTCTTAATAACTCGAGTATGCGTATTTGGGCCAATAAATCCGAATTCTTATAATTTAGAGTTTTTGGGCCAAATAAAGAAGTTCAGCGACTCAACAGCGAGAAGTAAAGTACATACTTGAGCGCATCGAAACCATTGTGGTCAATGACCAGTAGAGCACATTTGGCGATCCGATCAACATGCATTTCAGCGAGCAAACACGCGGAAAACCCCGAGAAAGATTTCAATTGGCATCTGTCGAATTGATTCGCCTTTCACCGAAACAAGTTTTACCGTGGCAGGCATGGGAATGAAGGGCACCGATAACCAGCTAGTTACCACCGATATACCATCGTTCTAAATTTCCACAGTCCTTGGGAAATAATTATCCCTGCCACAGAGCGTTCCCAGCGGTTGCGATTGTGGTGGCTTTTATTGCCGCTAAACATTTGCGATTACGCGGAAGATGCTATTCGGTAGTCGTGTGACGAGTTTTGCAGTGATAAACCGTGCAATAAGTACATTTCTGTTATACCAGATCGTCCGATATGTTTTATGCCAATTTTTGCAGCTGTCCTTTAAAGAATCGTATTTATCAGTAGCATTTTATTAGATAAATTTATCGCGGAATCTTCCGATATTGCTGATCTACTTTCAACGAAATTTTTGGTCTGCTTTCGCGAAATTCTCCTTCCGATATCCCACGAGAGCAAAGTGTTCCGTTGACGGAAAAATGCGAGGAAAAGAGAGAGCATCGAGTGGCGTTGATTTAACAAGGAAAGTCGAGGAAGACAGAAGGCAAGGATAAGAAAGACTTTGCACAAGGGATGAAACACGAACCGCTCGAGAAATGATCGAGAGCGGTCCTGGCTCAGCATCGCAAATTCACGCGAGAATTATTGCTCCAGAAGGGAAAATATGCTCTAATAGAACGTATGTTATGCGAGCTTTATCCAGAACGAGCGCTATCTCACGCATTTCGTGCACATAGTGCGAACTTGCGAAGCGCATACTTCCATCCTACGCGGCGGCAATGCTTCGCGAAAAGGATAATCTTGATGGAAACGCGGCATGCGTCAGGGGAATTCCAAAAAATGCTTTGCGAAAATGCTTCGCTCGAACGATATTCCACTGAAAAGGGGATATAAACGCGAAGAGAATTCTCCGTGAAATACACATAGATTCATTTTCATCCTGAAATCGTGTTTAAGAGAAAATTAATAAAAGAAAGAAATGTATTGAAAGAAGCGTGACAAAATAAATATGTAGTAAGGATGTTTAAAAAATTATGTGTTTACGATTATTGGTGTAGCGATATGGTATAGAGGAGAAAAATTTCCTTTGAGATGGAATTTAATATGCTCGTTGGAAGCTCCTAAAATATTTTCAATGAACCATACGTAAAACTTGTAATTGGACACAGCTTTACAAAGTTTCTCAAAATACCATAGCTTTTATAACATTCGGTTAATTAATGTAGAGGAGAGAAATTTTATAACACTTGGTGAACTTGTTTAATGATTTTTGAAAATATGAAGCCAAGAAAATAATCGAGAGTAACTTTGAGAACTTTGGAAAACGAGCCCATAAAGAGTATGAAATTAGTTTAAAGTCCCTTTTGAATTATATTAGGCGAGAGAAAAAAGAGCTTCCTAACACTCCGCTTGTAATAGAGTAACTTCGAGTGATCATATTAGCTTAAGCTGTACATTAGACGTAACTAAATCAGTTTTAAAGTTCTCTGGTATTCTGTTAGAGTAAATCTCGTGGTACCCAGTCGATATACCGAAAATGGATAGAAAAATGCAGGAACAACAGAAGTTTGCCTTTAGAACGAAAACTAGCTTGCGGAAGGAAAACCATAGCTAAACCTAAAAGTTTCGAGCAGTTTATCTTGAAACCTTGCCATTATCGGGTCACTGCGTGTACACACAAACTTTTTGCCGGTATAAACGTCTCCCCTAGGGGATAATTAGTTCCGCGAGACGCGACGAAAATTTCTCTGACGCCAGAGTGGTCACTAAGGGACGCCTAAAGTGTGCTGACTCAAAATGGATCCGACCCTTTGTAAAAAAAATATTTGCCCGACGGAACTCTTCCGTCTGGGGTTTTTAAGGAAAAGATACGACCGTATACTCAGCAATTTAATTACGCGTTCAAATTTCCATCTTAGACACACTTTGCGGAATGCTGAATAATCGTAGAATTTTTCAAATAAAGGATAAGTTGTGTCAAACTTGAATAAATTACAAATTCTCCAGAGCTAGTTCTTCGTTAATATCGAAGTTAATGATAATCTCGAATAAACAAATGTTTGAAAAAAGGTTCTTTTGAATCATGAAGAATTTTAAGTAAACAACTACATTGAGACTCGAATAAAAATTTACACTCGGTGGATGAAAAGTCAGTACGAATGAGTGTTATAATCTGTAAGCGGTTTGTTTGTAACGACGAAGAGCGAAACAAGGAGGCATACATGACTCCAGGACACGTCCGACACGCGCGAATGCGACTTGCCGAATGAGACGCGTACATGCATGTATGTACTCGATCGACGGCTAGTGGCCGACGCTTGGCTTCCGAGGATTCTGCTTCGGGCGTTTCTTGTCCTAACCACGCGACAAGTGACTCACTTCGTTTTATCTGGGCTCCCAGCTTCTGTTTACACGTCCAGTCGTCTTACGGCGACAAAACCGGTTTGTTGTGTTTATCCACTCAGATCCCTAAACAAAGACGAATGATCTGCGTTATAACCCAGAGTAAAATAATTGTACAGTTAAGTTATAAATAAATGGGTTCTTGTATAAATAAAATAAAATGTACGGAGAAATATTTTTATCCGAACCGCTCGGAATAAAAATAACACCACTGTGACGTCATCGAGCATGAAAGTGTGAAATGTAGCAGAAACGCCGAATAATGCAATAACGAGGTAAACTTCCTCAGGGAGCCCTCGGTGTGCCGTTATCTCTTCGATTCAGGCCACTTCGAATATGTACGCGAAAATATAATCAGATAGGCAAATTTTTTCGAGTTTCTCGGGGGTGCCATTAAATTAATCCAGAAAATAAGCAGAAACTTTTTCAGAATCGTTATCCTGAATTCTGCTGCTTTTGTCGGGTTGGGGCGATATACAGGCGCCAAGGGAGAGTGAGGAAGAGAGAGGGCGAGAGATGGTCGAACTCAATATCTTAATGAAACGGGCGAATCGAGATGCTGCGATTGCGAGATACAGCTTCAATATCATAGAAAGCAATGCGATAAAGTTGGTTCGTTTAAAACAACCCTTTGGCCAGGTGGACTATACCAATACGTACTAGGATTTAATTCTCTGCTTCGAGGTGTAATTAAAACAAGACGAATCCAATTGAATGTTTTGATAAAGCTATAAATCGTAAAATACACTTGTGATCATAAATGAAGAATGTTTTTACATCTAGATTCAGATCCTGGCTCTCATAATCCGGATAATAGTACTGATGTTTTAAAAATAACATTATCTTTAGAATTGGTATAGCTACTGGTCTAAAGAAATATCCAGAGAGTAAAAAAATTGTACTTATCCTCGCTCACTGTGAAATTTATTTCATGGAATTAAGGATAAGTGAGGTTTGCAGAGAGGTTTGCCGAGGAGTTGCTCGAGGGATCAGTCAGGTGAAAGCGCCGCGCCAGACTCAAAGATGAATAGTCAATGAACTCTGGGTAATACATGGAAAATAAAGCCAGTGGGATTTATAGAAAGTCAGTTGGGCTCAAAAGGGACTGTGAGAACTGGCGACGAAATCTATTTCCGCGGCAAGCGAGGTAATAAGAGTCCAATAAGAGACTTACCTCAGTCGTTCCACGAATGAGACGCGTATTTCCGTTTGATTCTCCGCGAAAAGTCTCACGTAAAGTTCGTATAAAAAGACCGATTAAAAAGACAAAACGGAAAAAAAGAAATGATGAAAATGAAGAAAAGTAGACAAAAGGAGGATGGCAGGTTGTCGTAAGAGATTTAAATACATTTAAATGTATTTATATTTGCACGTTGTTGGCAGGAAGGATAGAATTTACCGGGCAATTTGCATCGGGCTGTTTCGCGGTCGGCCGTCCTCACATCCATAAATAAAGCTTTGAAAACATTTCCAGTAATTATACTGCATGGCCGAGTTGGTTAAATGGCGGAAACTATTTGCAAACCGGACGAGTCTGAATTTGGACACGTTAATAATCATTATTTCGCATGTCGAAATCGAGAAAGGGGCGAAAGCAGTTCCTCGACTGACATTTATCCCTCGTGGCCCCAAAACCTCTCCACATCCTTCTTTCTCTCTCCCTCCTTCTGCCGCGTCGCACAAATTTAATTTACGTAATTGATTCATCTCAACGACGACGTCGCGCCCAACGTCTGCCGCGACTGACGTGCATCACACGACAAACGCAGCCTGTCTCTCCTCGCAATTATGCTCAGCAAATATTTTCCGCTCTACCACTAGGCCGACTCTTTCCAAACGAAAAACAGTTTTGACGAAGCAATTAACTGCGACTGACGGACTCCAGCCGATGTACGTATGCACGTATGTATATCCTAACTCGGTATCCTCCGGGGAATTGTGTCATGCAGCAACCGTTCCTACGTCACCCCTTGCATAATTTGAGAAATTAATTAGATGTATTTCAGAAGGTAATATAGATGGAATAAAAATGTTCAAAACTTGAGAAATTGTTCAACATAAATCTTTCAGCATTGTATATAATCTAAAAATAATGCATCATTTAGTCTACACGCTATATAATTCATTTAATACTCAAAATTGTATATGACATTCTTTATGTCAATATCGAATTCGAATTTGCAGTGCTCTGGTCTCTTAATCCTGTCCAGCTAAGCTCAGTGTCACCATGGTGCACTGTCAGTACTCCTACTATCCCTGAATTTATTTATTGCCCTCTCTAATGCACTATCGATCGGCTGAGAATTAAATAAGCAGAGCTTGGGCCGAGAAAGTTGGCGAGAGGTAACCACGAGGAAATATGGTCGCGTAAGTGGACTTTGACATTTTTCGGCAATCCACGTGGTCATGGTTCTCTCGTTGAGTGCGGTTAAAAGCCAACGAGGCTTCGGTTCGTTGAAGCTAGTCATTTTAATTGACGACCATTCCCTGTGTTTTTTAATAAATAATTCCAAACAGGATTTTGCGAACAATTATTTAAGGCAAATTTGTATACTTCCAAAGAGACTTGAATCTTTGCTTTTATATATTGTGTTACATAAATTGCTGTCACATAAAAAAAATTGTGACAGTAAGATTTAATCAAGAATAAGTACTCTCATTTTTTCTTTTCGTGTTTTCTACTTTGCTCCTTCGAATTGATACTTTATCCAGCTCTCGACAAACCGGCTACATTCGTCTTTCTCTGCTGGGCGTAGTAGGTTAATAGACTAATTTAATATTAGATTCCTCTCGGTTAACAGAAAGCCTGGAGTCTATTTATGGCTCGGGCTGTTGAAGGCTCTTATTGACTTACACGGGCCACACTCCTTGGCGTCGATGTAACGCGGTGCTCGTGCCAACACTTTATGTAACTTGCGCGGCCGCGCGAGCTTGTAACTCTTCGGCAACATCCTCCCACGTTTCTTCGCATGTTACGACCACTTTACGGTTTCCTGGCTGCGTGAACCTTTTAGGAAGGTACTTTCGGCTATCTTCTTCCGCGATTTAATCATCAAGATCAGACCTTATTCCTTTCTTTTTATTACGTCAATTTTTATTTCTTTACTTATTTTTACTGATTAATTCCGAATCGAGGGTTGTTTTTTCAATATCAAAAATTCACGCGGTGCAATCGGTCTATGCAAATCGCGAAGCTTCTTTCGAATGCGCCACTCTCGGTTGAGTTTTACGCTCGTAAAAAAAATCCAACCGGCCAGCGAGGAAAGTAATCGGTCCAACTCATTAATTCAGTGCTATCAGTAGGGTGATATTCACTCTCGAATCGAACTGGATTCATTAGAAGGAAATCGGTCGAGTGGGTCTCGGTTTCTCGCACTCTCCGGAACTCTTCTAATGCGGCTACTGCTTCGCGTTTCTCTTTCTCCCTATCTTCTTTTTCCTCATCAACGGCTACTCCGCTTTGAGGCAGTGATTTTAAATGAACATTTTCATTTCTAAAGAATATTTCCATCTTTCGAAAAATTCGAAACGAAATAAGAATATATGTATATGTATAACAATTATTATAAAGAACGTCTGCGTAAAATAATACAAAATATCGAATATGCATATTTTAAATGTACTGAGGCGTTGTGTCTATGTCGTTAGGTTCAAGGATGTCCTGAGATAAAAAAGCTTGCAAAACACTACTCTATGGGTTGACACCGCGAGCAGCGCGGATATTGCTTTAGTTACCATACGATTCTTGGTTTTCCTCGATGACGAGAAGCGTTAGTTGATTTTTGCGAAGGTTCTCCGGAGATTAACTCCAGCTGATTTCTATTTTTAGATAGGATTCTAACAAGAGTAAGTCTCCAGTCGCCACTGGACGCTGTGTGTCTTCGATTATTATCCGCGAAATAGGTCGTGTTATTTCTGGTGGGAGCCGAGCAAGCATACAATCCAGTCAATGAAGAAGTGTTCATGAGAAAAAAACTCTATTGATACAAATGAAACTCGTTAATCCGAATGACAGGAGCGGCAATAATGACCCTTGAAATTCTCTCGACCCTACTTCGCGGAATGTCGGAGAATGTTAATGATGCTTCCATTGAACGTGTCGAGCATTGACTCGAGTGATTCTCTTCGCAATGAGGCATAGGTGTTTTCATATTCGAGTATACTTTATACTTCCCGGAACAATTGAGAAATAAATTTAAATATCCCTTGCAACATTCTTCCAAAGTATTCATAAAGAAGAAAACTTGAGGAGATAAAAAATGTTTCGATAAAATGGGCTGCTCTTGGCATGCATGGGCGGATTGTTCCAAGAAGTTTGTTCAGTTTTATGGTAAAGCTTCTAGGGCAGTTAAGGCGACTGTATTTACAGAAAAGTTTCCTCTCGAAGAGTATATCATGAATCGTTCGAATCGTAGGTTTGCAGACGTGCGAAGCTTGCATGATCTTGATTTTATTTTATCTGGGCGGGGCGAGATCCTTGTACAACATCTTTCGATACCGAAAATAATATGACTCGAAAACGTAACTCTTTAAATCGTCAACCAAGCTCGCGTGTGTTTTCATCGATCGATCATAATCTCAATATAATTTTAATTTACTTGTATTTACTTTAAGCCGATTTAATCCATCTATGTAGTTTGATTTTATATATACTCGCTTGAACACAATAGTGCACTTCGCAGCGAGGGAAACGCGCATGGATTGCTTTTTTGGGAATTAGTACATAGAACCACAAGTTGAGCTAAGCTATAAGCTTCCCGAGCTCGAGGCGAAACTTTCCGGATAGATCCGAGTGCGTTAATTAAAAATTTGTTTCATTCAAAACTTCGAACCTAGAAGATCAGTGGATGGAGATATTTAATTCAAACAGGTTTTTCTGCTCGCGATCCACTTTCTTCTTGAGCTGCGAAACTGGTCGAAAATCTCCCATGGAAATGGGCATGAATCTCGGTGAGGGTAAACGAGAATACCACCTGTGGTGTGAATCTACGAGGCAAGCTTTTTTTACAGTCTGCTATCAGGTCAAAACCGAACTGGCAGTGTGCCAAGTTTTCCTGATAAACCAGAGAGAAGACGAATGCACCTGCAATATCCCTCGGTATCTAGCAGCTACGCTTTTCGGCTAGCCACAAATTTACCATTGGGCTTTTTTTTTTGTTACCTCGTGCATCGAGGAAAATAGATTCGAGCTGCAGCAAACCATTCGCGAGATTTACCCCGCGGTATTCATTCATTGCTTCTACTTTTTTCAGAACAAAATGGAAGAGCAAAGATCGCGGAGGATCAAGAAGATCGTTCAGGGCCTTTTACCAAAGTCAATGAATCCCAAGGAGCGTTCGTCCGAGGCAGATCTTCTCTTACAGTTTTGCTTGTCGCTCAGCAAGGTATTCTCCAATCCGATCTTTTAGTCTCATCTTTTTCGAAACCCGCAAATGCGCCTTCTCTCACGGAAGATTCTTCGCAGATTTACCCGAAGCACAAGGACCTTTATAACTGGGTCGACGTCGACCAGAGGGTCTACGTCCCTTACAATATGTCTTACCTTCAGGAGAGCTTTGGTTATGTGAGTACACACACGTTTATTCCTACCTCAATCTGAATTCAACGCTAGAACTGTCAGAGAAGAAGTCCAAGTAACCATTTGACAATATTATAATTTCCAATTAAACAAATTCAAATTCATATTGTACTATACTCAAGAATTTAGCATTTTGCATTTTGTGAAATCTAACAAGATAAAAGTGATTGACAGTTCTAGCATGAAGCAAGAACAAACAATGGCAGTGAGCCACGCGGTTCGAAGTAAAGGAGAAAAATTGATTTCGCTCAATGCTGGGTTAGATAAGGTGGGGGACGCTGCTGAATGCCACCTTGGGTGCTGCCACTGCCGATCTCTACAATAACAGCCGGTACCGCGAGCGATCGGCCCAGAATTACGAGGATCAATTGATCTATGTCTATGTCACCGCACCCCGTTACTTCCGGAGCCTTGGAAAATTGCTGAACCGTTTCTCCAGACGGTAAGTCGATTCTCTCCTGTGTCACAATAGAAAGTTCGTACTTTACACTGACAGAGACAATAGACACGGTTCGCGAAATGTTTCTCGAAGCGAGAATCAATACTGGTACGTTGATTGGAAGATGCAGAGATCCATTTCTAGCTTTACGGGGTCCTGCTGGGAGGATAACACGATCGCACCAGGTGGAGTAAATCACTGGGACAGCAAAGGGTGTTTATCGCTTTCGGCTTTGCCCTCAGAATTAACTAGGGAAGATAAACCGTGAGCTGGTAATACCAGTGGAAACCTCGTTCCGAACAAACTCAAGAGAGATAGAATCAGTGTTACTTTGGATCTACCAAAAAGCAATCTTGGGTCGGAAGGATTCCTCTCAAATCAAAATGCAAACTGCATTTGGCGAAAGGGTTGATACTAACATGTATATATGGATTTATGGATCTATCTTATAAAACGTTCATTTTGTCACGGAAAGAGGTATAAATTTCTCGTGGCAAGACAGTCTTGGGCATTTTAGAAAAGAAGCAGTTAAACTCTGGCTACGGTGGAAGATTATTTATTGCTCTATGCGCAACGCAACGACGATTCGATTCTTCCTCGTCTTTCCGCAACATTAAGCTCGCTCTGCCGAATATTAAAGCAGCCAACGTCGGGTCGTCGTTGCTTTATCCGAATGGCTTTGGTATGAGTCTGAAAGTTGGCAGGTTGAATGTGCTAATCTCGGGATACTTTGAATTCGAGGGTAATCATACCAAACCGGATGATTTTAACACCCTCAACTATATTTATGGATGTATTACATTTTTTATAAGACCCGATAAGCCAGAGAAAAAAGGAACAATTGAGACTGTGTTTTTTATTTTTACTGCCGATTAAAACAGAAGTGACCTCCTTTAACTGGAATTTCATGTAAATAGAACAACACGATATTACTTTAGTATATATATTTTGTACCATACTTTATTCCACTGTTTTTACTTGGCTCGCGCTTTGTATAGTTCACGGCTTCCACTTTTTTCCGTGAGTTACATTGCTCAATGTTAACTACCTGGGAAGTAGTACACATTTACCAAACCACAAAGTGTTAAAGGAGGATAGATCCATAGTTTCGGACGAACTCGAAATGCCCAGAATTGAGAGCGAATTTTGATGGAAGAAAGAAAACCTGTTTCGTCGTTCCAATTAGATTTCATTGGCCATTATTTCGATGAAACCAACGAACCACTGTTGAGCAGAATTTTTAAGGAACTTGTCCAATCTGTGTCGGACTGGAAACAAGGGGAGACAAACTGCAACATAAAAACTCGGCTTCATAAAGTTTCGCGTTATGACACCCCCTTATGATGGGTAGCTGGCTCGCAGCTCGTTTATTAGCGAAACGACTTCTGTACCATTAGGAACACGATAGTCAGCCACGGCGACGCACTCCCGACAAATTTTATAGCTACTATCTCACCGAGACAGGCTTTAATATCCAGCATCAGGATATTTTTTTACCGTTCTCGCTTTATTTCTAGTCCACAGTCCGAAGAAATTACTGTTTCATCTTAACGCGAAAGAATAAATTTGAGTTGCTTCGAAGATGGATATCGGTACACAGTGAGTTAAAAATTGCAAACGTTTGCTCCGGATAAAATGGTAACCAAAGTCAGCCTTAACAGTAATGGCAGTACGAACTTTTCAGCTATCATAATAGGTAATCAAACTCGGAGAAAGGCAGGGAACCGTGTTATCGAACGTAATAGAAATGTCAGGGTGAATTCGACGGCATTCGAGTAAGTTTGGAAATCGAGTTCCACGGACTATCGTTCGGCATAAACGAAAACAGAGCCCACTGCGGAGCGCAATTCCGCGTTCGCATTAAGGAAATTCACGATACGTCCGATTAAATTCGCACGAGTACAATGCACTCGGGAGAGTGATACGCAATAGTAGCTACATGAGAAGCGGAATTCACTCTGTCTCTTAGTATTCGCCGTCATTATATTCTTACGAGCGCATTGCATAATATACTTCCGGTCATTTCGCAATAAATAGCGCGGTTCATTAAGCAACATGAAAATTTGCCAACAAACAAATCCACGGTCTTATTCATAATCCGCTTAGCGAGGAAGGATCGCTCCTTTCGTGGGCAAAAGCTTCTAAGATATCGGACTAATGCGCCGAAAAAGCGAAAACGAGCTGCCAGGAGGAAAAAAGGCCAAGAAGCAAGAAGCTTAAACGCTCCTTTCAAGCAGGGAACCACCACTCCAAAGTCCGCGAAAGTTTTTCTCGGGCAGCGCCGACTGAATGGCACCAGCAGCACTAGCAGAAGTCTTCTTCTCTGAAGGAACAAAGAGAAACGTCGCAGACTTTAATTGGCAAAGAGATTCTCAGAAATTATGAACCTCGGGATTTCTTGATGGATCTTTTCTCCTTCTCGTGAAACAAGGGGGGGGGGAAAGAGACAAATATGTGACGAGGAACCCAGGTGACAATAAAAGAGGCACGTGTTGGAAGCCGCATTCTCGCGTGGATCGCATGCCCAAACTTAGGATTGCCAGCTGGCAAGCGCTTGGAATGCATCGTCTCACTGAGAGAAATCCTGTTTAAGAAATTCTTCATTCACCTCACGGTGGCCTCTTCTCATTGTCAGTTACGTGCCGTTATGTATATTTTAACCAAAGATACCGTTATTCATTTTTTGACGTATCGAAATGAACCATTGTCCGATCAATTAAACGAGTGTCAAGTTCAGAGTCTCGATACAACTTGGAAGCTACCTTTGACAAGTCAATTAACGCGGGATACGACGGATTGACCTAGGAAGGTCTCTCGCACCCTCGTGCGGCTATATCAAGATATTACCGGTAAAACTTCACCGCAGAAAATAGACAACGCACACTATAATTATGCTCACCTTCTGGTTTCACCCTTCCACTGGACGGCAGTCGATGACGTAACCGATGCATTCGCTTGTTAGCGTACACATACGCGCCATGTGTGTGTTTCGGTCTATAAACGATGATCCAGATTCCCCAGACCGCGAGTAAACAGGGGTATATTGCACGAGCGAACAGTGGACAAGAACAGATCAGTAGCAATTTGCCGGCTAATTTGGAGGGTCGCTCTGCCGGGATCCGGGATATGCCAGCACCTCGGATAAAATCAACAGGAGGAAGGAGATCAACCTCCGGCCTCTCGTTAATAACACCAACCGACTAGTCCGCTTTGCAAATTACTAACTTCGAATGTAGTTAACAGTTGACATCGGTATGGCAGTCCAGCTAGTAGTAAATGCTGTTTCCATGTCACCTCTACTGTCACTGTAAATTCCGGAATGTTGGCAGCTGCTGGCTGTCCCGTTGTCTTTACTCGGAGAGACAGCCGACTTTGAAGCTAACTCAGGGATCTACGTCACCACTGGTTTAATTAATTCAACCAGTGGAACAGAGAAATACACTTGGATCAGACACGATTCTCCTCTTCGAATTAAGTCATTTAACTTACGAATATTTAATTCGATGCTCCAACTTCCGTTGCCTCATCGTTATAATTTTCTAACTATGCGGATCGACATCGGCAAATTCTCGATCAATCGCGTGAGGCTGTAATTGCCTCGGGAGAATCACGTGACCCGAAATCTGACAGCCGTGTGGATATGCAAACCAGGCGAAATTGAAGCATAATTGATTAATACTCGTTTTTGGGCAGATAGAAGGAGGAGTTATGTTGAGGGTGTATGTTCTCTCCTATCTTCTCTGCTATCGCCGCATTTGACCATCGTACGTTCTAACAAAGCTGCGCTAATAAATGCAATGGCCGTGCTAAATTGCAATCTGCGCCTCTATGGTAGCTTCTAATGGAACTATTACGGTTCCACTGGCGAAATTCAGTTCAATTCCGTAATTCTCTGTTCGAATAACTCTAATTTTACCGAAACTTCCAGATTGATTTTTGAATCATAAATTCTAGTTTTAGGTTTTCTCTAGGGTTCTTTTTCGATCCCTACCCATTAATATAGTGGAGAAAGCTGTAGCTAGCATTGACCATTTACAAAAGGAAACCGCACTTTTATTCGGTAGGGAATAATCGATGCCGCTAAATCATCTGCTTTCGAAGCCAGCTGTTCATTACCACAACGTTGGAGCTATTATCTTTGGATGGGTCCCTTTCTCCTCATAGGCGGGGTACTCACTGATTTTTGCGGCTGGCTCTTCGGCCAAGATATGTCATATATGTGTATACCAAAGTTTTCGCTGAAAATTAAAGCTGAATGTTGCTCGAAAGGCTCGCGAGGTCAATAATCGTTTCTGCTCCGTTCTTACTTACCTACATATAAACTTCCCTGATTGTTATACATTTTCTGGATAATTAATCTATCATTTGTTTCACCTAGGATTATTCATAATGGACTATTATTGCTTTACGCCACGGACACCTTGCACGACATCGTCAACGTCACCGCCAGTAAAGATTGGGATCTCTCTTGCTTCAAGTTAACAAAGGATGTCTTCAGCGAAGCTGTCAGTGCAGTTTATGTTCAACAGTACAGTCCGAAATATTTGGAAACTTTAGCTAACAGGGTAAGTCATCTTTCGGTAAACTCTTTTATCTACTTTTCAATATTACTTTTAACTTGGTATTTTCCGACTTTCTCTTGAAATAGAAAGTCTAATGATCAAATAGATATATTCACAAGATTTTCTGGATAACAGGTTGCAGGATTATTCGAGCGCGTGAAGGAGACCGTAGCCGAAAGAATCCTGGTGAAGTCCTGGCTCGACGAGGAAACTCGGACTCAAGCCCTGCTCAAACTAAACTCTTTGCGCGGGAGATTTCACGTGTGGCCTGGTTTTTTCAATCACACTCTTCTCGCTACTGAAATGGCCGAAGTAAGTGCGAACATTTATCGCTGCCGAATGTGTTTGATCTTTCACGATGGAGGATATCAATTGTAACTGCGTGAAATTATTTCTTTCCAGGTCTTCATCGATCCGGATGATTTTTTCGCGACGGTTCTAAATAGATTTCGACAGGTTCGTACGGTCGACGATAAGATTCTCCGAAGGAACGTGACTGAGAAGTAAGATCTCCATTATAAATCACTGGTTTTTATTTTTTATCAATCGTCTCTTAATTATATTATTAATCATAAACAACTTGCAGAAGGAGACATCCTTATACGGTGAATGCCTATTACGAGTCATCGTCGAACATCATCGGTAATATCAAATTAGAAGAAAAATGCACAGAAGCATAATTGAGGCAAATTGAAGATATTGATTTTTCTTTTGACATTTAAAGGAATTCCACTGGCAATGATGCTCGCATGGGCATGGTCATGGGATGGAGGTCCAGCGTATTCTGCTCACGCAACTCTCGGCTCGGTGATTGGCCACGAGATTCTCCATGCTTTCGATCTTCACCGCCGACGATTGCCAATCGATCCGGATCTCAACGTGGATCAGTGGCTCTGGATCACTCCAGAGTCTTGGAAGAGGCTGGAATCGAAGATCGAGTGTGTTGCCAGACTCTATGCGAGGAGCTTTTGGAGGAAAGTTCAATTTTATGGAAACGACGTCGCGGTTCAGGTATCGTCAAATATTTACACGACGAATCTTTAATCTTTAATCTTTAACATGTGTTTAATTGGACATGGGTATTGTGTAGTTTGATTGGAACGTGACAAGGAACGAGAACGTAGCGGATATCGGGGCGCTACAGATTGCCCACAAGACCTGGCACACGTTGACCAATGGAAAAGATCGGACCCTCCCTGGTTTGGAGGGACTTCGGCCGAGCCAACTGTTCTTCATAAGCGCTGCCCAGGTGAATAAAATTTCTTCCCAAAACTCTGATCAGTCTTTGATCGTAAATACGATTACCCTCATAAACATAATTATTTCGTAAGACTTATTGTTCTAACATGACTGCCGAGGCCTATATTCTCTCCGTTGAACTCGATTTCCATACACCCCAACCTGAGAGGTAAATCAATTGAGATTAATTTAGAAAGTAATTCAATAGGGTTACGGTGTAATAATTGACAATTGAAATTCATCAGAGTCAATGGCATAATGATGAACTCCCAAGCATTCGCGGATGCCTTTCGTTGTCCACTCGGGGCGAAGATGAACCCACCGAACAAATGCACCACTTGGTGATATTTGCCGATAAGAAACTAAACCTCTTTTGTCAATCATGCGAAACCTCGCCGATGGCTTTCGACCAAGATCACGAGATTCTCCCGCAGCGCGACTAGATTCGCGACGGGATTGATCTTTTTGATCGTCGAGCTGTTTTACGTCGAGGACAATTCATTTAGGTATGTATTTCAATATTTTTATTGTTAAAGTATTTTCTGGTGATTTTCTCAAGAATTATATATACAATCTTCTGAATAAATTCATCAGCATTATCCTAATTTTTTCTTCTAGGTATTTTAGTAATTATTCAATAATCAATCTCTGTATATTCCAAGATAAGAGAGGATTGAAAATTGGTGATTCTTATTCCAGGTGTCGGGGAAGTGAAATTAAGAAGCAAGAAGAGTGGGCGAATGACCTCCTGTCTACGCCAGACAGTCGATCGATCGATAGATAAGCTTGTTATAGTATTTTCAGAGTCTAACAGCGTGGCTACGAGCATTAACGTTATCTCTCCTACGACGCTTTAGAGGACTTTTAGATTAACGATAGCGAAAGCAATAAATTATAATGGTATAATGGCGCGCGTGAGGGTGACACGTGGAATTTGTGCTGTATCCGAAGAAACACCCACTCTGTGTCTCTCTCTCTCTCTCTCTCTCTCTCTCTCTTGCACAGATGCAAATTTCACACCTCTTCACGAGTACATACGTAAAAGTAATACGCAATAATCGAGTGAAAAATCAGTCGTAGCGAAAAATCGCTGATCAATAAACAGTTGATAATCAGACCGCGGATGTTTATGCAAAAAGATTCTATTCTATTACAATTATATTCTCTTTATTCTGTGAAACAAAAAGAAAGAGGAATTCGTTCCTGTCAATTTTTCATATTCGAGAAATCCATTTTTAAGAATATTTTCCAAGCTACATAGTTTCTATTCTTTTCAGATTTGTCGCGTTAGCACTAGCAAGGATTTTGCATAAAAATCCGCAGTTTAGTAATAAAGTTGGAGTGTTAAGTTTCTCGCGCACCGATTGTCTATCTCTCGTTAGGGAAGTCTGCGACCGATGTACATAGGAAGACAGGCCATTGAAAGTCCGTTCATAAATCTTACGTTTAGTTTAGTTGAGGAGTGTAAGGTGCTTTTCGTGTTAAAGTAAAGTATCTCTTACCTGTTTTAACGCGATCACGCGCGCGCGCGCCGCCGCCGCCGCGCCACCCCGAACTTTGCTTTTCACCTCTCGTCACAGTCTCCACCTTTCTCTCTCGTTTCCCAGAGGGTCCAGTAGCATTTACCCGAGGGCTTAGAGTCGAGTCTAATTAGCGGGAGCTTTTATTCGCGTCACACCGTCTACCTAGGACCAGAGCTGTCCTGTCACTGCAATTCTTTCACTCTCTTTTCTTCTCACTGATAGCTTGTCTATAACATCTTCCATTCTGACATCGTTCTGGCCTCGAGAAATACGACAGTTTCTCTCGATACTTAGTCTCCGTCTTTAACCCCCTATACCAACAATTTTTCCCCCGTTAAAACAATTACGTTTAGCGTGGAAAGAAATCATGAAATGGAAAGTAAATGAGGGAAGACGGGTGATTCGAAAGTTGGCAGGTGTTATAGGGAGTTAAAATTCTCATTTAACCTATTACGGACAGCTCTGTTCCAAATAATTACATACTACGATTCACCGATACGCTTCGCATTTATTCGATTCTCGCTCGGTTCTCCAGTGAAGCTCGGATTTACGTTGACTGGTACCAAGACGCTTGTCGTCTCCAAACAGCGTGGATCGGTAGTTTCGGTGAAAGCAGATTAACGAACAGCAAAGCAAAAGGAACGTCGTTTACAATTTTAGTGCGTTCACGCAGGAATCGCGATCTGTGATATTCTTAAGCAGTACTTAAGCAATCAGGGGGAGCAGCCCGACCCTATTACGAAGTTTTCGACGATCCGTTCGTCGAATTTACAATTCCGACGTGACTCATCGATTGAACAGCGAATTGTGAAAGGGTCGATTATTGTTTGGTAACACCATTAATGGCTGTTCTGGCCTCCCCCGTCGAATCGAAAGCATAAAATCACGTTATTTAAACACTGTTGTAAATGTAAATGGCTGGTAACTCATATGGCAAATAAATATGGTTTATATACAAGCGTCTGGTGTTTTCCCGGTACAATTGGTCCCTTGGTGCTAGCATCGATTTTCTGTCAGCTTTGCGAGTAATTGACGAGGGTCGCGTGCGTCTCCAGTATTTTCATTTAATCAATTTTAACAAGTTTTTTCATGTCGAACTAGAATACTGTAGACCACTGATAAAAAATTCGATAAATTATTAATTATTACGTCTGTATCTCAAATTCGTCAATGTATGCAGCTTGGATTATTAATTTTGAAACACGGCGACTTTACTTTTGTCAATCCTATGTCAATGTTTCTTTACTAGCAGAAAGTAAAATTCGCAGATTTTATACTGTAGATTACAATGGCGAGATTAGTTATAGCTAAAGTTTATTAATTCCATACTGCGGTACTGCGTTATTCCTACAATGGGATTCCAATGAAAATTCGCAATTAACACAATTATATTCACGAAATGAGGATAACTGAAAGAATAAATTGAACAATGGAACCTTTCATTTCTTTACACGCTTAATATTTAATTTACGAGCTTCTGTTAATTATAGTTCTGCTCTCATGAATTAATTCAAAAATTCATTTCTAATTAAAAATCACATTCCATATTCGCTTTAGAAAGTTATAGGTTCTCTAATGGATTTATAATTACGATTACGAAACTCAGTACCGTACTTATTTAACCTGATGCAAAATCTGATTTCAATATCTTTGCAATCGCTTAGCAATATATTTATAATTATACGGTACGTAATGAGGATCAAGCTGGTTCTCTTGAACTCAGTTGGTAACGTACCCAGACATGGGAACGGATCGATGGAGGGTTACTAAATCCATCCTTAGCTGCCACCAGAGACCGATACTGGATCTTTTACCATGGAACAATAATTCTCACTAGAATCTGCAGTTGCAGCTGATAACAAAACTACTGCTCTATAGATCACTTAATTTTCTACTTGATTATCAATTCTCATATACGTATTCAAGAATAAAATAAATATGAATAAAGAAATTATAAGAGTCATGCAAATTTTAGAAATGAAGTATCCATTCAGTTTTCGAAGTATTGAAAAGGAAAATAAAAAATATAGAGCAGGTTGTTTGTAGGATTTTTTTATCTGGAATTAGAATTTCCATTCGGAAATTGTTTCCGGTCGTGTGATGACGTAACAAACGTAGATTATCACAGGAAATCAAATAATTCAGGAAAGAAATCTGGTCGTGCGATTGCCAAGACAAACTGTAACAATGGTACGAACAAACCTCGCAACAGGTTAAAGCCGGAAGCTGCGTGTGGAAATTTATGCGACGATAATTCAACGGCTTTTCCAAAGCCCGAGTATTTTTTAGACATAAACTAGGATAGAATAGTGTTGAGGAAAAACTGGGTGGACGAGCAGTTAGTTGAGTAGAAATTTGCACGAGTCATAGAATTGGGAGGAAAGGTAGGTTTTATCGAGGTTGACTGGAGCAAATCAAATGTGAGGGAAAGTTGTTTGCGACAGGGTGAAAATCGGTCTACAGGTTTAGTGTCAACCGTAGCAATGAAGAGGGTGTTCCTTGGCAGTCTGCCAGCAGACGTTCGAGAGAAGGGAAAACGTTTGAAGAGGAATGTAGAAGTGCCCCAAGTCCGAGTCATAAGGTGTAATATCCTTCGAAACGCAAATCACTCTTTGACTAATGACCGAGACAAGCATCGTCCTTGGTCCTCGACTTGGAAAGAATTCGAGTGCGACCCTCTCTCTATCAATAACAGAGCTGGAAGGGCAAACGATAATAGCGCATTCCACTCGAACGAATTAAGGGCGAGCTCGAAAAAGTCCGAAGGATACGTGAGCGGCTTAAAAAGTCGTAGCAGGCAATCTTGGAGAATAATTCGATTGCGAGATTGGTTCCAATGTCAACCTAGAAATTACACGGGGGAGATTTTATACGGATTTTGGTCCTGATCTCGTCCATTTCAGGTAAAACACTTAAAATTGTAACATATATAAAAAGTCTTGTACAATTTACAAATAATTATTAACAATATATTTTTTTTTTATTTCGGCATGAAGATCTCCAATCTACTTGTTATTTAAAAAAGTTGTATTCAATTGCAATCGTCATCAAGACCGTTTCTGCGAGGACTTCGGCAGAAAATTCAATGAATCAAATGAAAATGCAAGAGTCAAGGGAGGATATAAATATAAGGGCAGCGGAGGTCTGGAAAAATCCGCCTCCGCCAGTGAGAATTCCATCCGCGCGAGAGAGTCGCGTATTTATAAAGCGCACCGTCCGCGCTCACGAAAGAGTCACGCGAGGTATAAATCACGAGAAAATAAGAGCCCCAGGAATTTTCTATAAATAAGAGGATTTCGCAAATTTCCCTTGCAAATCTGTTGCAGGGCGCTTGCCGCACACCGAAATAATGGGGCGACCCCTTTCGCGAATAACTGATATTCCTACCGAAAATACCTTTCGAATAAAGATTGATCGAGTGTAAAAATAATTGAGAGCGTCATCGAAGAATTAATTGCCGTTTAGTAGAAATATAAGGTTTACATAATTCTCTAGAAGGTTCTTTATGATTTTTAAAATCGTTGCCTGATACGTGATACGTTTTTGTTTATATTCAATAACAGAAAAAACACTTAAATGATCGAGATAAACGGAATATTTTCTATAATAACTATTACTTGAAAAACATACAGACCAGGACCATTGAATATACGAAAAAGAATCTCTAGAGATTCTCTTTAATCCTAAGTAGTTTGACAATGGTTTCTTGGAACTCAATGAGTAAAATCTGCAGATGACGAAAACCGATTGAGTAACGATGAATTAGTGTAATTAAACGAGAATTTACTTTGGAAGAATCCTCGAATCGCAACGTTAAATGGAAATGGAAGGAAGGAAGAGACTCTTCCGGAAGTGACGCGAGCATAGGCAGCAATTGACTCGTTCGTAGTAATAACTGGGTCGTCGGTCGGCAATCGTCCGATTCCTGGGACGATCAGACTTGCCCTGGGGTTTGATGACCGGGTTAGCGAAAGAGGATGCGGCTACAGGCCTTCCTCCTGTCTTCCTTCTGCCTGCTGACACACATTTCATTCTACCTAAACGCTCTCGAGACTCGCGGAAGAATACTCGTTCTCTCTTCGCAACTCCACTTGCTTCAACAAGTGCCACTCGCGGAGGAAGAAGTTGCGGGGAATACAAATTCCGCGGATCTCTTCTCTTGCCAGCCACGGGCGTCGAGTACCAAGCAAACGAAACTTTCGCGCGCGGAATTGCAGATATGACTCGTTCGTCAATCGCCGGAATCTCTTCGAAGAATTATAAAGTAACCGTAGAAATTTGGAATTTGATTTTCCGGATTGCTGCTTCTTTCAAAGAAACGAATCTCACTGTAAAAATATCGGAGGAAAGTTATGCATCATTCGATGATGTCCCGTTGAGAATTTGGATTCAGTTCGCAAAACCATGGCAATTGGATCTGACAATCACTTACGAATCAGAACAAAATACCATTGTTTCTCGTCAAATAAATTCAAACTGTGCAATAAACCATTGGCAAATTTACTGCAACTCAATTTCTAGCGATATCGCGTCTAATAAAACACGCCCGATCGAAAATCCAGATGAAAAGTAACACACTGCCAATCCAACATTCGATCCGGTCAGGAGCTTTCACTCATTCGCGCAGATGGAATAACGCCGAAAGCCCGAGTTATCCGTGGTTTCACGCGTTTTAAGCCTCGTGAACTGTTGTTGAAAAAAGAGGATCCTGGTGAAATATGGAAGTTGGAATCTGTAATCTGAAGCAGGATCAGGCTCTGGGAGCCGGGTCGAAGTAGGGAAAAATGTCAGGACGAGGTTGTCAATTACAGGATGTAGAAGGAAGAGAAGGTAGATATCTACCGATTATTATTCAACTGGAATTCGAATCGAGCATTGGAAGAAGTTCGATCGACGAAGACGAAAGACAGGAATTGAAGTGAGAGGGAAGTATGATTAGCAAGGATATTAGTAATGAGCCACTCGGGAGGATCTCCAAGGGTGGATTGAATATCGGAGTATCAGTTAATGTCAAAGAAGCGAATCACGACAGTCCGTGCTCGCTCGGTTTTCCATCGCCGAGAGAAGAAAGAAGAGGATTCCAATAAAAAGTTATCCTCCAAGGGGTCTCTCGAAGATTACAATCGCGTTATCTTTGTCGAAGGCATCCATGGAAAAATATATCCTTCGGATAACGTCAATAATCTTGAAAACACGTTTCGCAGTTGCTCAGAACGCTTTCTCGCGCGCGAGAAAGAACGAAGAAATAATCCAAGCTAAACCTACCGATTCTTCGTTCCACCATAATTACTTTGAAAGCAGCTACGGCCGGACGGCGCTCGTGGAACGAACGAGCACTACAAAATATCACGAAAAATCCAATAAAGTACAAGCGCATTGAATTTATCGGATTGGTCACCGAAGAAAATGGGAATAGCCGGAGAGGGTGGAGTGAAAAGCAGTTCTCGAAGAGATTGGATCGAAAAACAACATGTACCCACGACGCGACATGTCGGGGAAAAAAGTGAAAAGTCGCGGAAAATATCTTCGAGTAATTCGGTTAGAGTACTAAATTTTGAAAAGAAATTGTTTCGCAAAAAAATAATGTATCAATTGTTTTTATTCAGAGGATTATACATGGAAGTTGGGTCTTTGGCGACCAATTAAAGAGCAATCGGAAAGATATTGAGTCGGTGAGTTTTTGGAAAAATGAACTGGCAAGCGAACGATAAAGGGAAAACGAAACAGCCGAAGCTTTTGAAAAAAGACGAGGAAGGTTCAAGATGGAGAGAAAGAGAGAGAGAGAGAGAAAGAGAGAGAGAAGAAGGGGGAGGATAAAAGCATTAGAGACACCGTAAAAGCCCGGAAGCGTTGGCCTCCTATGAGGAGCTTGCTCACGGTGCCTCGAGACTAGGAAGGAACTCTCCACCTCCGAAGATAAACGACTCGAGAATACCGAGTCTGGATATCGCTGATAAATTCTATGGACGATACGATGAGAACACTGAGGATGTGCCAAATGTTCATAATAGTCAGGATCCATGATAACTGACTGAGAAGATGTGAAATTCTCAATTTTTAATGTAACGAATGAAACACCAGTGAAAAGATCCAGGTTGAATGTCACGTTTCATTTGTCTCTCTATCTCTCGCAGAATGTTCTACTCTCTTTTTGCATGATTCTTCTTGCCACGCGTGGATCTAGCACGTGTAAACTCGCGCAATATTTTGGGTACATTATGTCAGGGTACTCGCCACAATCCTATGATTTATCGTCGCTGAAGCTGGCGGGAATCTCGTTTTCATTCGCGAATTTCGCAGACCGAAAATGAAATACCCGACTTTTGCATTGATGTTTTATGAATATCCCAATTATGTAGATACGCGAATGTGCGAATATACATGTATTTTTTGTTCAATGCAAAACAGAAAAGCAGAGAATTTTACGGACGGGTGGATTCCATTAAAAATTGATCGAAATTGAAGCACTTTGCACTCGAGAGGCGCAAACGTGCCTGGTGTTTCGCGCACATGTCGCAATATGGATTACAGAGATATGATTTATTAGTCAGGAATTTAATGCCTTCCTACGTAAAATATTGTACGAGGTTCGCGGGGGAGAATGAGAGCGGAGAGAGCGGAGAGAGCGAGCCGAGCAGATTCAATACCAAACGGCCATAATTCCATCTAAATAAACATGATTGAAACTATTGCATATAAATTGCTACGTGACTATCCATCTAACGTTCTATCTATGCAGTGGGTCGCACAACTCCTGTCAGCCTCGCTCTCCCTTCAGCGAGAGTAAAGCCTCTTTCCAGACGAGTGGCGCTGGAAACAGCGTCGTTGAAATTCCAAAAATGCGTATTCACCTCTTTCAGCTGATCCAGCAAAATCTCACGCACGAGCTCTTCCCAAAATCGCAGTAAAAAAATCTCTCGGTATTCTACTAGAGTACACCCAAATGTAACACACCAACTGGAATCTTCCTAAATATTTGAATCTCCAATTTCGAGATCCAATTTCATCTCGAACCTCTTCTCCTTTTTCGCTCGACAATTCGAAACAGCCGCCGCAAATTGGAACCGAATTTTTTTCTTCCACCTTTTATATTCCTGCTTTTTCATAAAACATTGATTCCGGATGATGGGGTAAAAGTTTTAGTTACGTTTGAACTCAGTCCTTGAAACATCCGTTTATATTTTCATCCCTTACAGTATTTATGTATATTTGATTTCATTTTATTCTTCCGTCAGTATCAATAAAAATGAATAATCGATGATTTATCCGTTATCTTGATTGATTAAACCGCTCGCTCCTTCTTGAGGAATTCCGTGGTCATGCCGAACAAGGACATCGAGCAGAGCGTGAACCGGAAACGGAAGCCGCGAAGTTCCCTTCCTCACCCTCGAGTACCATTCGCCGCACGTGTTCGTGATCGACGTCGAACTCAGGAACAGCAGTCGACAGTGTTGGCACTGTCGGCACAATACAGAGCAAGGGTGAGTTGTCGGAGGCGACGATCGCCTTCAGGATGACTTTCCTGCTTGCGCATGCACCCTCTCGACCAAGTGTTAGAGCTTCTCGCCGAATACGAATTTGCCAACCTTTGACTTTCAATGGAGAGTACATGTATGAACTCCGACTCTCCAACACATTATCGTCGATATATACCTCTTGATTGACTATAGTCAATTCTCAGCTACTTTCATCATTTCTATGTATGAAATTAACCTTTTGATTAAGATTGGTTACGTGTATGTAACTAAACTCAAAATTCTCTGGATAAAACCGAAACCAGGTAAAAATGCTACCCAAAACAATGTTAAAAAACCAGAGTAACTTAGAAGAGGAGAGAGCTAGTCTTGTTAACTTGGCTCGTAGTAAGCGAACGAGCAAGTCGATTCACCCAAGGGAGGCAATTCCGCCTTCCTCTCTATTATCGAGGAAACGAGGCTGCTAGACACAAGGGCTATCCCTGATAGGGATGATTTCTTATTGGGTCAGCGGGCCGCATCAGGGAAATGCTCGTGGATAATGCCTCCCTTGATTACACGGTAATAACGTTGTTAATCAGCAACACCGGCGACAGAGTGCGGCTCTTATCGAGTGCGGATTATCGGCTGTCCCACGGGATTTCCGACAGACTGGCCAGGAATCGAGACTCTCGCGAAGATGCGATCTCGACGGTGCGCTGGCTCCGCACCTTGCGATAACTTTCGATTTGCTCGGCTATTTTCTCACCAGTGAATTTCACTGTACACCGATCAGCGAACTACCTCAATTAACCTTCGGTTACCGAATAGGTCTGGTGACAGGAAGGTAGTTGGTATTGGGGCTAATTACGACACACGACCGTCACGTAGATCTCACGAGAGTAGAAAAGTGGTTTAGGTGCACAAATTACGAGAATGTCAAAAATCATCGGGTTTCGGTCATAGAATTTAATTTAAAATTAACGTAGTGAATAGATGGTTTAATTTATCGCAGACATTTTATCGAGTCTCTTCTTCCAATGTCTTGTGGGGTCCGGAAAATACGAAGAAAAATAAAAGTGTCCAGGTAAAGGGAAAAATTTCAAGTCCAAATACTCTTGGCTCAAAGTTCCTGTCGAACGCATCGCTTTTACAGGAAGCTAAGTTTTATCCAGAATCTCCTGTTTTTCTTTGCTTATCCAGGGTCTCCTTTGCCTCTATCGCTGTAAGAAGCTTCCGCGAGCTGGACACGATTTCTAGAAGGAAAATTCGACGGCAAAGTGAGAACTTGAAGTCTTCTCCTTTTAACGATTTTGTACACCGCGAGTTCTCGCCATAGTTGAACCAGACAGCGTATCACCCTAAAGCAATATACCTCTGTACATATGGTAATAGCAAAAACTTAAGACTGGCGAAGGAAGACATGGAATACGTGATGAACAAACTGAGGAAATCACAAGAGTCACTGTCAAATCTGATTAACTACAGGGTAGACTTTAGTTTTAATGCAATTCCACTTCTTCGAATCGCATCAGCTGCACTTTCAAAGTAATCCAATTATCAGTTTATCGATTGTTTAATTCTAGAAGCACTGATATAATTATAGGAATTTACGATGACATTCGATAAAGTCGAATCTCTGATATTATATACAATATCGAATGCTGGTAGTACGAGTGGGTTCGAAAGAAAGTGAACAGATCGATTTATTCACGCATTGGGTACTTTTAGCTTGTACGACACGGATATCTAACCAGTAGTTCGAGAGAAATGAAATTCGGTGAATGGGTTGAATGGCATTATACGCAATGCGGTTGCAGCGGTAGTTGGTAAAGGGGCGCGAGACTATAAGAAAGAAATAAAGAACGAAAGAAAGAAAGGTAGAGAGCGAGGTGAAGCAGGAAGAGCGAATTTGTGGAAGCTTCCGGTGAATATCTACGCGGTGCGGCACAGTGTGCGTCTCGCTTCAACCTATTTTTTCGCAGACTACTGTTTATGTACACGGGCTGGATGTAAATATTCATAGAGAATGCGCCGCGTATTTGCCATGCATTGCGCTTAGTCGCGGCGAATAAAAATAAACGTTCTCTTCTCCTCTCCCTCTCTCTCGGACGAAAACTCTCGTCCGTTCCTGCTGTCGAGTCGCGACGCAACAACTCGATGTCTCCTTCATTCCACTCCATCCCGCGATGACTTTCGGCCGCCCATCCGATTCATCGAGCATTTACTCCATTCATTCTCCACATGTCAACGCGACGGGACCCGTCACGTCGAATGCTTTCGTTTCTGCATTCTGCCAATTTTGCATTTTTATCTCCTGCGCTTGAGTTTGTATCGTAAAATATAAAAGCTTCTTTTTTTCTCCCTCTTCTTTTTATTTTACTTCAATAATAATAATTAGACGGTGAATATTTATGCAAATATGAATTTTGAAACATCGGTAAATAAAATTTGTTTCTTTCAGAATTAGTAGACGGGGTTGTAGAATTTGCATAAAAGTCCATGGACTGATGAAAATGAGTGCTATTCCGTAGAAACTAGGTTCGAATTCTTTTTATGATGTACCGAAAGGAAAATTTCATGCTGCCAGAAGAGAGCGTGAGAGGAAAGAAGTTTGGAAACGATAAGAGAGATGGCCGTTCCCAGCTAAAAGGACAATTTCGTCCTGTTCGCTGGGATCCTCGAACAGAGCAGTCAATCGATAGGAGTGCCCCTGCGGTGACGTCGCGAAACCAGAGAAGCACTGCTTTTTTCGCCGGAAACCCTGCACCACAAGTAAATTTGCATAAACGTACCATTCTTTCGTGTTAGCCACTATGTAGTACCCTCCACACGATCTCCCACCTACTCAATCGACCTAAATTTCTCCTTGTACGAAGATCAAATCCTTGTTTCTTCAACATTAATTATTCATTAGTTTAAAGACCAATTATCCTCTTAACTGGATTTTATTGAGATCTTATTGAGGGAACGATTATTTAAAAATGTTTTATAAAAATAAGTATTCAATCGTGTACTGTTTTTGTACTAATTATTACGGGGTAACAATGTTGATTTTTTAAAAAGACCGTGGAAGAAAAATGCACATTTTGCAGTTCACTCCCGTTAATAATAAGCTTCGCCAAGAACTGGCGACAGGGAACAATGGGAATTTTTTTTTTACGGCAAGCTTATTTTACATTGTTTTTTGAGAAACGTACGGGGGCGTAGTTACAATCGCGGTGAACCGTGTTCCAAGCGAGCGACGTTATTAATTCTTCGCTGTTCATTTGCAGCCTCTAACTCGGTCATCCATTCTTTTATATAATGCTTATTTTTCCACCGGAATATTTTTCCAGTACGCTCGCTTGCGTTAACAATTGCCCTTAGGGGCGGTACTGTGACGCACTCTCAACTTTTATATTCCCTTTCAAAATTGGACACTTGTTTGTGTTATAACATTCAGATAATTCTGCTGCACGCTTGCAAAAGAAACCTGTCAGGCTTTGCTTCATATTCATAACTTTATTCTGGAATAACAATTCTGTTTTCGTGCAAAAGGGAATGTATGACTTTTACTTAAACTCTGACAATGAGATTAAAAAATCGTCAAAATTTATGTAGAGTATCGGTAGCAAAATTCTTTCGAGTAAAGATGTCTCGACCAGCACGTTCCAAATATTTATCGAAGCGATGTTCGAAAAGATCCAAAGTTAAGGGTTGTCGGCCCACGAAACGTAGGTTTCTGCGCGATGAAGAAAAATAAATAAACTCAACTGGCTGAACACGCTGCGTCTTTGGTGCTCCCTCAAAGGGCGGATGTTGATATTGTGAGAAGAATAGAAGCCTTACGGTCAAAAGGACTCACGACAACATCCTTGTGGCTCCTTTAGAACCATCTCAAGAACAAAATCCTCAAAAAAATATTACTTTTTCGATGTATTTCTCCTCCTGTTTTTCTATACGCTTGGATATTGGTGCTCCTGTTTTATGACAAGCCCTTGATAAGAAATTTCAAGAGGATGGTTAAGGTTTCGGTCAAAACTCTCAAGGATCTTGACTTCTTCCTTTTAGAATGGTAATCCTCTCCTCTCTCTCGTGGGTCACGTCGGTATAATAAATACCCTTGTTAGACGAGAATCTCCTTACACAGTCTCGGATCCACTTGAAATTTCACGGCGTAATTATTTTATATGCGCCACCTAAATTCTACGGCTGGAAAGTTCGCGACTCGCAATTTTTCCATGTGCAGCGCTAAACTGGATTTTGGGATAGGTGGAGGGTGATCTCGTTGCATCTTGCATGTCGCGGAAAGGGTCTCTGCCATTACTCTCACTCCATTTGTGTAGATGATGTTTTCACGGGTGTACACGAATAGCATCGTTCGTTCACGTAACTCTGGAACGGAGAAATTGTTCGCAGCGCAATTTTCCCTCTTTCTCTCTCTCTCTCTCTCGAGTGGAATTCTCACTTTGCAAAGGAGCCGCGGCTGCTGCGCCCAGCATCCTTTTTCCTCCGGGCAACTCTCTTGTCGTAATAAATCCACTTCAGAGCAGAGTAATAAATGGAAATACTGTAACAGATATGAAATGAATACAAGCTATCATTATAATGGTAAAGGATCGTTGCGAAGTGCTTATTGCAGAGTATTGCTCGCCAGTGGAAACGAAATTTCCCGAAATGCACAATTTTGACCCTACTACAAACGTTTGAATACGGTCATATCTACAATACTATCCCTTTGCAGTGTGCATATGGAAATCACTTGCACGGAAGCAAATAGAAATGTTTTAATGAATCTTGCAATTTTCCTATCCAATAACGACAATCATGATGAAGAGAATAATGGATCTTCGTGGAATCGATCATCCAAATAATCAGGATTATAGAAATTAGGCCTTTAATCCGATGGATGGTATGTACCTCAATAATCTTTTCCACCAGTAACCCTTCCGTCGCTTTGCAATCCCCACACTGACAATGAGGGAGTATCCAGCCGAATAGCATCGAAAATCCGAAGAAATTTCTATTAAAGGCAGTTTCACGGTAATTGCAACGAATTGCTTGGCCCCTCGGCAGGGCACGAAGGGTCTCGCATCACTGGATGCCCTTTGCTCTGCAGCACATCTGGAGGTTGGTCCCGTTCACTGGCAGTGCCGCAAGCACAATGGTGATTACGAGAACAAAGACTCGAACACCATGAATATACACACTCCGGCAGCACCCTCCCTCTTTTGTCTTACTTTTCCAGCAGTGGCGATGGTAGTGGGCAAGGCTTCCTGTGGGCCGATTTTCCACCTGGCTCCTGTCGTCAGATTTTTCGTCTCTTCCTCGCTCGTCGCTTCCGCAAAAGGAACCACCTTATTGTGCGAAATACGCTCGAAGAAAAGAACCTCCCACGCGGAGGACAAAGCCGCAGAATTTAAGACAATTGCTGGATCGGCTGCTTTGCACGAGAGAGGGAAAGAGAAATGAGGCTCAACTTTGCTTAGGAAGAGTGCATAATGGAAAGCTGGAGTGACGGAGACAAAGAGAAGGAGGAAGCAAGATGGAAAGAAGAAGCATTGTGAAGCCAGGTTTGTACACCGAATTTCGAAACGGCCTGCCAGAAACTACTCGGAAAGTCCATCGATTCGGTGGTCTGGCTTCCGCAGCTCTCCCACTCTCTGATAGTTTTGCGAGCGCACCCATAGAGTTTCCAGCCGCGAAATGCAAAGTTATTTATTGCGAAATCATGCTTCATCGACAGTGCACCTCGTACACTGCTCTTTCCGGAAAATCCTGGAACTCGCATCGATATGCGACCGACCGATGGAACAATTTTTCTCTGGTCTAGTCTCCGAGGGACAGAAAAAAAAAACTGGGGACCCATCTAGCGAAATTAAAGTTCCCCAGACATTCGAGTTTCTCAGTCTCTTACTCACTTTTTAATGGGAGTGACTCTCAAATGAAATTAGATTGACAGACTTCGAGTGACGATAGTTAAGAGTGATTTGCCAAGAGTAAAAACTTGGGAATTCGCAGTCTGACAAATTAGCAGAGTTTGCAAGTCCCGTACTGGTAGCGGCTTCCGCTTGTCGGTAAGCAGTCCGACCAGCTCGAGGCGGACACGTCTGTTTTTACATCATCGGTCTAGTTAAATATATACAGTCAAGTACTCTACCCGTTATCGCTCGAGTACTCCAATCTCAGCAACATTTCTCTTTAATGAATCCGGAGGACGAGCTGTTGGGTATCATGATTACTATGCTACTCGGAAGGATATTTAAAGATATTGCTCTAGCTCGAATGACATAACGGCTCGATAGAGTTCTAACTGCCTACTGAAGATGACCCGAAGCAGATAGCTGCTTTCATCGTCCCACATTCAGGATAAATGTACAGACTTGTATACAGATGTATGCAGATTCTAAAAAGATCCCATTAAATCGTTTGCAATTTTTTCGCATATTCCTCTCGAATTACCATGGCCCACTTCGAGCAATTAAAACCACTGAAAATGAAATTTTCTCATTTAGATTAGTAACTAATAACGTTGCATTACGTATGATCAGAAATTAATCACATATAAATTCCGTATGCAATTTGCATCGAAGGGAAAAAGAGAAAGAAGCGAGGGTACTTTTTCGCGAAGCCGACATATTGCAATCCGAGTTACTTAAGCCAAGAGTAATTCGAGTCACGATGCAAAAGGCTCTGCCAGTCTGGAACCGGTTTTCAGGAGAAGCGACTGCTGAAGAACCTCCCCCCAGTAATTTACCGAGCGACCACAAATTTATCTAGATATTAGCCGTCTCCTTTGGACCGCGCATTCCTCTTACAATCGTGGTCCCTGCGAGAGTAATAGGCTCGAGACAATAAAGTTACCTAGCGAAACTTTGCTTCATCCTTTATCTGCTTGTGTCATCGTGAGCCAATTTTCGAATTGAGCGGAATGCATATTGTATATATACAGTATATTGTGCGTCAGGGTGAGTACTGACTGTTCCTACGACCAAGAATTCTCGCCGATGCTAGCACTCGATTTATCTCCTAGTATGGACTAGTTCGCGTTAACTCGTTACCTCGAATTACGCAGGTGGATTGTTGTCCTCGGATACACTCTACGTGGATCTTGCATTAACGCTCCTAACGCGTTATTCCTAGAGAACTCAGACTTTCCAACTCTTCCGGTAATTCCATCCTTTCTCTTCGGAATTACGCACAATCTGCCGATTTGGCTTCTTCGGAGCATTTGCTCTCCAAAGAAACGAGAAAACAATAGAAAGAGAATTACGGAGTGATTTTCGAGTTGGTTAGTAATATCATGCAAAAAAGGAGATGTTTCCGAGGCGGAAACAGATTGTTTTAACAAAGGGAATATCCGTGTTGACAGATACGTGGAAATTCAAGGTGCGAGTAGAACAGGTTATTCGGTGGAAGTAACGGGAACAGGTAGGAGTAAATTTCTCCTTGGTGGTTTGCAACCTCACAGCCTTGCATAATATGCCACCCTCGGCACAGTCATGCCCTTTAACATCCTCCGTAAACAATTCTACTCTCGTTCTCGTCACGCAGTCCTCCTACCGCAACAGGATTCACTGTCAGCAATTCTATCAGTGTTGCTCTAGCACGGTTTCCATGTACACTCAAAGACTCTAATTTCAATCCATTTACGAGTTAGACGGTCCGAACAATTTTCTCAAGGATGAAAAACATTTCGTAAATAGAGAGACTGAAATATCATTCTATCTGTAATCTATCTGAAATTTGGCAGGACAGTATAAATAGTTGAAATAATATTAAAAAATATTGAAATTGTGTCTCATGTAGGTGCATCCGCATGAATCAGCCTAATTCGATTGAAGCGCAAGAAAAAACCGGAAGTATTACACCCTTAACCAGGCATCGCCCTTACGTATTCGCGAACCACACCCTTGAAGGGTTTCGCACGAAAAGGATCCGCGTTTAGATCGACGAACCCGCTGTGTATTCACGCACGCTAGCGTCGCGTTAATAAATTTTCTTGTCTCCATACGTTTTACAGTATTCCCTTTCTCCCTATTTTCGACCCTCGCTAATCGAAACTATATTATCCGAGAGAAATAAGACACAAAGTTTCGTCTCGTTCATTCGAAGGTCGAGTCGAGTGGTGGCGATGCATCAAATTCAGTTCGGTGGGTCCATTAAGGCAGCATAGCCGCGGACGATGTAGAGTGTACACACGAGCCTCTTATCAGCGATGAAAGGGTTAATATGGGAGCTTTAGTCTACCGGCACGATTCTCTCGCCATAGAGATAAGTCAGGTCTTGGTGCAAAAAGACCGATGCGCGTCGCCCCCGGAGCGAGTCTTAGCCGGGCCCAGGGGTTCCTTAATGAAGGAAATACACTCGTGTTCGTGTGTATTAGCAACTCTATGCACCTTTGGGGTGCGCTGGCTTAGTATGCTGGTGCATAAGCACACCACCAGGTATGCCCACGTGCCACACACCTGGCTCACCTCAGTCATGAAACAAGCTTTGACGTATGCACTGCCGTCTGCCAACTCCAGTCTACTTACCGCTGATATTTTTACGACATATAGTAATCTACCACGTTTCACCATTCGCGGTTGCGAATCGTATTAGGGGTAAGATTTCATTACAATATGTATGTACATATGTATATTACAAATATGGAAAATTTTATATGGAAATTCTATACGCCTTTTTATATGGAAAAAGTTAATAGATAATGAACGACAATTCTTTTTATTTGTTATAGCACGTAATTTAAGAGGAATAGGCAGAAGATTAAAACGCCTTTCGCGTTAGGTTAGAAGAAATCATACGCTGAATTGAAAGATTGTAAAAAAGTGGTGCTTTGTAAATTAGTAATTAGAAAGTTGATCGTCGATGCGATTATTGCATGGAGTAAGAGAAATTGTACGAGAACTCGTTCTCTTTCTCTATTTCTCCTGGATCTCGCGTGCCTCTGCAAGATCCTCAACCCAGCTACCGATCGCGTGTACATTCGCGGAATACTTTTTCCAGACTCATGCGATGTCGTGCACAATTACAGTGCAATAACTACTAGTGGGGATTGTAAAAGTGGCGGGATTACTTTCAGGGATATTGCGGTTAAAGCGATGCCGTCACGGCACAAGTTTCGTGGCGGTGAAGAATACGGTGCCCCAAGGGACCGGTGCCTAGTTGGTCCACTCCTGAACGTCGCTCCTCGATCACGATCCCGATCCACGCGGGCGGCAGTCTTGCCGCGCCAGCGCGATCGAGAGGATCGATGTCGCTCCGACTGCGCGCGAGAATCGTATTACTTCGGTACCCTACGCGATCTTTAAATCGTCAGTGAATCCTATCGAGAAGTGTGTGCTAAACAGTGTCGAGAAACTAATAGAAAAAGTCCAGTTAACGATCTTGTGAGTGAAGAGTATTATTCATGGATTCGATCGATTACTCCAAAAAATATAGATCATCCTAAAAGTGATTTCATCCGCGTCTTAAGAATTCTTGGTGACTTTTGGAATATCATTAGGGTTATTGCAAATGGTCCTATATTCGTGTCTTTTTCTCTCCCTCTCTCCCTCTCTCTCTGCTCATCTTTCAGAGTTTACCTTAACATTCATTTGGCGCCTCGTTTCTTACCAGGACGTCTGGTTTTCTTTCCTGGCCTCAGCAGCAGGCGCATATATCAGCATTTCTGTCGGCAAGCCCTGTTATCCAGAGTGGATTTCGTTCGTACGGGGCAACACGGTGCGGCACAATTATCCTAGCAGCGTCATCGTCGTCGTCGCGAGATCACGAGTTACAGGATTCTCGTCTGTTAATTTCTTAAAGAGGAAAGACTGGCTCGCTAGTCGGCTTTCAAGCTCGCTTAATCTCCCCGTCACATTTAACTAGCGCAATGTAATCCAAAATTCATTGTTCTAGCCGATCTTATTAGGGAAGAACCGTCCTCGGTATCATCTTCTCTTCTCTCGTCGAAATTCATTATCTATTCGAAATATGCCATTCGCAGGAGTAATTCATCCTGATTAATTTCATCTTCCTATCTCTCTCAAAACACTCTTCTCGTTTATAGTTTCGCAAGTTCAATGATCATTTTTCCTCGATCAGATTACTTGGAAGCTCAATCTGCAATTAGCGTGATACATCTTAGTCTTCTCGGCAATTCACCTTGATAGCAGAGATCGATAGCATACGGCCAATTAGTTCCAGTTGATTTTTGCGATCGCATCTGGCCCAAGTGGGACATGTTTCAATGAGGCGTACCGATCCGCGTCGATCTCTGTTGTGAGAGCAGTGGGCGTACTGGTTGCGAGAACTGGAAGCTGAAGACGCGCGAGCAAAACCGGTGATTAATGTCGCGTGATCTTGAAGGAGATGCATCGTTCTACTGTCCGATAAATAACTTCCAGCCTCCGATAAGATTTTTCTAGCCATCATTGGTTTCTTTTTTTTTCAAATCACCGATTAGTTCCTCAAAGCTTCGTTTGAAAACTGTCCCTATTTCTCTCTATCGATCTTTTCAATACTTATTAGAATCCGAAGGAACGACTGAGTAATTCCTTTGAACGGTGCATAATAACGCAGACGGTTCGCGGAAGGTATAGAGTGAATCGTGCTAACCGTGCTCCAATTTCAGGATCGAGTGAGTGAAGAAATAGGGGGGTGTGAAATATCCTGGTAGCAAAGTTTGCCAGCGGCACACCCCGCAAAATGGATGTACATACATATACACATGTACCTCGCGATCAATGCCTTCAGCGGAAAAAAGCAGTGCTACGGCGATAAATAACAGTGTTCTCAAAGTGTGTTAAGCCCGAGTGTGCCAGTGTGCATTTTGTGCCCATCGAACTCGCGCTGTCGCAAATCGGCCGCGAAAATAGAAACCAATGATTGATTCTTACTACCGGTTCTTCAATGTTCTCGTTTCGCGTTCACGGATGACAGTGGTTGTTATTCGCAGATAAACGGGTGTAGTAGCATCCCTGTGAGCATTGGCGAATTTTCCTCTCTCTCTCTCTCTCTTTTGAATCCTACGTATGTATCCCCGGACAAAGGGAATCGCTCGTGCGTGGCTTCGAACTTCGCGCGCCGTTCGCGAAGTCAGTGGCTTAGGAGCTGGGAAGAGAAAATCGCAGGTGAAATGCGAACAGAGTGTACGATAGTTTTCCCCAGTGAATTCGCGAGTGGTTTCACCCTTGACAAAGTGGCAACGAGCGAACCACACTGACAAGATTTTCTCAACGGTTGAATCAGTGGTACATAGGGTACATATGTATGCGAGTACAGAATAAATGTGCATAAATAGAAAGAACAAAAGCAGAATAGAGTTGGAGTAGAATAGAGAGGAAGGATGCAAAAGGGAGAATATTTGTCCCAGTCGGAAAGGCGATTACGCGCAGCTGGGCCTATCCTAGTCGCGAAGCTGTTCGTCAGCTGGGTCCGATAGAGAAGCAGGGGCCCTAGTCGAGCAAGAGAGAACATCCGGAGATCGCCACTGATGGCAGACGGCATCGACCGCTTGTACAAGCTCACCTAATGCCGACCAGAGCGAAATTGCGCTCGCTCTCTCCTCCTAGCACACCGTTCCCTAGGAATTGCCTCGATTGCGAAGCCCTCTCGGCCCGAGTGCATCAAGGTATGTACACTGCATTTGCACGTAGCTGTGAGATAATACTGCGGTGGAAAGTAGATTCCCTCCGGCAGATTTATGAGCCTCCGTTGTGTTCTGGCTTCTTAGGAATTTTAAGGAACCTCCCCGTAAGAGCCTTAACCATTGTTGAAAGAAGTGCCCCTTAAATTCGAATCCCAATTTGGTATAGTAGAATAGTATTTAACGACCAAAGGAATTAATGTTGGTAGTTTTTCGACACGTCGTGTTGGGGGACCAAGAGATACGCCAAGTTCTCTCTATTATTTTCAAGACAGAATTAAAAAAAATAAAACGACTTTTGAAGCGGGATTCTCAGAAGACAATTAGTCGGTTCTGGCCGAGGGACAAATTGCAGGATGCACCGTTCGTAGAAGGGCTCGGTCGAGCCATTCACAGAAAGGTACACTCTCTCAGGTCTGTGAGGGTCAGTAAAACGCAGCTCTCGAATCATCAGTCGGGCGTAGGCGTATTAAGAGAGGTCTCTTCTCTTGCACGATGAGCAGTTCAGAGTTTCGCGAGATTGATCCAGGGAAGTGTCGTGGGCGAGCGGAAACCTATCGTGGCGGACTTAACGTTCTCTCGCACCGAATCGCACACTCTCGACAGTGATCTACAAACTCGACCATTAACCAGTCATTTTAACGCGAACGATAATCCTCGCTCGACGAATCTGCACCTCCAATAAATTTCTCGGTAGCATCGATAATCCGACTTATACTGCTCGACTATAGCTACTCTAGGAGTAAAATATAAATCGACCCTGGATCTGGTAAGACGATCGCTTAACCCTTTTACTGCCTTACAGGCTTTCCGGGCACCGCCCAGAAATACCTTGAAGAATAAGCTTAGATTGCAGTTGTAATAAATTACGAACGCCTTTGCAGTAATATCCGAAACCAAACTCGGATCAACACATATGTACTCTTGTTCGAGATACATACCCGTATTGTTACGTGTGCTTAAAGTATGAGAAGAAGAGGGTCAGTTTAGTTAAGACACTTTTCGGGGGATTCACAAATTCGATGTATCAGTCGAGTGGTAAAGGGGAGGTAAAAGGGATAATGGAGAATTATGTGACGAAGAGGGTGTTGGGTGGCAGTCAAGCTGGTAGTGCGAGCCTGCTAATCAGGCGAGTGGCTTGCGCGTGTGCGTAAGTGATAAAGCCACGAAGCACACAGCAAACAGTGACAGCAGCGATTCATACCGCGCTAGTACGATTATCGGCTCGTTTGAATGAGAGAACACGAGAGAGAAAGAGGTCCTAGTATTCGTTATCTGCGTGTGAATGCACTTGCCACGAAGAGAAGAGAGAACCGAGAGACAGATATCTTGCGATAGAGAGAAAGAGAACGCTCTCAGTAACGAGTGTATCCGGTTCTAAACGGAGATCAAAGGAGCCCGGTGGCTTGGTATGTACATACATGTACGTTGTATGTACATGTACGTTCGAACTCGGAGGAATCGAACGCGTCAATCCTCTCTCGTCCCTCGATTCCTATCAGCCGCAACATCGTGGGACGAGCTGCTGCGAACCTTGCATTCGAAATCATTTGGTACGCAAGAGTATCGCGTGTCAAGTGCATTGGTCGCGAGGAAAGGGGATCTCAAAGCACTGCGTGCTCAGTCGTCTATCGATTACCGGATGATACTTCTCTTCTCTCCTCTCCTCCGACTCCGTACTGCTTTTCACCACGAACGTATGTGACCAACTGCTCCGAATCTCGCCGTCAGGAACAAAACATCCGATTTCCAGCGAGTAATCAAGCACATAAGCGGCGAGAAAAAGAGAAGACGATAAAAAGCTCCGCCGCGTTGGCACAATATCTGCGAGAGAGTGGTCTCACTGCTATACCGCTGCGCCGTGTCGGAAGCCGCAACGAGTTCGCGGGCTATTCGCAGAAAAAGCTGACCGAATCTCCGCGGAGGGTGAGACTTCTCTCGGAGGTTCTGTGCGGGACAGTTAGAAAAGAGAGCTAACGAGGGAGGATAAGACGAAAGGCACAGTGGGTAGAATGAAGCAAGAAGAAAGAAGAAGCGTCTGCTCCTCGGAGAGAAGAGCGAACATATGGTCAGAGGATGAGGCCCACGCGGAGGAGGCCTTCGAGCAAAAAGTCTCTTCTCGCTCAGCCACCACTAAGAATCCGAGAAACCCAGATCCAAGAGAGAAACGAAATCGGGAGCACGCGTCACGTGGAATTCACCCTTGAATTCCTGATTGGATAAGTCTGTTGTTGATGGTAGCTTGCAATCCGGAAAGTTGCAGTTCTAAAGAGGCGAAGCGGTAGGGCAGAGGCGTGAGGAGGAAAACGGAGAGTTTTATGGTGCGTAGCTGGTTGCAATAGTGCCCTACCGGTACCTATAGTGGTCAGGGTAGTGGCGCAGTTGCACAGGTCATGCACCTCAAAGCGAGCTCTGGCCGCTGTCAGCCCCGTGAATAGGCGCCCATCGGCTTAGAAACCGGCGTAGAGGGGAACAGGGCTTGTGAAAGGGCACCGTGTGTTTTCAGAAGGCACACTCTTCGAACACACTAGGGTACTGGTGTACGAAGAATAGAGTGAACTATCGAAGCTTGGAGGGGAACGAGAACCTATGTTGGACAGCGGCTGGATACATCTGGACTGGGGAAAAAATGTTTTCCGAAACAGACGGACAGACAGTAGCCTGACAAGGGACACGCTCCGACAATCCGGCAAATCTCAATTCTCCAGGTTTTAATCGATCCTCCTATTGTATTCAGACTCGTCGATTGTAACGAGAGTAAGCTCTACTGCTTCGTCTCCTACTCCCGGATGCGCTCGCGTTCAATTGAAATTCAGGTGAGCTAAAAGCCCCGGATGCGATGGTCGCCTCGCTATATGGACAGCAATTTCTATTCTCCCGTGTGTCTCGGCTTCCCTGATCGAGACCGGCGAGACGAGTCTCCCGAGAGGCGATAATGCTTCGAAGCAACGGCGAACCTTTTGCGCTTACGGAAAATAATCTTATCTGTGTTTGTGTATCCCGGCATACCGCATACCTCCGTGCCATGGAGTAAGACTCAGGAATTGGAGGCAAGATTAATGCGTTAACCGCCACGTCACCCATATTTGGGTGACGATTTCATTCCAATTACCGCACCGCTGAAGCTTTATCCATGTTGCTAAACAGTTTCGCTATCATTGGATTAAAGAGTATCAGAGTACTCGACAATCGGAAGAGATTCTGATACTTTTCAAAAATAATTCTAATTGGACCAATTTGCACGACACGATGAAGTAGTCAAGAATAACGAAAACCGCGAAGGGTTAAACGGTGGTGGCAAGGAGAGCAATATTATCCTCACACATGGAATGAGTAGGTGAAGAGCGATCCGTTAGGAAGATTAATGGATCGGTATTATCGGTCCGATATGTCGGAGTCGGACCGAGGCTGGCGCTTTTCCCGGAGGCGGCCGCCTCGCCTCGCTTTGCCTCGCCTTGACTCCGCTTCGCGCCGGGGAATTCGTTTATCATCGACGCGCAGAACCACGTCAACGACCCTTCTCGTTTTTCTCGTCATTTTCGCCACGAGAATCCACCCTGTCGAGATTTTTCGCTCGCTCCACAGCCGCCGAGCAAACAGTTTTGTCAGGCGGCATTGCGCTGCGATAAAATTATCCGACGACGACGTTACCACGCATTGCCGTGTCATTATAACACTGTGTGTCGACTACCGTATGCTCGTCTGTCATCACTCTGAATCCACCAACTTCACTAGCGCGAAAATCGAGCGAAAATGGGGAATGACATTTTTTTTAATAGAGCTCCATTCTATTTTTCTTTCGACTCCGGGACAATGTGTATTTACGGGGCTGTATGACGTGGATATACAATTTCGGTGCAATTTTCTCTTCTAATATTATACAATATACATATACTCCCCTACATTATGTCCATGCTGTTTGTAAACGCTACCGGAATAATCATTTGTTCGCAGTCAATATTAGACGTAGCTCTATTTATTTCTGACACTATGTTCGCTAAGAATCTTTATACTCGAACGAAGATTTGATACAATAATTCAGCATTAGATTATTAACAACACTTTACTGATTATATTCTGTAGCAATTTAAGCATTGGAAACATGGCTAAAGACATAAGAACACCGACCAGAGTATTAATATCCTCAAGACTTACTCTACGTTCGAGTTGGCCGTCGAGAAAGGGTTAAAGATCTCGTTGCGCGATCAATTGACGGGTTAAAAGGCTTAACCCTTTCGCTACGGCGAAATTTTTCTTAGTAACCTACCTCTATCTTACCGCGGATATTCCACAGTATATGACAATGGAAACATTATAAATCGACTCTGATAGCTGTGAGCAATGATTAGTAGAAATTGGTGTGAAACCTAGAAATTGTTGGAAGATGATAAATAAAAGGAGTTGAGAATGATATCTCAAACAAGAATTACTCTCTCAGATTTCGTGTAAAAGACTACATTTTTTCGAATGATTACTCTACCGTTTCCGGAGATTTGTGCCACGGTCGCGCGGCTAGTCTCCAGTATTATCGCTCAACGAGCACGGTAATTATCTTTGTCGACGATAATTATACATTCCACGCTCGTGGTACGTTACCACCTGGTCATCGCCGATGCCATATTTTCATTTTACCATGCTCGTGAAATAATATTCTCCGCTTGGAGGCTAATTTGCATGCGGTCGGGAGACAATACGTTGATGCGTCGATGTAACCTGCCGTGAAATGAGCGCCGCGGAGAAGGGTTTATTGTTGCATATCTTTCGATATGTCCGCCACTGAATAATGCAATGGGGATGGCCGGCAAAATTCTAGGGGCTTTTTTTTTTAATTCTGATACGTTGTATGTATCTTTGTATTTCTTGTCTCGGTTTATATTTCTATACTTTGTGTCTCGATAAGGGAACGAATAGTCCAGATGAAAAAAGATAGGGTACTTTAAATTAAAGTTTTATCCGGGCATTATCCGACAAGAAAGTTAAAGGGTTCACTCGAAGAGAAAAAGAGTTTCCGGACCGTATGAAAAAAGATCTGATCTTAATAGATGTGGGCGCTCTTATTTACGACCTGCGACGAAGTAAGTATGTAGCCACAGCGAGGCTTCGTGTTGGACCAGCAGCGTCTGCTGGTGGCCCGGAAGTGTGTAAATCGAGAGGAGCCATTGTCCTGCCGCGTCTCCCCGGTCGCATTCGCCACAGAGACACGCACCCGCTCCTGCTAATTTTCTGCCAGACTCTCGTGCATCTGGTGCCTCCGATGCTATCGCGACGATCGCTTGGGGAAAAGTGCAACGAGTATTCGGTACATAGTCGTGAGAATAGGAGGAGGATGCGATCCGTTGGACCACCGTAAACGGGTTTCCCATATACAGGGTGTAACTTAATCAGTGAATAATAGTTGAAGTATTTATTCATCACTGTATTCATTATTGTATTCATTGTTATATTCATTGTTGTAGTTTTGTTCTAAAGTATATTTTCTTTTATTTATTATTTTTAGACGCTAAATCTTTGAGATGTATATCACTTATTTCTTATCGGCCCCTATGCAGGGAGCGAGAGTAATTATGATAATGAGCGGATCGAACGAACGGAATTGTTACGCGAGAATTTTTATTGAAGGCTGAATACGATATACTGATGCATGGAATAAAGTTCGAAGCGATCGAGTACTGTATATTGAACAGCTGGGGTTCGACCTCGTATAATGCAGCAGTTGGGATCCAGAAAATTGTTGAGAAGAGTCTTAAAACAAATAGGTTGACGTTTCGAATATGATTCTTATATGTATTGCCAGTAATCTACTCTATAATAAGATAATAATCACTTGCCATTTAAAGAAGCTATTGAAAAAAATTCCAGTACATAAAATTCATTGAATATTTCATAGAAGATCGGTAAGACATCTCAAGCGAGCATCAGTTTTCACATCCACTTTACATGGAAATCTCATCACATAATTACTACGTGTTACATGAGAGTTCTCGATAATTATAGAGAAGTAAAGATTGACAGAGAAGGCTGTTGCATAAAAAAATCCTCGATCATTTTTCACGAGGGTATAGCGAAAAGTGACATGTGGGACAAAACCGTGGGTTTCGTCTGCCTACGCATTGCTGCATTGATGCACCGATGCATCAGCGAGTGGGCGCAGTTTCACAGCGCAGAAACAAGTGCAGCAGGCATCGAGCGAATCGCTTACTATCTCTTGCCGCGTGGAATACGTTCGAAAGTTGTATCGAGCGGATTAGTTATTCATCGGGGCACGCCAGCGGATCGGTGAATATTAGAAGAAGAAAGAGTGCATAAGAGAAGAGGGAATATCGCGATAGAAGTAAAAGTAAAAGAAGCAGCAAAGCTGCGTGTGGTCTTGCTCGAGTGCCACTTAAGTCTGCCACTTAATTCGCGAGAGAGCCAACCTCAGCGATCCGATGCGATGCCTCGATTAATACGTGAGCGACGAAGAAATCGCTCTCTCGTTCGACTTAATCGCCGACCACTGTGTTACATTCCCAACGCGAAGCTCCGAACACTTGCAAAAAATCCAATACATTTGACAGCAGATCAGCGTTGTGACGTTCAATCGCAATAAAATTGACAGACTACCGTGAACGATCCCAATTATTGTCTGGAGAAAGAAAAAGCTTCCAGAAAAGTAAACTCAAATGTCATTATCTTTTTGTGCTCCTGTAAACCACTAATGATGCTCCTAAATTCCATGCGGAGGTAAATAAAAAAATTTGTGGGAAAAAGTAGCGCTGGTTGTTCTTAATGAGGTGCTACCGTAGAATTTAAAGGGTGGCTTCCACTTCGCAAGATGTTTTCCAACCCCCAAAATTGTATTTTCGGGCGAGCGCATCGCGAATGCAGCTGGAATACTCGCTTATTCAGTACCGTTAATCGCGTTCTACCTTCTCTACCAGTAGAGTTTCCATGGAGAGAGCGAGAGAGCATCAGCAGCCGGTCACATTTGCGGCAAACTCGCTCTGAATGTTTAAGCACGCGACACGCGATATCCACGTTACGTTTAAAGGGCCCGCAACCTGAGCCGTTTGTCGTCGACATTGTCATCGTCATAGTAGTTGTGTCTGGGCCGCAACGATCTAGAGCAGAACGCGAGCCTGCTCAAAATATCCCCGGCAAAATGTTAATCACGACCATTTTCAGAATCCCGTTATTTCAACGCGATTTCACGCAGCTTCGGGTCAGTTCATCCGACCGTAAGATATTAGCTAACCAGGCTCTAACCACGGTGCTTTCATTCAATTATCCCACCCCCTTATATTCCGATTTTTCTCCCGTAAGCACAAAATATGCAGAACCATGGAACCACTGAGCTTCACTACCTCCTGGAGGCAAATCAACAATTTAGAATTTTAAAAAACCTCCGGAAAAAGTTTTTCATTGGAAAACAGCTCTGATACCACAATTCCGTGTAACAATAAATATTGATATATCAATATGTAACTTTAGAGTCAGTCAAAAGTTACAGGTTAATAATTATTAATGTATTTGCATATTCGGAATCTTCTTTGTGCAATCTCGAGAACGCTTCTCTCGAGGCAAGTGCATTGTACTCCACTCGCATTGTCTCGCGGTCAGGGTCCATTGTAGGCCCGTACTAACCGGGTGCCTTCTTCTCGTCTCAAGTATTCCTCGCGTACACTTTCTATCCTCCACGCAAAGGCTTACGTCTCAATTGTGGTCGAATTCGACGATAGTTCGAGGGATTCGTGGATCCATAGGAAGAATCGCGCGGCGAGGAAGGCGACAACGCAGCGCCTCGATATCTGAGCTCCGCGATCTAAAAGTAGAATTCCAGGCGGGAGATCCTTGGAGCGGGAGAGCTCTCTCGCGTGGGAATCGTTAGAGAGTCACGGCGCTTTAATTCAATTTACCCTGCTCGTACTACGGCTACGGCCGTGTGAATTGAAACCTCTTTCGTCTCGTGGGCCGAGTTCAGCGCTGGCCAACGCTTAACCGATACCTTTTCAATATTTATGGTCGAACATATTGGCTTCGTGGCTCTCTCTTTTCGTCCATCTTTTTCGTCCAGCTCTCTCTCTCTCTTTCTCTTCGTTCTTCTCTTATCCTTGTTGGCCCACATTGCGCTTCCACCAGAACGTTCCTTTGAATCGTCGAAACGGATAATAAATGCTGCATTTCAATGAGAAATCTTCTTTTGCCTCGGGTACGTACAGGTATAATTAATTAGGATCGATTGCCCTTAATAAAATGGAACGTGTAACGAGGCACACAAGTGGCTCTTACAGCTCGATATATTCAAGATGCACCGGAGCGATAGGCACCATGAATTCCAGATGGCTTCGGTGGCCCTTAACGATTCGATGCACGACGGCCTGCTTGCTTGCTTGCCTCTCGACCATCACCACTATCGAACGTCCTCAGGGTTCGAGAATCGAATTAATTCCAGCCGGATATCGGTCAACTACCGGATATTCGGCACCATCGTTCGGTCGTCTTCGCGACACTTGACACTGTAAAACGATAACAGCTGCCGAGGGAACTTATCTTTCTCTCCTTATCGCATTTCCCTCCTCAAAGATCTTACGATCTTACGATCTTCCGATGAATTTCCAATTGTTCCGACCATTCACTGAGATTGAATTGAGTTCGCCGAAGAGTTCTTTTTTTCACAGTGGGTCACGTTAAAGTCACTTTAAGGGTGAACGCTTTTTCGCAGATAAGAGAATATCTTTTGATATGATCTTATCTTGATGCGTGGTTGGATATTCTTTATAAAAGATTTCGCTTATTCTTCCTTTTCTTCTTCTATGAGTCTATTATTTTGCTTTCAGACAAAACTGAGATAGAAAGGCGAATTTTCGCGAGGTATCGAAAGAACCAAGAGGTATCAATGGGGTTCGAGACGAGACATAAGCGACGCTGTCGCGTCGAAGACACGATCCAGCGCTACCAGCAGCAGCATTCCATTCGTCGACGAGAATGGCTCGCCAGGCGTTGCTGATCGTCATCTTGCCAGATCGGACCTTCGAAGGAGAGAGCCGAAGCCAACCATTCCCTGGAAGAGAAGCTTGCGAGGAATGTTCAGGACTTTGTACATCACTGAAAAATCCAGTTGTGACGGGAAGCTAATCCAGGCCAGCGATATATCCTCCTTAAATAGGAGGTCACAATGTTCAGCAATAATCCAAGGGAGACCTCGCAGAGGCAAACCCGCCAGTCACCGAGCTTCAAGAGGACTAAGGGTGAAGGCATCAGTCCGGAAGCTGAGCCGGAGAGTTCTCTACAGCGTTACGAGAACGCGCTGTTGAGATATCAGAAGCCGAAAATCCGACCTAAGCGGCAGATCAGCCGGGACCGAGAGCAACATCAGCAGCAAGGTAGCCACGGATACTCGAGCAGCGACGAGAGCGTTGCGAGGAACAAGTCGAAGAGCACCAGTTCGATCGACACCCAGTCGGTGAACAATATCCTCGACGAGTACGAGGACCTAGATTACGGCAGATCGGACATGAGCGACGTGGCGAGCATAAACGTGACGAACTTCGAGGTACAAGTGATGCTGGACCAGCAGAGGAAACAGCATCAAATACAGCAGATGCAGCAGATGCAGCAGGAAAAATCGAGAGTCACGGCGGCAAAGCCTCCGTGCAAGAGTTCGCCACAGCGGGAGAAAGCCCAACCCGTTCTGAAAGTGAACCAACAGACCCAAGTGCGACAGCGTTCGCGCGAGAGGCAAAAGGAATCCACCAAGCAGCGTCACATTTCGCCATCTCCAACTGAGGACACGACCCGACATGCTCCTCCCGTGACCTTGTCCGTCAGCGACTCCTCCAATCGGACGTCCTCTGGTCCCAAGGTGCCAGAGGTCTTGCTACGCAAGGGAGAGGTCCAGAAAAGGGTGGACGAGTGGCTCAGTCAGGCTCAGAACCAACACTTCCCGGGGACAAGGGACAAGCCTCTAACCAGATCGAACAGTAGTGCCGAGCAAAAGAGTCAGCGAAGATATCGGCAGGATCTCCGATCCAGATCGATCGACGAGGCTCGGGAAAAGGTGAACGGTACATCCTCGAGCTACGAGGATCTGAGTCGCGCGGAAAAGAAGACGAGCGAGCGCAAGGTCGACAAGGTGAGCGTCGCGGTAAATACCAGCAGAGGCACCTACAAGGAGTACCTAGCGATCAGAAACAAGAACAAGCAGCAAGATTGCTACGGGTTCGGTTCCTCGAGTGGCATCGTCGCCAGGTCAAGGGACATCAGTCCGAGCACCGGTTCCAGGATTCCACAGAGAGGACCGTTGAGCTCGAGCTTCAGATCGAGGCGATTAGAAGTCGAGAGAGAGGACGTCCAGCCGGATAGCATCTCCGAGCCGCCCTCCACGACTGCCGTTGGCGTTACCGGCACGCCTCACTACCACGAGACGAAGAATACTCCTCGCGCGAGCGTGCCGCTCGAGAGCAGGCTGACGAATTTGGTAAAGACCAGAAACGAGTCGGATCATGCGAGGATACCTGCCAGCTGCGTCACGAGCACCTCCGTTACGAGTAGTACCAGTGCAGCGAGTGCAGCAGCGAATGCAGCAGCGACGGCAGCAGCGAGTGCGCCGACCAGCACCGGTGCAAGCGTCTCCTCGGTGATTCCCTGCAGGAGAGGCTCCTTCAAGAGATCGCAGGAGCAGCACGAGCAGAGTACTGCAAGAGCGCTCGCCAAGGAAGAAAAGGGAGGAGGGAGCGGTTCGAAGGGCCCGAGGAACAACCTTGGCGACCAAGGCGAGCCGATCTCACCAAATAAGGACGGAGAAAGTAGGCGGTCGGCTCTCACAAGCGATTCATCGCAACCTACCGGCACTGCCGCTGCCGATAAAGCAGCCGATGCTGCCTGGAAGTCGATGGAGGCCTCGAGATACGCGCGCGATACCTCCCGACTCGCAGGGGAATCGGGCCCCCCGGAGCCGGAGGCCAAACCTCGGCAAGATGTCAGGAGGGAGAATAATAAAATGGATCAAAGTCGACAGGAAAATAACGCGAGTTGTTACAGTGCGGTAAGCGCGAGAGTTCGAGCTCTCCAAGCTCAATCGGAATCTCGCGGACTCAAGAGCAGAGCGCTTCACGGAGGGAACTCGTCTTCCGAGGCTCGAAGACTACCGGCTCTTCCCAGGAAAGATCAAAGCCAGTCGATCTCTCAGCCACAAGAGAGTAGAAACGATCGCACCAAATCGTCGAATTCGCTACAATCGAGTTTCAAGCCGAATAATCGCGTCTACGCGACTCTTCAACAGTTGAACGAGCAGAACTCGGCAAAGTCGAGGATTGCGACGAGCGAAAACTCCACTAGGTCGCATTATTCCTCGCCGAATCACGTGGAGAAAATATACGAACGCAGTCTCCAGCCTCAGGTGATTCACGCGGATGACCTCGAATCGATCCTACGACCTTCTTTGCAGGTTTCTGCTTACGGTGAGAGAGTCGCTGCGAGATCGGATCAGAAGTCTCCGGCGAGAGAGGTAGCCGCCACTGGTAGCTTCGGAGAACGAGGCGAAGAAGAGCCGTGCTTCGAATCGGTCGGAGAATCGCGCTGCGAACACTTGGAGACTATCGAGGAAGACGATCAGAAAAGCGAGGTCTCGGTCCGCAGATACTCCGAGCTTGGCTCAAGTCAGTGCCACAAGATTCAGGGTCTCCAGAACGGCCGGTCCAGAGGATCGCTTGACAAGAAAAAAGAATCGTCGAGCTCCTCGAAATGGGAGCAACAGCAACAAGTCTTAAACGAGCCGACTCGCACCTTCGCCACTTTCCAGTCGCCCAACTCCCAAAACAATAAGACAAATGCTCTGCCTCGACCCATCGCGACTTCGACGCTAGAGCCGAAAGACTCTCGAGCTCGCGAAGACAAATCGCAGGAATCCACCGAACCAATTCTGGTTCTCGAGGACTACGTGAACCCCTACGAATCCGAGGACACGAACTTGATGCTGGCACATCATTCCCGGGAGAACAGCAATTTGTCCAGCGCTACCATTCCTCTGGATGATCTGGAAAGTGAAAGGCAGTCCTCTCCAAAGTTCAAGGCCGAGTTGGAGGCCTGCGCCGTTCGATCGACCGAGAGTAATAAGGATCAAGGAACGGGTTCCAGAGTTCTGTCGAACGCGTCAGAATTACCAGCGAAGAAATTCGACGGAGTCGAAAGCGAGAGGATTCCTTCGAAGGAACACCTCGACGAACGCGGTTCGGTGGTGAACGAAGTGCTCGTTAAGAACCTCCAGTTTAAGCAGGATCTACCGAAGGATCCGCATCTGGAACATGCCAGTGACATTGTGCTGAAGATGATCGAGCACCCGATGCAACCGCGGCCTGTAAACTTCCACAATGTTCTCTGCGACGATTACGAGAACGTTCAAGCTCGGGAAGCTAGGTTCAAGGAGAGCAAGATCTCCTACGTGACGAAGGAAGAAATGGAGCGGCAAAGGTTGATGGACCTACTGAGGAAAGGAGACTACGAGACTGTGAAAGCGGTGAGTGATAAGAGAATCATACTTTCAAGCTTGCTCTTCCGTTCTTCCGTTCTTTCGGATTACGTGCTTGCGAGCGATAAGAAAAGCGCAAGGATCTCGCAATCATCTCGTACTACGTTAAGCTTATGTGCAAAATGCTCGATGAATTCAGTTCTGTAGTAGGTTTACCGGCAAATCAATTGAACCACGATCCACAAATCATCCGCAAATTGGGTTTGCGGATCGCGTTAGCCCCAGCGTAATAACGATCGACCGAGCGTAAAGCGGTTTCGCTGAGGCTGCGTCCGCGCTCTCATTGTCAGCCGATGGGAATAAAAATGCAGATTTCCACGAACTCGCGATGTCACGCAATTTTGCGGTGGCACCCTCGTGCTTGGGTCTCGCGTGTCCCTCGCATTTCTACCAGCCACATTTTAATTCGATCACAGATAAACCCCATTCGAAAGATATGGTTGACAGCAGGCCAATAATTACATTTGCCGTTATACGGGTATATTGTATTCCGTGGCTTCGACTCACTGGTTCTTCCACTAATTACAAGTCGAAATTAACCGAGGCACGTTTCATTTGGCCTTTATCTCGATTACACACACCCACACGAAGAGAGTCAGCTCTACATGCGAAATTGCGATTACTGCGGTGGCTACCGGTTGGCTGTTCCGTCAGCGGCCTCTTCTACCGCATTCCGGTTATCCGCTCATTTAATCCGGCTCCGACGATGCGCTGGCAATTTTAACTTCACAAATTTCCTTTCCTACCAGCGACGACGTTGCCCGACAGCGTTAGTGCTAGCGGTCTATATTTCCCGAATTTTCCCAGATAAAAGCGACAGCGGCTAGAAAATAGTTCCGATGCATCCAGTGTGTGCCACCAGCTGCTTCCCGTGGATTTATTACCGCCATAATCGCGGAAAACCGGGCCGAACGATTATTCAGCTGGCCACAAACTTTGCTCATCCTATCGATCTACCGAACTCTTCCTTTCCTCGGTCCCTCGATGAGAAAATTCTCGCGACTAATTTAAACAAATACAGTGTATAACCCCCGACCTGTGGTATCCCCTAGACATTTGGTCAACCGTATATCTATAGCAGCGTGGAGATGAAACGTTGGAATTCTAGCCACGAGCTGAGAGAATACCGCAGACAGAGTAATTGTCCGTTTGACCACCAATTCCGCGAATTGTCCCCTAATAACGAAACCATTATTGTTATTATTGTAATACGACTCCGTAATACGATTATTGGCAGAGTTGATTTTCTGGAAAAAATTACATTTGTGCACTGAAAAATGTGTCACTTCCAACAAGTTAAACTAAAATAAAATAAAGAACCAAAAATCGGAATTTTTCTGAACATGTGTTTCGAAAGCTGTGCCATATCGAATATCGTGACCGAGACGCGGATAAGAAAACTGACTTGCACGAGGTTCGCGCGCAGGCAATTTATGATTCACCTGAGCGGAGTAAGCTGCGCATTAGGTATGCGCATCGTAGTTCGCTTTAGCGTGGCAAGAAAGATGCAATAAATTGTAGCACGCGCGCGCTGCGCCGTGAGCAAGTACGTCTCGAGAGCCCGAGGGTACGACGCTCCCTTAACGAGGTTTCCCCTGTTCCTTCCTTTTTTTCGTCACCTCGACCCTGAAGGACGTCGTAAATTCATTTTCTTTCACCTTCCGTCCTTCCGCGCCCCCCGGACACTTCTCTTGGAAACGGACCTTGAGGATCCGCCGCAGGGTTCGTTATCCGCGGCCCGAGTCATCAAAGAGTTTTAATGTCCCGCGCGACCGAGAAATACACCGCGTAAAGATTAGCTCAGCTTACAAGACAAATCTGCTAATGTGTTTTATTTTTTGTTCTTCCGCGAAAGAGATATAAAAGTATTTTCCCTGATCTGGCAATTTTGCACTTACTGGGAAGTAAATGAGTTGAAAATCGCTGAGACAGAGGCTCGGATAATGAAACGATATTACGTGGAACGTCGTTCTTCGAGTCTCGTTGACCCGAGAGGAAAGGGTCAGTTCTGGACAGTAGAGTGTCGCGAAGAGCGTGAACCAAGTCAGAAGTATTCACCGACGGTATCCAGACTGCGGAGGCGTTAATGGGACGGATTAATAAGAGGTTTTTCACGGTGTGGAGATCGTGAAATGAACGAACACTTGGCCAACACCCCACGGGCTCAATTAAATTCGAGGGTACTGTCAACTGCAATCGACCGATAGAACACCCCTCGCTCTCTCTCACTCTCTCTCTCCCTTTTTCTCTTTATTCTCGAGGCTCGGTCCTTCGTGGGCTCTTCCGAGCCTCCTATCTTCTCTTCCCTGTTTTTCACGCGCTTCATACGCCTGTAGAGCCTCTGAAGCGTTGCCCACCGGTAGATGGAACTTTTTCAGAATAGCCTGGAGAGATCAGAGAAAGAGAGAGAAAGAGAAAAAGAGTGAGAGTTCCAGAGATCTAAAGGGAGGCTTGCGTCACTTGCCAGCGAATTTTTTTCCACCGGATCACCCGTCGGACAATGGATACCGGTGAAAAGAGGGATCTGGGGTTTTCATAAAAAGATTATTAGGGAGAGGATGTGTATCATGTGTATGACTATGCTGGCGTATACTCACGCGCGTATTTCTCCCGCTGACATAAATCCAGTTGGGATCTATTGAATTACCCGCATGTGTGTTGCCAAGAACCGAGTTATTCTGTTGTGGCCTGTTGGGAGAAGAGTCAGAAAATGAAATGGCATTCGCTCTAACGAACTGAGAATTTCTTATGTTAGTTTTAGATTACACTGAACTCTTGGTTACTTCAAGATCGCTCGTATGCCTTTCACCAATGCATCATACTACTCGCTCAATTATTTTAATTTGTGACTTTTTCGTAGATAGATTTTACGGGGAGGAAATTGATTAAAAGATATCGAAAGCCAATGAATTGAATTTGAAAGTAAAATCTTGATAAATGAGAGATAAAAGCCGGAGACGATATCGACGATTTCTCGTAGTTCTCGTCATATGCGAGGATGTTTTGCGTGGAATCAGATGCCGATCGTAAATTTCCCTGATCGAGAGAACCCGCGGAGCACACGTGGCGGCTCGTGGCTATCTTTTTGTATGCACTGCCGGCAGAAGACGGCCTGGCATTGCTGCACGTATCCCCCTATGCACACGTACGATAGCCTCTGGATGCTTACACGTGCGTCGCTGCACCATGGCATCGAAACTTTCGGCCCCGATGCCGCCGTTCACCACTCAACAATATGCATTATACTTTCGCGATATATCAATTCGAATTTTCTTACTCTTCTTCTGTCAATGTCATTTCGATATAGTACGAATTCGAGAGACTTTGACTGATCTTATATTTTTCTAACCCGTGAGACTAATCGGGAAAAATGTATTTGAGACTGCTTAGTTAGTTGTTATAGTATGAGTTTACTGGTGTTTTAAGAATGGAAGTAGGAAAGAATTTGGCTTATTAGGATATTGATATAACTAGCGAATGTTTTTTCATTAGAAATGCTGTATTTAAGCTGCTCTTTATAGGAATTGACCTACTCTAAACAATAAACTCTACTAAGGGATCGTTTCAAAGCACTCGTTTCGCCTCTTTTAATACTTCTACCATTAATTGCACCCAGTTGTTTAGGGGTCTCCTGGAGTATCCCTGTAGGAATAAGTGTTTCTATTGTATTCGTTTCCCTCGGCCAAGTAATAGCTTAATTACTCGCAGCTGTGACAGGATTCTTGGGGTAGTCAGGTCGGTCTTGAGATTCTTGGCCCATTGAGAATAGTGGTACCGTTATTTTACCTGCATACCTTTGCTTCTCTCGTTAAAACGAACCCCTCAAGTCCCGTGCTACAAACTCGATCATCACACACAAACGTCAAATTCCTTATATGAAAGAATTCTTTTCAAAGTATTACAATAATCTGAGTGAAATTATTCCGATAAAAAATTAGAGGTGACTTAAAGTTCAATGAGGAATTTCTGCAAAAATTCGATTACGGTACTCATTTCAGTCGCGAATCAAACTACTGCTGCATTGACTTCTAGTTTGGAAACCAGTTGGGCCGAATGGGACACGAGCGTTTGACGGAGATAGTATTCGCGTGCAGTCCTGATATCAGTGGGAGCCACAGAACCATGCATATCTGGCCGAATGCACCGCAGTTCCGCGGCAGCCTTGTGCCCCGACGAATTACTGCGCGATTAATTCTCCCGTGATTCGAACCTGGCCCCATGAATCCTGTCCAGCCGAGGAGCGATGCAACCGGAGACTTCGAACCCTCCCGGAAATATACAGACGCGCGTGGTACAATCTGTTGTTTCATCCCGAAACTTTGTTGCATCTGACCGTCGGAGATCCATTGCAAGATAACCATACCCCTGTTAGATGAAATTAGGCTAATTACACATCGTGAGGAGTGACAAATCTCAACACTTTTACTATTCGATATATTTCTATAGGTTAAATAAATAACGAAGATAAATGATTCAATTCTCGCTGTAATTTTTCACCTAGCTTCAGCTACGAGTGCTAATCGATTCCGTCTGGAGTAAATTCCCGCTGGATCTCGGTGAAGTAGAGTTCAAGAACCCATGTAGACAGCTAATACAAGCTGTAGAAGGCTGAAGGCGGTTCGAAGGTGCGGATGGCACCTCACGAAGGCGTGAAAGAATTCACGGCCATGGTGTCCACATATAATACTTCTACATATAGACATAGAGAGAAAGAAAGAGGTAGACAAAGTGCGAACTGGGTTCTGCAGGTCTTTCCACCGTGCTTATGGAATATTCGATGTCTTTCTCAACTTTTTTTTTCTTTTATACCAAGAATGCCCGATCGAATATGCATGCTTCTCGGTTATTGCTTTCGTCTGGCGCTAATTTTGAGGGAAAATTGAATTTGTCTATTTGCCATCGACCGAAAAGAACCCTTTACCAGAACGACAATGGAAAAGTATTACAACTGTACGAAACATGAGAAATATAGTGAGGAAAGATAATTAATAACGAGCATGGTAATATTAAAAAGAAGAAACGAGCGACGTATATCTACATTAGCGTTACGTTCAATGCCTCGTTTTATTAACGCTTACGCGCCGACGTAATTCAATCGCATGAGCGTTCATCGCATAATTAATTCTTTCGCGTGCTGCTCGAGAGAGATTCACTTGCCGGAAGGATATGAGCGCGCACTTTCTCTCTTTGCGATGGTTATTCGAAATGCCGTGCGAGCGCATTAACGTGGAATGTTTGAATGCCTATTATTCTTCCGGCGAATGAGACCTCTCTATTCCTCGTGAGTGTGTATGTGTCTGCCAGTATCATCGCCAGAATTTCGCTTTGCGTGCCGGACATATTAATCCTAGAACTACTATACAATTATGTTTGTCCCTGTTATTATATCATTCTCATATATTCTATGTTGATGGCGAACCTTCGCAAATGACAACTCCCATTTTTCTATCCCAGTTTTATTTCGCATTTCACAACCGGTGATTTAAATAATATACCAGACAATGAATCCCGAGAGGATTAGGAACAGGATTCGATTTATTTAATTATGTAATTTTCAAATATTTTTCAATGTACCATGTGCTGACACAAGAACGTGTCAGGTTGTTTATTCCGAGCGTCCTGTTAATTCTAGCGTTAAAACGCAGTGGTCGCAGTCGACTGTAGAGCATTTACGCGCATTGACCAGAGGAAAAAACAGCAGGAGAAGGGCTCCAATTACGATAAAATCGAGAGCCGGTTCCAGTAGCAAGCAGGTTTCCCTTGTCTCTCGCCGCAAACCCGTAAGAGAGAAAAAGGGTTCCTCTTCGTCAATAAACCACTAAAGAACCGCGACTCCCTCGTGGCCTCTTCTCCGAAGCCTCTTTCACACAACAGGTAACAGGGTGGACACGCGCTATTTAGAAATCTACTTGTCCCTACAAAGCCCCTGACACCTGTACGGAGGAAACTCGAGTGGAAGTCGAGTGGCACGCACGCGGCGGGTTCTTAGACGTCGAATTTCAATAGAAAACCTCCCGGCCCTTGTTCGCTTCGGTTTTCAAGCTGATGGGTTCACTTGTCGCGAGAAGTAATCTTAGAATAAATATCTTGCTATGTGAAACAGATAAATAGAGTGTTTCTGTACAAACTGGAACTGGGTGATCCGTAATACCAAAGTTCAAGTGCAAAGCACAATTTTGTAGTTTAATCGAGGATGTAAGGACCTTTTCGTCATGGTCGAAGCGCTTCTTACATTACCCGGGGAAAGTGGAGCTGCTCGATTGAAGCAGCCCATTAAGACATTGCGTACGGGACCGTGGCGGATGATGTACGACGCGAGACCGACGCCGACGGTTCTCGTGTTTCCCAACGACGAATCGATTTCCACGCGCGAAGACTTACGAGTCCGCTTCGCGACCCGTAACGAATATCCCAGGTATAAATTGCCCGATCACCGATAGCTCGAACCTACCAACCTAGTACGAACACCTACGAATGTATACGAACGCACGTCGTCGAGCGCTGTATCAGTTTCGGCTGGTTTATTGTAGTCATAAAATCAGCCGGATGCTGCGCGATTCTCATACTCAAGATATTACCATCGCGTATTCGCAGGGTGTCTTTCTGGGTAATGCTGAAAATAGTACGAAATTGTGGAATAATATTTCTGCATTTGAAGTTGCTCTGTTGGATATCTAGAGGAACTAAGCCTTTGCTTAGAAAATATAAGATGTATGAAATACAAGATATTGAAACTCAAACTACTAGTGTTACATATTACGTGCAGTAAGCAGATCGTGGGTAGGTAATACCCAAGTATTAAATGAACATGGAAAATCCGTAAAGAAGTTTAGTATCTCTCGTGTACCGCTATCTATCTCTTGAAAAAGTTTTTCTTTTTTAAAAAATAAAACCGTACACACTATAGTTGCCTTTCAAATTCCTCGCAAATTTTTTGAGGAAAAATGGCTTCTAGTTATTCCATTGTTCCAAGAAACATCCTGTGCACCCAGAGGACTGGCAATCACGAGGAGAGTCGATCGCAAAAAACCAATGCATTTCTCCGGCCGCATTACGATTGCCTATTATACCGTAATTCCCTAGCCCGTTCAGTAATCTCATTTGCCCAGCGCATCCGCGGCGCGATTATAATCGCTCTGCCACTGCGATTACAATCGCAATAAAGTTCTCCGGCTCATCCGACTCTGCCAGTCATAATCGCGTATTAAAGCCGCGGTGAATTTCTGTCGTCGTCACGTCGCAAATTCAATCGATTCAACCCGATCAGGCTTTTCGTCCAGGGCTATCGATGTTCATCCTTCTGAAAAGCTTTTCCACTGCTCTTAACCTGCGGCTCCTCTTTGTTTCTCTTCCTGAGCAATCCTCGCAATTTCTAGTACGTAGAAATATCGCAAGAGTGGATCCAGGATACAAAACTAATAAAAAAAGAAGCTTCGTACAGATATCGAACATATGTTTTATCCTTATTTTTTCTTTGAATCTGCCTCTCCGATACTTCTCTCATATTCCATGCAGTCAGAGATTTGCTTCATAAAAGAAACAGGTTATTCACGAAACAATAAATAATTATACACACAGATTATTTCGAGTCAAACGAAGTAATAATGGAAGATAACCACATTATTTGAATAATATTGGAACCACGGAATATATCTATAGTCATTTTGAGAAATGTATTAACTTCAAGATATTCGTGTCTCTCGAAAGAGCTTGTACGGTGTAGTTCGAGGGATTCGACTCTCCTTCGAGAGACCGAAAGACACCACAATCAGAAGGTGTGAGGATATTACATTCTGTCCGCTAACTTCACGAGCGGTCTCTTCCTACGTCGTACCACCTTTAGCTTCTCCCTCTCTCCCTTTCTATCCTGTGCCTCACTCTTTCGTAAAACATTCTCGTTCTTCTCTCTCGTTCTCTCGCTACAACTATTTGTCTTCTCGTCTCTGTTTCTCCGGTATCTGGAACCTTCACATGGCTGTACCGAAGAGCCAGCCGGATCTGTGTGTACTCTCTCTCTCTCTCTCTTCCTCAACCTCTCCCCCCCCCCCCCCCCCTCTCAGTACGCGTGGTGGTAACCCTTCGAGCACCGCGAACATCCGTGTTTACGCTGCAGCCAGCCGAAAGCCCTTGCCTTCTCTTGTCTTCCACCTTCTCTCTCGCCTACGATTCTACACCTGCATCGAGCTGCACCGCTCTAAGTGCACTACTCTACGCGAACCATTCGAGGTACATACACTGTTCTCTCGGTAGACCACTCCAGCTGCACCAATGACCTCACCAGTACATCCAGAGAAACTTGAATTTGCCCATTTCGCTAAGTAAGCTGGTGGAAAGTGTTACCGTGGCGCGAAGTTATTTCCGCAAGTGGACGCTTACTCCGCTGAATCCTCAGGGAATAGTGCCCGGGAAAGGCGACACTAGGGATCCACCGATGGAATCACGGTATCGATGTGATTTCAGTGCTTCTAGAATCGCCAGAGAATTGTCACAGGCCATTGAAATAAATGGAAGCTTCGGAAAGAAAGATTCGAGAAAAAGAGCCACACTGCTCTAAGTAGCTTCTTAAGATTAACAGAGCAAACCGCTCCGAAAGTATCGCATATTTTCTAGAGACTACAGTTTCGCGAGTTACTCTCAGGACCGGGACCTCTAACTTGTCGACCAATTGACCAAACTTCCCGGGAATAAAGTTTCGAAAGCATTCCGACGAATTGAGAAATGAACGACTTTATCCGGTTGAGCGTGGCGATACGACAAGCAGAGAAAGAGAGAGAGAGAGAGAGAGAGAAAGAGAAACCTCTGACAAAGCCACGTGAAAGAGTTGAGATAAGAAGCCGAATCCGAGAGGAATAAAAAGTCTAAGGGAAAGAAGATGAAGGAAGAGGTCCCTTGGAATGTCGAGTTCGATGCTCCCCTCTCCCTCTGGATCGTAACCCTCAGTACGTATGTATGTGTGTTTCGATTTTTGCCTCTTCAATCGGTCTCTGTCTTCCTTCAACTCTCTACATACTCTGAGTGGGCTCCTTTACCGAACGACCGCCTCTCTATTCCGGTCCCGACTCTCTCTGTCCGATCTTCTAACGGCGACTAACCGGCTCTCTTGCGCACCTTAGACTCCTCTTTCTCCTTCTTATCCACCTCATCTTCTTTTTCTCTCAGCCACTGGCTCCTCTGTTTCTACTCGCGCGACCCTCTCGTGGCGTACCTGCGGTTTTCCGGTCTCTTTGTAGCTCGGCTGCATCGAGAGAAGAGAAGAACTCCCGAGCGGGATAGACTGTGTATCCTTCGACAAACCAGTTCGACCTAGAGCACCAGATCAGCAGTGTGCCTTTGCATCCGCCTTCGAGCTCTATTTCCTTCCCTCCCTGCAACTGACGCGCTGGTTCGCAAACTCGTCGACGACTCGGATTATTATCAGCGACTCGCAACCAGGGGGAAATTCGAGGATGAGCGATTCGAACTCCCAGTTTTTTTTAGCGAATCTCCACAGAGTTCTGCGTCTTCTTGCGGTTTTTGTTATTTGAGTTAATGCAGTCCTTTCATAAGGACTCATTTGCGACTATCCTGTTCTCGTGTGTCGTGTAGAACTGCGATAAGTATAAGTATTCTTTAATTTCGAGAGGAAACACACGGTAATAAGCAGAACCAACCAATTAATGATATACGCGGGTCGACATAAGAGGAGCGTAAAAATTCAAAGACGATCATTCGCCAGTGATAATCGAATTAAACTTTCGTTGTTATCCTGCAAAAGCTTTTTTTGTCTCGCCAAGGGCGATTATCGTTCAGAGGCCACCTATTCAAAAAGTCGCTTTTTATCGGAGGAAAGAATTCCTTTCCGATTTGGGCGCATGCAACGATGTTCCACGAACTTTCTCGATATCTTCCTTATCCGTTTTATCTTCCGTGAGAATCGAACGAAAATGACTAGCCGAGATAAAGCCCGCGGACCTTATGAGCCGCGCGTCAAGTTGAGAAAGGTGAACTGAAGTACAGATAAGGATTAAGCTACTCGGTTGAGGGAGAAAATATTGATAAGCGAAAGGGAGGGAGAAAGTGGCTGGACAAAGTCCACTTTCAGATCCTTAATTTCCGAGATAACAATCTCTTTTTTGCTCTCTAGCAGAAGGTACTAGTCGTGGCGATAGTCACCGAAATTAGCATTTTTATTAAAGGCAATTATGCTGCACATGTCACAGATCAAAGCTCTCGAAACACGCGGAGGAAAATCGGTATTACTACACCACGAAGCTCTAGAGTAAAAAGGGACACTGCTCCTCTAGGAGACAAAAATCTTCCGTCAAGCAGGTGCGCACAATCCAATTTCCGCGCTTTCCGAAATCGTGCCAGAAATGAAACGGAAGCTGCAGTACCTTCGTTTCGCGAATTGTACTGAGAAATACCGAACAGCGATAGAGATACAGAATGAGAGAGAGAGTGAGAGAGAGAGAGAGAAAGAGAGAGGGAGGGAGTATTAGGTGGCCAGAAAATTCTCTTCGTACCTGCTAGAGGGAGCAACCATCTCGTGCGTTCGAAAAGTTTCGAAATTACCAGTGGGACTGGTATCCGTCGATGGTCGAAACTTCCACGCGAACATGGCAGCAGAGCACCACCGTCAGAATGCGTTCAATTAAGCCCTCAGAAATAACCGAGAGCGTGAGTACACACGCTTCTCCTCTGGTACCAACCATCGTTGGCAGCCCCGGATTCTCCCGTTTCGATCGAGATCTCTCTCGGGAGAGAAAGAGAAAGACAGGGAGGGAGAGTTTGCCGTAGCGGTGCGGTGTAATCCCGAACGCATTGACAGGGACACCAAGTGCCAGAGGCTCCTCCTCCTCCTCTTCCTCCTCCTGCTCCGAGGAAACCAATTCCGATAACGCGGAGAGTTCGTTGACCAACGATAACGAGATTATTAAGAGGGCCTCTCCCCCCTCCCCCCAAAAAACTGCTGCGAGCCAGAGGAAGACGAAGGAGAAGAGGCACCCGAGAGGTCCGTGAGGCACCCGTGGTGGTGTGGCTTTGCACGGTAGACCGCCATATGGTGCCCCCCGGACTCGTTTCCAACCGGTCGATCGAGGGAATCAATCTCTCTCGCGAGGAGAAAAAGAGATGGGAACGAAAATAAGAGAACAGACCTCGAAACAATTCTCGCTTCTATTAGACTCGAGGGTTACAACATTCCTGCCAATATCATGCTGCCCTTCGACGGGTTTTACCCTTCAAAATTTCCAGAGAAAAACCTTTACGCACCCTTCCTATCCTCTGCTTTCCCTTCTCCTGTTTGGAAGGAGAGTAATGACGATAAAGCCGATTACCCTCTAACCCGATTTCCCTGGTATCCGCTAACAGCCCCAACTTTTCTTTCCGCTTTCTCTCTCCTTCTCACCTAGCGCCGCCAGTCTCTCAGTCTAGAGTTTATTTCCCAAGTTTTCTCGGGACCCAAGGGGTAGAGAGAAAGAAAGAAAGAAAGAGAGAGAGAGAGGAGGGGCGCAGTCTCCTTCGCGAGTTCGCGGCGACTAGTTTTCTCAACCGATAGCAGCCAGTGAGTTATTGCCAACGAGGTATTTTCGCGCATCGCGATGATGAAACCGAGGGGTTGTTTTTTACTTCCATAACGCGAAAAATGTTAGTACTATTATCGTTGTTCAATATAATAAGGAAAGTGTATCGCATAGAGAAATGGAATTTGCGCTAGTGTGTTAGACGGGTTGACTTTGCAAATGTGGGAGGTTTTAGTGGATCTGTATGGCAAGTGTGAAATAGAGTAGCTGAAGGTTATTGAAGCCTGGAAGGGTTGCTCGGTGGACCGAGGGCTACAAGCTCGATTTTCCATCAAGACGCGTTGATGCGTTCGTGGAAACCAGGAGGGACGACTCGCTCGCTGGAAAATTAAATGTTACACGAGGGAGCTGAAGCAAGCCTACACGTGCAACTCAGCTGCCACTGGAGATTCTCCGCGCTGTGAGTCGAGCTCCTTCTACGAGGCAATACTCGCGAAATATGAGGATTTACCCATCGACTAACTCTATGATACTCTGGTAAACATCGGTGTTCCTTGGATAATCCTTATTTATTCTTCTCGCGTACACACTCCTCGATTTATACTTCATTCCCTAACAATCATTTTTTCTTCATTTTTCCTCCTCTTTTTCTTTTGATCACACCGTGCTGTCTTCTACGAGGTGAAACATATCTGCTGGGGGGATCGACACAATTATCTCATCCACGAGAGATAAGGGTAGAAGAGGTTCTTTCGTCGGAAAGAAAACTCTTCGATGTTAATTAAGTAATTCTGGAAGCTCCTAGAGCCGCCAGCTAGCGAACAGGGCCACACGGATGGGAAGAAGAAAATTAAGGTGGAAGAGGTACATAAAATCGATTAGCGGTCGGGTTGCAGGAAAAAGAAATGACGTGGTCGCAAACATCTGTCGTTTCCTCTTGACTCGATGCCACACGTATTTCGCAGGACATCGAGGGTGCCTGGTGTGAGAGTGAAAATCTCTCTGCAGAAAATCTCTTTTTCTCTTGGATTTCTTCCTTTTTCGAGTGGCCCATCTTTGTTCGGAAAAATGGAACCCGACGAGGACTCAAGAATAATCAACGAGACGAGAAAATCGTGAAATTAATATAAACTAATCAGCGATATTTCAAGTGACGTTCTCTCGAAAAATTTTTGTAAATTTAAAGGGTTTGTTAATAGAATTTAAGAGGGTCGCTTAGGACTGAGGGAATAGGATTTCCAAAGATCACTGGGCGAATCCTGTTCCCTTGGGAAATCGATTGCGCCGATCTTCGGCAACATTGTGTCTTTTCCTCATTTTCTCCCGGCACCCACTATTCTCTTTCCATGCTTTTCTCCCGATGCAAGTAGTTGTTTAATAATGAATAATGCATGCGGGATAATAGGGCAGAAGGAAAGGCAACGACGATGAAAAGAGCCTGTTTAAAAAGGGTTCGCAATTTCCTGAAGTGGTGCTCGTCCCTCGTGTATTCCTCGAGTGTGCAGGTGGCACACTTCGCCCTTGGTACCCTCTCCCGCCCCTGTCGGTCATACTAGCGCCCTTCTTTCCTTCCCTTTGAATCCGATTGGCCGATCGCCGAGCGTTTATTAGAATGCAGACGTTGCGAAGGAGGTAATTTAAAAGGTTCGAACTCCTTGACCATTTTTCAAGTAGTCGATAGTAGACTCGTGACTCGTGTTATATACCATGAAGATCCTACTATACTATTTATCGGTAGATTAGGAATAAGCTACGGAAGCGAGCGATCTCTCTTCCAGGATTCACTTCGACATTATCGGATAAGTTCTTCGGTAGGTGGGTGCGTGGAGAAGCGGAACTTTCTCCGGTATCCCATCGGCTTGTATCGCGACACATTTTTTTTACGGGGCTCGTGGAAAGGGTTGGAAAATGCCGGCCGCGGGGATGAAATACGCGAAGAGCATGACGCACCGCGCGCGTTTGTCGTAAAAAGAGAGGGAGGCTCGCTTTATACCTGGAAATTGGAAAACTTCCGCCGGCAGGGATAGTGAGCCGCCGGAAAGAGGAACCGGAGAAGACAGCCAGTGATCTACGTTTTTCAGTCTTTTCCCGGATTTCCCCGGATTTCCTCGTTTACCTTGTTTACTCTTCGCGCAAATATTCGCGAATCTCTGCGTGGAAACTTTTACACGAAGAAGACATGTCCAATCGATTTAACCCCTTCTCTGCCAAGAGTTACTAAGCTTTAGAATGATTAATAATTAATTCTAATGATTTGCATAATATATTTCAGCAGAAAAAGGGCATTTTCGAAATTTTTTTTAAGCTATCCTCAAAGAACCATTGTTGTCCTCCATTCTCAGGACTATTCGCGTATATACGAAGGAGAGGCGATTCGTCATCGGAATTGTCGTCCGGGTTTCGAGTCTAGTGGAGGGTCGTCCCTTAATCTCCAACGCGTGAAATATCCGCGAAGGTGCTTAGAAGGTCGTCCGCTATATCCTTTACCCGTGAAGCAGGAGTGAGTTAGCTTAAGCTTAACAGCCTATCTTTCAGGAGCGCTTACCCACCCTCGCGGCCGAGTGTAACGCTCCCAGAGCAGCAGACATTTCCGTCGAAGGACACCCCAACGAGGAGACGGTCCAGCAGTCGCTCTCTCGGTGCAAACAACGGCCCTCATTAATCTTCATAGTGCTTCCTGAACCGCGAAATAAAAGGAAGCTCGCTTCTCTGCAGGCGCGTGTTCTTCGATAAGCCGTGTTATAGACTGGCTGCAGCCACGTCCCTAAGAGTACCGATGTCGACGAATTAGAGTTAAACGGTATTCAAGACATTTGTCCTAATAGAACTAAAACCATTGTTCCCACATAATTCGCCACCTGTTTATACTAAATTCTCGTATTACTAGTTGCAGAATTATTCTCTGAAATATTTCTTACTTATTGCATTACGCTCTATATGTAGATACATCGAGTTGTATGTGATAGTTTTTTATTTTTTTCGGAAGAATCCGTCTTCCTTGGAATATATCGGTAACCAGAGCCACAGAGGAGTAGCAACCATTTACATCTTCCTTGGCAAGCGTAGTGATAAAATTTTTACCGTCCACATTCGCGGAATACAGAGCACGGAACGGCGTGTCTGACGGCTTGAGAGGGTGTCCAAAATATCTCCGGTATATCTGCTAGTCGATAAAAGAAAAATAAGTAGCGGCCTTTATAACTTGGGTAGGCCGACCCAACCGTCTCAATCTACTCAAACGATTTATTCTGCTGTTCGCGGATTCTTTATGATTGTCATTTTTTTTTCTCTAGATTTTGATTTTTAGAATCGATTTTGCATTTAGACACTTAATGGCAAATTATTTATTTTCGCAAGTAGACATTTTTCCTGACTAGGGATATAATAGAATAAAATACTCGGTTGACGACAGCAATCTTTCCATGATCGCATTATGCAGATTTTGTGCCCAGCGTAGCTGTTGCGTCTCCTGAGAGGAGCCAGCGCACCGAAGCATATTAGAAATCAGCTGCAACCCGACAGAAAGGATTGCGAAGTGAAAAATCCGTTGGACAAACCGTAGGAAGCATACCATAATGGTTCGAAGGACGACAACTTCTCGGTGAATATCTCTACCGTGGCTGACTAGCCGGATTTCAGAGGATCCAGTGAATATACATTCCTCGCGAAAGTAGTACTTTCTTAGGCATACCACTTCCCTTCGTGTCACTTCCTTCTTTACGGAACTATTGCGCTCGGGATTCTTCCAACCAGAAGAAACGCTCCACAGAGAAGAAGCTCGGATTTTTCCCCTTGAAAATTCAAAGGTAAAAGGAATCCCTGTGAAACGAGCTCGACGCGAGTTTTTTTGATATGTTCCCTTAGGTCCTGATTTTGGATAAATGTTCATCGAGAAATTTATTCTCAGAATTTTTCCAATAATCCTGATCGGTTGCAATCGGGAATTGGTCGTCGTGACGAATTCTTCTTTATTCGTTGCATCAGTTGCATTCGGCTGCAAGTGGCAGGTTCCAATTCGAAAATTGGGCACGTGGCGGGTAGTCTTCCTGAATTTACGGAGCCTGAGCGTCTGGCGTCAGCTTAATAAAGCTTCCGCGGCAGTGGTTTCGACCAGACTTAATTAGCCTCCTGGGCTCGTGCCCTTTCTCATCTTGGGGTGCATCGCACGGTTTATGTCGGCTTTCCGCCCGGTGTGTTTCAGTCACGTCGCCGTGACTCCTCTTTCCTCTGTGCTCCTAATTGAAGACGTAGGACGTACGGACCTCTACGCGGAGAACCCAGCCGAGAAATTGCATCTCTTCTTCCCGCGATATCGCCCGCGCAGACCATTTTCGGAACATCGAGACATTTCGTACGGTTTCCTCGTCTCACGATGGACTTTGAAATTTGAGCACGGAAGGCGTGAGTGGAAGGATTCGGATATACGTTTTGGCGAAAATTTTTTTAAATATCAATAAATATCATAAGTGATTCTTTGATAATTCTCTAATAATTTTTGAATATCTGTTTTTCTGACTAAGGAAATTGCGATGAAAGACAATCGACCTATCAAAAAGTCACCACGCACCCCTTGGGTGACTCGTCTGGTGGAAGTGTTCGTTAAGCTCACCACAGTTTAAGTAAAGGACTTAATTTCGCCGGGGAAACTGTTATAAAGGCGAGACGACACATCCTTCGAAAGACTTACCTCAACGTCAACCTGCCTTGAAACTTTCTACTTTGGAAGCACCCTCGGTTCTCGAGTCAATTAAAGCGATACGTTAAAACTGACACGATCACTTCGCCTCTAAATTGGATGACTGCCTTGGTATACATACATACAAGTATACATATATACATATACCGAAGACGATGCTATCGAGGTTCGACGATGTAAAGCGGCCTTGGAAGAGATGGAAGCATTCGCTCGAATCATCTTCGATGTGGCTGCTTCAGCTTGTCGAGGGAAGCTTCTTTGAAAGTTTCGAAGGGAGTCTGTGCTATCAATCGGTTGTCAAGACGCCGATGTATCGGAGTGGAGAAAGGGACGATCGTTTCCTGCGTCAGCGTGAAAACGAGGTGCAATCACGTTCGGATAGCGAATGAGGTATTACTGGTTGCAGGATGAAAAACTGCCAACTTTGACGAACCATCAAAAATGTCCAATTTCTCTCAAAATTATTTCTCGAGCCGTCGATAAAAATAACTATAATATCGATTGAGTGTTAAGAAAAAAATGGTTCCTTCTAACTGAATATTTGAATATTCTATGCTTTAAAAATTTGTAGAGTACTCTGCTTGAAAATTGTGCGCTTAGAGCGAAGCGGTGAACTGCCACGTGGATTCGCGGTTGGAAAGTGGTTTAAAGACTACCCGTCCGCGTGCGCGCGTTCGTGCAACCCTTTTCACCGTGCGAGCTAAAAAATGCGAGAAAAGCGTTATTCCGTTTTTCATTATTTCAAGTATCACGCGGAGATTGAGGTGTGCAGAGCCAGCCTGCTGGGTCTGGAAGAATGAAAAGTGCACAATGCGCTTCAAGCTTCACGTTCTCTCTCCCTCTCATTTTCCGTTGTCGATAATAATTTGACTATTGCACCGGTGATGTTGGAATCGTGATGGAAATTCTCACCTCTTCCTCTCTCATTCTCTATCTTGCTCGCTCGTCTGATGGCACTGAGCGAATCTCGCACACTCGATCCTTTCCCTCTGTGCTTAGTTTCTACGAATTTTATTCGCGAACGGAATCTCTTCTCTAAGGCTAATACTAAGCTAAATATGAGGAAAGTAATGTCGAGATTTCGATTGCTTCTTTTACTAGAAATAATCATTAGATAAAGTCGGATGCGCTTTCATATTAAAGGCACCAATTCTAATCTATGCAAATAGTAATTTTCAACTTTCCTCGATGCAGCAGTATAAGTAAGAAAAAATTCCTTAATCTCCGTAGGAAGTTAAGTTCAAGGGTATCGATAGGCATTAGCTGCACTAAAGGCAAGCTTTAAAGTCGTCGTGCGAGTTCGAGTCGGTCGGGTTCGAGCACGAAGCTTGACCTTTGCCCGAATAGAGTCGTGCTGCGCTCGCAAGGGTGGACGAACGCTCTCAATATACGTGTATATATGTAGATGTATATGTATAAGCGAATGGATCACGGATGTGGCTTCAACGTTAGTCTCTGTTCAGGTCGAGCTCATCAGCTCCACGCGAACCGCTCATTTCCATAATAATATTAATGTCCAGTGCACCGACGTAACATCCCAGCTCGCACCAGCGCCGTTTGTTCGTCGATCCTGCGAGACACGGTGATCCGATCCTCGCTATTCGCAAGAGTATCTTGTTGATAGAGCCGACAGATCTCGCAATCGATTTTACGAAAAAATTCCCTTGTCATTAAAAGAATTGAATAGGGCGACTCGTCAATGTAGGTCAGTATTTCAGCAAATGAATCTGAATAATGTTGGACATTTTTTAAAAAAAATCCCCAGTGCATTTTAAGGGACATTAAAAAGTATTAGGTTTTCCCGGCTATGCTAGCTTCGAGTGGGATAACAAGAGAATTTTGAAAAAAATGTTGCAAGTATTTCACCCTGGCAAAGTTTATTAAATTAGGATAAATTAACTGGCATAAATGAACTTGGCTGAAGCGTTACGGAACATCATCCGCAATCTAATAACGAGAGATTTTCCTGAGGGCGGTTTGTCGCGAATTGGAAAATCGTGTGGTGGATTCAGCCACAATTGGCCAGAATTGGCTAGTCCGACGGAAAAAGTGTGGCTGCGCGGCTAGTGGACAGAAATGCAGCGACTCGAGGGCAGAAACGAGGAGAAAAGGAATTTGGCAGCGAGTGCCATTTGCGGCGGGCAGGAACAGTGGACAGGTACCACAATATTCACGGTTTACGTGCAATTTCTGGTTTCGTCAGGTTCCGAGAAAAATGCGCCAACTGGTGAATTATCGCGCTTATCTGTCCGAGAGAATTTCCCAGCAAAAGCCAGCTTCCCTCTCGCTCGTACCGAGGCTAGTAGCAGTACATAGTAGTATATGCTAGTAGGCAGAGGAAGAGAAAGGAGGAGAGAAGAGGAGGAGGGTACCGCTGGATTACCACTGGCACCGGTGATAATATGTTCGCGTCACGTGCAACGCAAAACTCGGCCTGCCCTCCTCGTGTACTTCCGCGTTACGTAATGCTCAATGCCAGAATGAGAGAAAAATGAGAGCCAAATGTTTACACGTCCGCGATCACTAGTTTTATCTCTATCTGCTGAATCTTATTAATGCAAAATCTCTATCACCCTGCCTATGATCATCTTTGACGAATTTCGGAAATGTTTGCTTTGGATTTGGGTCACTGGTCGACCAATTACCAATCGAGCACCGATATTCCGCCAATGTTATCCTCTAAATACCGACTAACAACTCCTGCAGCGTTCGAAAATATCGGTTTACCGAAAAATCCTTCACTTTTTCGATAATACGATGTTGACGTTGTTTTATTTGTCGACACTGTTGATACAGTATACTAAATCACGAATTATTATGAAATATCGGTCAGTCCCTCGAGGCGAGAATGGAAAATCTGTGTCAGGAAGGTTGCAGAAAAATCAGGAGGTTTTTGACTACGGCGAGAAGTAGGAAAAAGCGAAGATGCTCGCGAGACGTCGCGCGTCGCGTCGGTTGTCGGAATCGTTCGATTGCAGTTACAAGACCCAAACACGGCAAGCGGTGGCATTTAATTCCAGCGCGGTGGCGCGCTCGGAGTTCCGCAAGAAGAATCGGGAGGTGCTCTTCGAGATTTGCATTTAGAGCGACAATAACAGCGGAGAATAAAAGTGCGGAGAGGAAAGGGGTGCCAGAGGGATGCGAAGGATCCTTTGAGCGGGTAAATGCCCGCCGGCACCGTTATTCAGGGACATTACTCCAATTCTCCCGGCGTGTTTCCATCTCTGAAGCGAAAAAAGGTGAGAGAAAGGGGACCGTGACCGAAAAAAGGCGGTGTCGCTTTACGAGAATATTTTCCCTTTCGATACTACTGTTTTTTCACTGGATCCTACCCATTATCCTGCCATTCGGCAAATCCGCCAACGGTGATTCCGTTTCCCAACGACGATGGAATTGAAATTCGATTTTTAATGCAATAGAATTGAAATCCAGCCGATAAGCGAGCCGAAGTCCGCGCGCGTCTCTTCGCTCGATTTCACGGCGTAAGCTCGCGGCATCGCGCAAACAAATATTGACTCCGGCATCGAATAACACGCGTCGAGCGAAATGCCCGAATGTGCGACTATCTTCGCGTACCAGGGCGCAATTCGATATTAAGCAAACATTTGCAATTTCCATGTTATTTCTACGAATAGATGGCCCACAGTCGCCTTCCCGAGTTCCTGATCGCCACAATCTCCCTGATGATTCGATCTCTTTCCTTCGATCAACATAACATTTGTGAAAGCTTCTCCGACACTGTCTCTTGGATTTTACTCATCTCTCTCTCTCTCTCTATTTTATTTCCCATTATTTGCTTTGTCCTACAGGACCGGCCATTTTTAGCTCACGCTCCGAATCGCGCGCAATCCATTTAGCCAAATAAAGTAATTACTCGTTTGATTTTACATCGTGACTCTCTACAGTCCATTTCGCTCGGTGAGAGCCGGCCAATCCCGGTTGCGATTCAAGTGGCGAATTATCAAAGCCTTTTAAATAAAATATCGAAGCCTGCAGTTCGTATTGACAATGGCAGCTGATCGAATCTTGTCTGACAATGGAACCGAGTTCCAGTTTCATCCGTTCGAGTTCTGCAGAACTGACTTAGGGTTCTGCGAAGTGGCGGATCCTTGGAATCGTTCCATGCCTAAGTCCAATTTCGTATCGCGGCTCGGCTACTATGATGTATCATATACGCTCGAGTGAACGGAGAAGAACGATTCGGGTAGAAAGAGGGTGGTCGAGGGTGGTCGAGAGCGATGGAGAGCTGGTGTCGTTGGAAGAAGGTGCTCGAGGGTGCCGTAAAGACCGAGGGGATCAGTCCCTGGACCCTCCTTCGAAGAAAGAGAATCCAAGGATCCAGTCCAGCTTGGATACCACCACTGTTACTTACTCTTCTCACCAAAATTTTCTTTACCCTTCTTTTTCACTTTGTCACTTTATTCTTTTGTCGTTTCTCCTAACTTACTCCCAACTCTCTCACCGCAATTGCGCTCTTGTCTATTTTTGTTCGTAAGTTGCATTGAAAATAATTATAGCACATTTTCCGTCATGAGGAAAATTCTGCTGGGTGCTCCCGCAATATTGACATAATTGCGTGTAAGCCTGGGATTTCATTTGCCGTATGATACTAATTTGGTCAGGGCTCCCAGATTTACCGGTGCGCGATGTACTTCTCTTAATTAAACCGAGCAACCTACGTTATTGTTTATACAGCCGACCATGCCACCATTATTTCTCACAGTTTTCTGAGTTTCATCCGCCGAGACCCTCTTCACCCTTTACCCCCCGTGAAATATCTTCTCGGAATGAGCTTAAAAATGCACTTCTCAAGAGTGCGCTTTTCACCCTGTTTCTTTATTCATGGGCGAGTGGCCGAGTAACAAGTTTGAGAGAGGTGAGCAGCGTTTATGAACATTAATATCGTAAGTTCCTGAACACCCATTCCCATCTTCTCGACTCGAAGGATGAGACTTATTATCTATACTCCACTATGATAAAGTACTAATTACTTTATTTGTACCGTGTTAATAACAGATTTATATCGATACGAAATTGATGAAATTAGACTAAAATTGCTAAAACCGGAGAAAGGAATATTTTATTATGAGCGATCAATAAAATAAACTTATTAAGTATACACAATTTTAGTATTAGCGAGTTTGAACACTAGTGAACATTAAAGGAGGTTTCAAAGTGTTTGGCGACAGGCGGCGAGTTCGGGACGCGAAACAATGAAGCTTGTTAGTTATTCGATCCGGCGCAATGCGGCGAAATCCTGGTGCAGGATTCAGGGAAACGGGAGCTGCGCGGTACTTCTCGCCCATGCACCCATTGCACCTATTGCACCTACGCGTATGCACCCGTACCTGCAACGGTGCGCATTAAAGTGCAAGTTCTAACTCGACTGGAAGGACTTAGCGCAGATTACTCTGACTATCTCCAACACCAAGTGCGAGCGTATTACAGTTGTACGTTTTACCATCCTCTTGACTACATCTCTGATTTCAGAGAGACATAAATACCGCGGATTCTAAAAATTTTTCACAAAATTCACCCCTGAAAATGACTGGATTTTTAATTTGCATTTTGTTTCCTCGCTTCTGAGAATAGTCATAATTCATTAAATTCAGATTTAAATTGATTGCAAGCCACCTGTCATGCTATACTAACTTGAAATTGAATATTTAATCGATCGCTTTGGCTTGAAATCCCATATTTCCCGATAATAATCGAACTACACTTTCATTCGAGGACAAATCGAATTCGCATCCCCCTAGCATTAGCAATAATAAAATGGGGCCAGTGGAAACTCGAACTATCATCGAACGCTTAATTGTCTATTAAAAACTCAGCACAATAAAATCAAGTGGAACGAAATAAAGTGAAACGAAGTAAAAGAATTTGAAGGAAAAAATTGCATGCGAAGCATCTAATGAAACAATGAATTTTTTTGTCGTGTCAGCCTGAGAGGACAATTTGGCCGGAGAAAAAGTAAGATGGCTAGAAAAAGAGTGACGGAGAAGCTCGAGAGAAATTGCAGGGTGTTTCATGGTAAATTGAAGAGGAATTCGAGATACCAAGGTGGAATGTGTCCGGATGTAAAGAGCATCGGAAATGCTCACGGCACGGCTCGGCGGATCGCCCGAACATCAGTGGTAAACGTTAAGCAAAAAACTTTACTGCACGCTTGCGGTTCGCTTCTTTCCTTCGCGAAACCATTACCTTCCATTACCGTACTTTCGTCGGATGTCACCGCGAAGCTAAAAACCGACGCGTTGCTGGCTTTCTGTGAAATTGAAGAATCTTCAGCCCTGCCAAACCGCGACTTTCGTTTTCAAAGTGTAAATAACCCGCCTACCGAATAGCTCGAACCTCCATCGCTTATCCTTCTCACTTTGCATAAGTGAAATATTGTGTACTTCGCCGAGTAAATGTATTTCCATTGCATCGTTTTTTCGACTACAAATATTCATAACTATTAAACGAGTTAACTGTAAATATATTTTTTAATTTACCACAAATCAAATTCAATATAATGATAAATTTCACCAAATTAAAAGGGCAGATTGAAACCAATATTGGAATGAATCGTAATATCAATTTGTTTGTTAATGAGATATTCATCGATAAGTGCATTTAACCATTCGCTAGAGAATTTTATGCTCCAGAACGTTTATCAGGGCCTTAATATATATAATTACATATTGTAATTTAATGTATGTATGCATAATGTAATGTATGCGTAATACATGATACATGCACAGTATAATAGACCTCTTAAGATTATAATAACAGCAGGAGGTGGGTAAACTTTATCGTAGTATTTGAAAATTTCCTGATACTCCAATGTAATACCATTATTTAACTGAAAAATTATATCTTTAAAAAATTGTAAGAAATCAATAAGACTCGGATCTTGGAAATTTTATTTATCTTCCATTTCCTCGTTATTTCTCTTTCAATCTTCAATAACGGAAACGATCTCTGAGGATCCGTTCAAACTATTCTCATCCATCTTCAAAGTAAACTTAAAAGTGAGGGCAATTATTTGTTCATTTAAAATTGACTGGCAGATCGTCGTCAATTGCCCGGACACTCTGAAAATTGCGATCCCAGTAAACAATGCTAATTGGTATATCAAGAAGAGCGAGTAGCATCAGCGAAGCCGAGCAACTCGCTAATTAAGCATTCCAGTAGTGAGGCAACTTGTAATTACAGCAGAAGAATCACAAAGAACCGTGCATCCGCCAATCGACCATTGAGGAAAAAAGGGTTAAGTCCCGAGAGCTAGAAAATTGAGGAGAAAAAAGGAAACGTTCGCTCTTACCAATTTTTTCACGTGACCACTACCTCGCGGGATCTTTGAAGTCGCCGGAAGCGAAAAGTAGCGTGGACGGACATCTCGAATCAACAATAAAATCGCGATTCCACGCTGGTGGAAGAAGAAGCACACGCTCTTCTCGCGAAAGCAGCGGAGAAAAACACGGCAGAAAAATAGAGAACCGAGAAAGAAACGATCGTAGTAATCACGTAATAGCAGAAGGTGGCTCGTAAAGACGGGAAGATTGTCCGCGGTGCTCGCGTCCCGGATGCTGCAGATTGCGATCGGACATCGCGCTGCGCCTGCGGGAGAGAAGATCTTGCCTCTCGCCCCGCTACGGATGCGGAGCAGGTGCGCGAGGTTTGCAATGGTACCTGCTTCGAGTACACTTTTCTACATCTCATTGCAACTTTATTCCACTAGGATAATTATGCGATTAGACTCAAAGACAGATATCGAAACTAACGATTGTTTTGGGAGCAGGCGAGGAAATGTAGAAACTATCCGATTAATTATTAGGCGGTGGAAAACCCGAGTGATTAAGGACAAGAGTCGCGGAACAATTTATCTTCGGATATCTTGGTTCTTGAGACTAGGTACCTTCATCATGAAGGCAACGAGTTAAAAACCGGAAGAAAAGGAAGATGCTGCTACTCCTCCTCTTGCGACTGTCAACTTTTCGAGCTGGAAATTCGTACCATCCCAGAGCCCTTGCTTGAGTCTATGCTAGCAACATTTATTTTCAACTATCAGATCGCAGTTTTTCTTGAGACGCGTGAATTTTCCACGATTCCCAACCTGATTTGCCTCGCTTTTCTGCGGTGACAGTGTCGACGACGAGAAGATTAAATTCAGATAAAACCTATGAAATCTGGATATCGTTGACGTAATTAGATCATTTGCGTAATGACTGTGGTATCCTGGCAATTTATGTCGGCAAATTTGTCTCAATTACACGATCAAAAATTAGCGAATATCACGCGTCAAAGCTAAAATGCTATTTGAAAAAATGAAAGATTTTTTTTTAAATTTTTTCTTCACATTTTTGACAGACACGCTTAATAAAATATGTCAAAATATGGGCTGATGTTTTTGAAGCTACACGTTGTTACAAAAGATTAATTAACCGTATAGGACAATGTGTACGATGCAGCTGATTGGTATTGATTCTCCAATGGCCTAGGAGTGAAAAATGAAATCCCGATAGAAAAACCCAATTGAATGGTCAGCATTTGGGAAATCACAGGGATCGATCAACATCGACGCGAAATTAACGTTCTCCGGTTAATTAATCGAGTCAGAGTAGGAAAGCGATAGTAGTTCGATTGCGTGTCACGAATCCATCTCGTAACGAGGGTAACGCGAGCCAGTGGCCCCAATGTTTCAATGTGGCAATGCTCAACGCGAGAAACGCGCATTATCGGAACCCTCCGATAAATGCTTCGCATTAAACTCTGAATTTATTCAAGCTTGTGACGGTTTCGCCGTGAAATAGAAGCCTGCCACGCCGTTACCTCGACTAAAAAGTTCCGGAAAGCGTGATTCGCTAATTAGGTTCTCGTTCACTCGCGCCTCGCTGCCGACAATGCTCGCAAAACTTTTAATTAGCAGGATGTATTTAAAATGATGGATGTTCCTGCACCTGAGGGACAGAAGCAGAGAACTGGAGAAGTCGGACGTGTCGAAAATCCTCTCCGAATGTCACTTTGCGCGCCTCTGTTCATCGCTTGCCTACTCGATCATGTATATTTCGTGAGAAGCATCCGATTTGCGAACGTCGTCACTGCGGAACGATGTCTCACTTTCCTGGAGAAAATTAGGGCTGTCTTCTGTCATCAAGGAATATATATTCTCTATAGTATTTCCGATATTTTATGATATAATGAAATAACATTAACAGAAAAGTATGTAATAGTTAGACTTTAATATTTTTACAGTTGATACCCGAAATTTTTGGCCCGTCAGACCTTTTGACCCTCGCCTAAACAAAACTTGGTAGAATGCACGGGTATCGATACAGAGCACGACACGTTATTAAGTTGAGCTGCACTCGTAAGGATGCTACGAAGAAGTATCAAATTCCCATCGGACTTATTATCGAGAAAAATTTCATTCGGAGCCGCGTCGACGCGACGCGACTCGTCGCGACAGTTCGTCGTCGATCGAATTATTAAATCGGTAGTGAAACGAAGCTTCGGGCTCCGGAGATCCGATCCAGAGGGTGAGATCGAGCGAGGGAAAGCTTCTCTACTACTCCCTGCACTCGAGTATCAGTTGGATTAATATCCAAAGTTCGACTCTATGTTGCTCTCGGCTTCCAATCAAAGACTGAGAGAAGAAGGGAGATGACACGGTGATCGATCGATCGATAGATCCGCGAGGTACGAGTTAGACCGCCAATGGCGGACGTGGACCGATCGGCTAGGATCCAATTCGCCAGGATCAAATCGAATCAGCCCAAGTCAGGAATCAATAATTGAATTGCGGATGGTCATGCATCAAAACATGCCAACAGCCTCGCGTACTCTCTTCCTGTCTCACTCTCCCTTTATATATCTGTCTCCCTCTCTCTCTCTCTCTCTCTCTCTATCATCGTCTACTCTGGTCCGTGACTCGTGTCCGCTGGCTGCCAATGTCGGGCGCAGGGCCACGTCTCATCCTCCCTCCATTCACCCCCAAACCTCTGTTAATATCATTCTATCACAACCGCCGCGCCGGCTCATGAACCTGGCGAATGGCAGAAGCAAATAAAAAAACCATCCAGTTGGCTGGACTTGCTGGATCGGTCAGTGCTGTTTCTGGAGACCCCGAATTTCGAGGGAATACTTTAAGGCTCGAATTGCTGAAGCAGTCACAATAATCAATTGTGACATTCTTCCTTTTTGGTACACGTCTTTTAAATGGAAACTAATAAAAAGCTCCGAATCAAGTGGGTCAATGCAATTCATTCGATGGGTGAGGATCTTTTAATATACGAAGGAATTCTTTGTAAATGCATTGCAATGGGATTAGAAAGTTCAGCAGATCTTAGAACTGACCCTCTTTTTCGAGATACAACTATTTTTGTTTTTATTCTAGAAATCGACGAATTCCACTGTCAGTGATTCCGCTGTGGAGTCAGGAATTTCGAGACACGCTATCATAATACATGACTACCAGGAATATTTTGCAAGAGCGAGAAACTTCTATCGGTAGCCGGCTACTTAAAAATTGAACGATGCATCGGGAATTCCCGATGTAACGTGGGAAAGGCGAGGTTAAGCCTCGGCAAAAACTAGTGGGAAACCGTAGGAAGAAGCGGTCGACGGAGAATTGCGTCCGGCCTCAATGGCATTCGGTAGGCGAGCACCCAGTATCAACGGGATCGAAAGAAGCTTGACCAGTTTTCTTCGCGCGAAATCAGATTCAGCGAACACGACGGAGAATGCCGACGGGGCGCAAGAGCCAGGTTTACGAGCTGCTTGGACATTCCGAAATGTCGTTCTGATCAATAGTTCCGCGAGTGCAATTTTAATCAGGGACATTTTAAGGGTAGTAGAAGCGCCTTTAGCAAATTGGCTGTAAATGTATTTTAGGGATCGTGACGCCAGGATATCCAGAGTGGCGCGGGTCAATTGATTGCCCCACGAATTAATTTACCGGTTTATGATAACCGTGAGCAAACACGGGGTCTGTTATGTTAGCGGAATATTATCAGGCCATCAGCCCGCTACCGTTGGTCAAAGCACTTCGATATGTATATTACACGGCCCTTCAAATCGGTAATTGCTTCCTGGGAGGCAGTAAGAGGAAAGCTTGTCTAGGGAGGGATGGCTCGATTTTCATGGACCGCCTGCCCCCACCTCCACCCACCTCTACCACCTTTTACGATCAAACACCACCTACTTTCCCTATAGATTCTGGACACAGTTCTACGCAGCCTACCACTACGCGAGGATCTCAACTTTTCTTGCTTTTCAGCCACGAGAGAAAGAGAACGGCGAAAAGGCCGAATGAGGAACCGAACCGGTGAAACTGTGCAAACCCCGAGCTTCAAAGTGCAACTTCCGTTTGGCTTTCAAGATGGTCATCCAATTCAACTTTGGAGCTCGACCACTTAACTGCTTTTCAATTTCCTTTCGACTTGTATCTCGGTACTCTCTTTTCCCAACTTTAACGTTGGTCTCGGATTTACAAAAAGAACGAGTTCATTCGCGATTTTGTTCCAAAGTACGCGTGTTCTGGCGTGTCGGGAAGATAATACGTATAAGAAAGGGGTGAGGTAATGTGGAGGGGAGGGAGGTGAGGTGCGACCGCGGCTCCTCGGGTTCTGGTCTGGTACGCACCGGTTGCGGCGCGGCGCGGCGCGTCGTCTGGGTCTCCGGGCTCCGCGTCTGGGACGCTTGCGTCGCGCCGGCCACCCCTTGCACCCCCACCCGGTTGCTCCGGGCAACCGATGGGGATGAATCTACGCGACGCGCCCGGCGTCGAGTCGCCTCGTAGCGGGTGGGGCTGTGTTACACTCACTCAGTGCGCTCCACGACGCCGAACTGACCACGTACAACGCGACCACGCGCGACCCCTCGACGTCTATCTGCCTCTCTTTACTCTCTTTCTCTTTCTCTTTCTCTCTGTCTCTCTCTCTCTTTCTCTTTCCCACCCTCTCTTTATCTCTTTATCTCCTTACCACTTTTTACCTTTCCACCCCGACATCCCTCTCTACATCTTTTTTTTATCCTCCGTTTCTTTCGCTCTTTCTTTCTGCTCCTCCGTCACCTTGATTCCAGATGCCCTGAAACCACCACTAGCATCGTTGCCATCGTGGCGATTGAATCCGATCGAGAAACGGGACAGTGACCACGGAAAAGCAGCGTGGCCCTTCGATCCGCGGGCCACGCGATCCTCGGGGTTCCTTCGATCCGCCGCGTGCGCTACGGTGACGTGACAGCTGATCCGAAAAGACTGGTAGTCCCAAAGGTGATTTGTAGAACAAGAGGAGGACGAGGACAAGGAGGTGGAGGAGGACGCGTATTGCCTCGGCTTCGACTTTGTGTTTTTTTTTTTTTTTTTTTTTTTTTTTTTTTTACCCTCGAGATCCCCTCGACAGTGGAGCGAGGAGCAATTGTAAAGAGCAATATGTGACTACGATCGACAAAGTTGTTACGAGTGATTCGAGTAATGGGCCATGCCTGGCCGCCCTGAACGGTTTGCATACAATTTCTCCGACGGGGCCAAATTGCTTTCGGGAAAAGCCCGATGGAGCTCTTGGCTCCCGGAGGCGAAAAAACTCGCGGCAAGCAAAAAGTACCCTGAAGGGGAGGGTAACTGCGCCTGTAATTGAAAGGAATAAAGCCGGCTGCAATACTCTTTATAAGTAGGTCCTTTGTTGGACCCGCTCGCCGCGAGTGCCGCGGGTGCCACGGGTGCCGGAGCTGCCGGTCTGAAATTAAGCGCATAGTTTTCGAGAGGGTGAAAGTCACCCTCTCGATTTCTCCCTCTCTCTCTCTCCAACTCTTAAAGAGGTGCCGCACTCGCGGGGCACTGAAAATTAATTAGGCGCCGTGACGTTAATTAGTCCCGCGAATTGTATCCCCAAGGGATAAAGGAAATTCGTCCATTTAATAAAGTGGCCGCTTCTGTCACTGTTGCTCGGTTACGACTCGAGGGTGACCCTCGATCTCGCTCTCGTCATCCTTCTCTCTTTACCATCCTCGAACCGAGGAACCTCCTCCACCGTGAGATACATATCGCGAGTGCCAATTAAAACGAACGTGTCTCGTGACTTCGTTCAGAATCGAACGCGAAAGTCCACCGGAGAAACTGGTTCTCGCGCGAGGATCGCGCGATGTATCGCTGGTGACGGAGTACGATACCGGCAAGAAATTGATCGTGACAGTTTCCTGGAGGGAGATATACCCCCGTGTATCAAGGATCCCAGTGCGAGAGAGGAAGGAAGAAAACAAGGGAGCAAGGCACCAAGGAAGACAGTGAGTACCGCGCGCGAGTGGCCTCTCCCTCGGCTTTGTCGCGAAGGAAGGAGGTAGGATCAAGGACCTCGACGCGACTGAAACGCGTAAGTCGCGACAGTGTACAAGTCCTTGCAGAGTTTCGCCCGGAGAATCGTTCGGGTTGCTTCGATACTGTGGCTTACCTTCCCCCCTCGGATTCATTAAAACTTGGCGTGCACTAGGAACTTCCGTCGATGTTTCCACGGCGACGCTTCGTTGGAGAATCAATTCGACCGCTTGAAAAATTTCACCAGTTCATCGTTAAAAAGTGAACCGGACCTCCTGATCGGCTAATCCTCCCAACAAAGTGGACCGATTATGGAATCCGCTTAGTGTGTACTAGTTTCAAACTAATTAAATCCCTATTCCGTTTTCTCTCTCATTCTCATTGGTTATTCTTCTCGGTTGCTACGCGAACAGGGTCTCGATTTTGACGTATCCATTGAACGCACTGTCAATTACTTGGGAACTCATCTCTCTGGTTATAATTGTTTTCTTTCGAGATCTTATCCCTGGATCATAAATTAAATCTGCTTATAATGATTCACTCGCGATCTGCGTGCGAGTGAGTGCCTTCGTGTTTTCGGGCTTCTCTTACGAACGAGTAGTTGAAAACTCGTTAAATCTTTGCGCGAGGGTCAGAAGTTTCTCCCTGCCCGGAAGATTTACCGGGCACGCAGTTTCGACGATGTGTATATATCCATCATGAAGAGGGAGGATCGCGCAACGAATCGTGGACCATACTCTACTCATTCTCAGTCTACTCGTTTTACCGCTTCCTGCTGGTTCTCTTGATTTAACACACCTCGGCCAGTCCGAATTCCTGATCTCCAGTAGAAATTAGAATATGGACAATCACGAGGGATACGTACATCATTCCTGCTACGATACGTGTATGTATGTATGACATCCGCAAGACAATCGATCAATGGATAATTATAAAAAATGTACTATCCACTTTTATCAGAACCAATCTTCGAGCTTCGGTAAGATCGTAAAAATCAATTATTCCACTCTCTTTCTCGTTCGAAGAAGCAGCGTTATTACTCGTACATGGCAGCTTATCAATTTTCCACGGGACGAGTAGCTCGCTCGTGGATCCTGGCAATTGCAGGATTACCACCGATGGAAATTTTGACACAACAGAGCACCGGCGACTCGATACGATTGGTTCTCCTCAGCTAACGATGCGGATTTGCGCAAAAACATAATTGGAAATTCTCCTGGATATTACAGGATTCGCAGGGGGATTTATTCGAGGGAAATCGTGAGAAATCGTGGGAAATCGCGGGAAATCGAGGGAAATCGAGCAAAATCTGGCATGCCTCGCGTTGAGCTCCGCGATTCGAGACACGAAATTTGATTAAAAGGGGTGACAGAGAAATAGTGGGTGTATGTGGGTGGCAAGTAACGAGTTAATTGCGCACGATTAACCACGCGTTAAACTGCCCGCGGTCAGTGGCTCGCGCGGGCGGCCGGTCGCGTGGTACTGCGGCTCTTGAAAACGGAGGGCTGCCCTCATTGTTTGCCTATCAAGTGCCCATCGCCATTGTCTTTTCCCTCGACGATCGTTGACCTCTCGACGCGACGACCGGACGGATCCTCTCGATTTTTCACTCGAGTCCTACGAACCTGACCGCTCTTGAACCGCTTCCCTCGTCTCCCAACGCTATTTCACTTCCCTTCTCCTCGCTCCAACAGTCGCATTATCCACTGGAACAGCGGCGTGAAATCGGCCTGAGGCTCGACTGCGTGACGTTCAGGGTGTCAAGGGTAGTTTCGTGGCTCCGAAGCAATCCAACACGACCTCGAATTCACCACTCTCCACTTATCCACCCTTTTTCGTCTTCCCACACATCTAAACTAATTACTGAAATTTTCCGTAGTTTCTACCAATTAAGAATTCTAAGGGTTTAAGAATTCTCGTGGCATTCTAATTGAAAATTACTACCTTAATAGACCCTGAATAAAAGATTCTAAAGCTGATAGCTCGATCGCCGGGTCTTCCTCGATATACCCAAGTGTATTTGCCTCGAAGCACTCTGGTCGATGATAAATCACCAGTGAAACTGATCTTTACGGTTCAACGATCAAACTCCCATTTCCAAGCTCGCGCTAACGAGTTAACGGCTTAACGTCCCGGGCAGAACGAGTAAACGAGGAATAAGAAATCGCGGGGGGTAAGAAGGCAGATAGACAGAAGCGAGAGGAATGAGGGTAGTATAGGAATATTCCCGATGGTTCTAGCTCAGCTCGATGGTCCGTAAGCTCGAGATAAGCTACGAAAGTTTGATTCTTGGATCGAGTCTCCTGAGCTCGCTAAACGGTGACGAGGCCGTATCCAAAACCACGTCAAGGATTCACCAAAAGGGGTCGAATGACACGGAGAAGGAAATGTCGAAGGATAAAATCTGAATAAAGTCTGGTTTCTACCAAGAGAAAATCAAGACACGATATACTGCATTAATTATAATTGTCTATCGCGTTAATTGATTTGTGTCAGTATTGTATTAGCTGGAAGCTAAGAAGCAACGACAAAAGGGATTGTAGTTGGATCCCGCCTGTCGATCAACCATCCATCCTCTCTCGCTTCCTAGAGAGTATTTACATTCGGGATTGGAAATCGAGGAGACCGGTTCGATTACTGGAGGTTTGCTAACCCAGATTAAGATGAGGCCCAAAGAGAGCGTGTGGCAAGCGGACAGAGACGCTTCGTTATCTTCCAGACTCCCAACCTACCGAGGCGATGCGCCACTCGAAAGATTCCTCGGTCATTTGTAACGATTAAACGCGCGCCACGCGATCATGGATAAACTCGAGGATTACGCGATTACGCGCGTCCAAAGACATCCTTCGAAATTAGATGATCCAAGCGAGGTTCGCGAGCGAGTGGCCAGTTCTCCTCTACGATCGGGTCCAGGAGATGCCATCGAGATTACGAATCCTCGAATCGGCTTACCGACGAATCCTTGAATAAGCTCGCTAACCTCGTCCCTTCTCGTCGACTATTCTGCATCAGTGGGAAATAAATTCATTACAGCTGCGGGCTCTCGTCGTTTGATTAGCGTCACAGGATCTTTGGGTATTTTGCTTCGAATTGTCTATTTCTTTCGCAAACTCTTACTCTTTCCGATTTGATATAGAACTTTTCTAGACTAGCATTTCAACCATACACTACGACAGATAGGACTTTACCAACAATGATTAATTTCTCATTTGAATTATTCCAAGCGTCGAGATTCCTCTTTCAGACTAATGGAATTCAAGTCCATAATTAAATTCTGGATAAATTCAGGTATTCTGAGGAAATGTTAATAACGTTTCCACATGGCTTTCCTGAACTGAGGTTTGGAGAAAAAAGCTACCTATCGGACGGCTTTCTTTCCATTTGGAAAATTCCAGGCGCCAGGACAAAAAACTGCGAGAAACTTTCCTCTTAGTGCGCTTTTCACGCGCATTTCCACAGAACGACTGACTGCTGCGTTTTCCTTGAAATTCTTACGTCGGCCCGACTCTTATATCGCTCGGCTTTTTCCCTACCGATCATCGATCTTCGATGCGAGCGGAAATTTGAAATTACTTTTTACACTCTTGCCTGGCTCTTTCTCTCTACGTGTGTCGAGGTGGAGAAGGACGTGAGAGAGGTATACCCGCAAGCACCGCGAACACCGATATCGACTACCCTTAAATCCTTCTTATCTTTTCGCCAGCCACGCGTTGAGTAATATCGCGCTTCTTACGCTTCTTGGCTCTCGGTTTCTCGACATCGATCACCTTTCCCCCCTCTTTTTCTCTCTAATCCTCTCTCGATCAATCCCGATGGCACGATTAAAAAAAACCTTTTCACGGATAATATTATTATGCAACAAGCGTGGTCAAAAGAATTCCCCCCCCCCCCCCCCCTCCCTTGCAACCCTTTTGTTGTCTGCCTAGTCGCTTGAAAATGAGACTGATAAGACCTCGTGGTCTTATCTCTAACCCAGCTTGTTTTTTACCCTAGTAGAGGATGAGGATTCGGGAGTCATCGGAGGGCATAGAGACTCGTATAAAACAGCGAATGGTGCGAAAGCACACTAGGTGGGAAGCTTTGAAAAATTCCATTGGGTCCAGGATTTATTTGCCGAAATCACTCGTGGACGTCTTTGTCGCTGGTGATTGTCCTCTGGAGGGTGGCTCCGCAGGGTCGCAGGGTCGAGAAACGAAAATTGCCAGGGCTTACCTGGAGAAAGTATGCGAGAGGGCTCGAGGAAAAGAAGATGAAGAGTCGAGCATAAGTCTAAGAGGTCCCCGTAGAAAGGATAGGGTAGATCGAAGGAGAGGAAAAAGAGACAGGAAAGCTGAATGGAAAGTGGATCCAGAGGAGGATCCACAGGAGGATTCAGACGTCGTCCACGGTAAATATTGACCAAAGTTCTCCGGAGACGATTGAATTAACCGTTCCATTAAAATCTCGTGAAAAGAGCGAAGCCGATGCTCCACGCTAGTCCGGATATCCGTCTGTCCCTCTCTCCGAGACTCGGATCGCGTTTGTCCACGGGTTTTTCGGACTCGGATGGGCCCTCACCCGGACAGTGCACCTATTGCTCCTAGTCGCACCCTCGAAAACAAACAGAAACGTCGCTGGGCCATCGGAATTTGCGATTGGATCGCGAAAAAAAATCGAAATATTGTGGGAGACGTGGAAGAATGCATCACGTGGGTGGAAAAAAGAGGAAAACAGTGTCAACCGAGCGGCTTTATTGTAGCCGAAAACGAGATTTTAACGGCTCGACGTGCCAGTAATTTCCGCCGGCTATTGTGTTTCTCCCTCGGCCGGCGTCGCGGTGAAAATGAATTTTTAGTTAGCCTTGTCGCTGACGCTTTTCAGCCGTGCACGCGAGGAGAAACGTCAGTCGCAGGCGAACGTGTCTTTCTGTCGATCTGCGAAATCAGCAAATAGTGCGGCAGTGTTATTACAGTGGCTCTCTTGTCTTCCGAAATTCCTCTTTGTGCTGTCTAAACAATGCACAGCTCGTGTTTATCTACTTTGCCCCGCAATTTCGAGCCAGAAACGGAGTTTGGTCTTGTCCCTGGTGCACGCGAAACCAACTGCATTGGAAATATACCGATGGAAAGTGAGATGGTTCTGAGTAAGGCAGATCGTAAATATCCTCGATCGCGATATGCGAGTCGAAGCCAAAGAGAAATGCACTGCTCGTATTTAGGTTTGAATAGGCTCGCCTTACGGTGACTGCGTGTTCTTGGCTCCACGCCTAACTTTATACAGCCTCGATCGCGAACACCTTGCGGCAATAATTTCTTTGAAACACTCCGATGCTTCTCTTGTTCCATCGTGGATTTATAAAATCCTCAAAATTAATCACGTCAAGTTTCTTTAATCGTTTATTTTTATGCAACGGGCTATTCTTCCCGCGAATAAACAATATATACATTTTTGTTAATAATCCTGATGGAGCTTGAAATACTCTTGTAGCTCGTGCAATTTTTATAAGCCCAATTTCGTTGCGCGAAAAATATTCTCGACAGTGATTAATTAAAAATTAGTGGAGATATCAACGCGCACCGACAAGCGAAACGGAGCAAAGCACCGCGTCCACCAGGGAGGCATTATTCCACTTAAATATTCATGGAGAATTATGACACACCGATGTACACTGTTAAAAAACATTCGTGAAAATAAAATCACCGAACAAATGATACCCGTAATCAGGCCGAAAATTTCGCGCGTACGGGAATCTACATTTGGCGAGAGGATCGCCAAATAAATTTATCGCCCCGGTAATCAATGATTCAGTCTCGCGGAATTGCGCGAACCTGCCGACAGGATTAATCGTGCACCTTTTTTTCTGCGTTTCGGTGCGATGCATCGTCCACTCGCAACTCGACATTTAATACGATCGACGGACCGAAGCATTTGTTAGCCAGTTTGCCATCAGCTCGCTCTTCTCTTCTCTTCTCTTCTCTTTTACACAGAAGTCAGCCTGCTCCTCTGTCCTCCATTTCGTATCAATTTAATATTTATACCAACGTTTAATATGCACAGGCGGACACACTGACGTTCACTGTAGTATCCTTGTTTTCGCACTCGAGCAACTGGAGCTCGCTCTCCGATGAAACGTTCGACGAAGAAAAATTGTCCAATTAATCAATTGGACTGTATAAATAAAGTAAAATCTAGAGAATCTCACATGTTTGAATTGTTAGTTAATTTTATTTTTTTATTCCAACGCAACAAAGTCAGTAAATTACTAAATTGAGATTATTATTCTGAAGGGAATAATACACCGAAATACAAAATAAAAAACACTTTCACGATATATTCGAGATATAACTGATGAGAAGATAAGCGTCCAAGCGACGCTACATTTTTCAACAGTAATTTTACTGACCCCCAAGGTTTCCAAATGTTCCAAATAAACCTATTATGTATAAGGATTGATTTATCGATGCAACATTTAACTTGCGTGCTGCTCGCACAGCCTATTCCTGGAATTACAATTCCGACGAGCGATTTCGATAAGGCCAATGCGAATCATCGAACGATTCCCAGAGGTATCTACATCGAAAATCACGGCGAATAACACGTATAATCACCCATTGCAGAGCGCATCACAATTTATCGCTGCCCCGGCTAAATTATATTCGCCAAAAAGGCGATATCGAATTCAATTAATCGCTGGTGACGCGAAGCGCCCGATTCATACTCTACTCGCACGATTGTTATCCACGAATCCGGGGAGGGCGAAATTCCAACGGAAATAACTATAAGCTCTTGAATCAGATTTCCCTCCAGTGGGACTAAACTTTCGCGTGACACATTTTTCTCAAGAAAGTTGCAAGATTCACGCTACCGATTAATTGATTGACTCAAGACAGCTTTTGCGTCACCGGAAGATAAAGATTGAAGAGGAGTGCAAACAATAGCTGTAAACAATAGACGTAAACGATAGATGTAAACAACACTAGTTTCCGACGTAGAACAATTTTTACAAGCAAAATAATCTTCACGCATGGTCGATCAAACGCCACGACTGATATTCCTCACAGTGTCGGGTATCCGCACAGCCAGAAAGTACATGTACATCGGGCGGGATCAGTTAATTTCCATCGATCTGCCGCACTACCTTTCCCATGCAGAGAGCATTTCAATCGTTTCGGAGAACGCGACGCACTGATCGCGTAATCGCTAAACGAGGTTGCTGCCGTTCACGGAGCCTGATTATCGCTGGCTAATTGCGAAACGAGCGCTATCGCTCGCGCCCGGATTACAATTCGAAGAGCGGCTGTCGAATCCCGAATCGAGTTTTATTCTCTTTTCCTAATACATATTTTACAATTGAACTGCAGCTCGGAAGCTCGTTCCTCGTTCGTTCCTCGCTCGTTTATCGTATTCTCGCGCCCACGATATATGTATATTCCGGCCGATTTTCCACTGATTTACGAGCTCAAATTCCACGGATTTACGACCTCGAGGAAAAAGTCGGGCTGCAACGATGGATCTGGGCGCCACGCGCGCTCGCCTTTCGATAAGTATCGAGGAGAATCCTGCGGAGCTATTTCGACTCGCGAGCTGTTTCATCGAGGGCGAGGAACGACTCTCCGAGAAACGAGCGGCGAATTCGAGTGGCAATAAAACGTGCTGCTTCGCGCCAAAAGAGGCTACGCGTGCTATTGGCGACTTAAAAGAAATTTCCAATGGTACTGATCGTTTTTTTTGATATTAATGTACTTCGATAAAAAAAGAAAGCAACAAATAATGAAAAAGAACGTTTGTTTCCTATTTTCACTGTTGTTATTTCTCTTTAAAAGCGATCTCTAATTATTTACATATCTTCCCGTTCCAATATACATAATTGCTTTACAATTCAAATTTACTGATGCGCATCACGTTATTAAAATATGGAATAATTAATACATTCATAAGCACGCGAGTGTGGTTACTACGGTTTCGCATTGAATGCTGAAACACATAGATATGAAGTGTCAGTAGATCGCACAAATAATATATCAAATAAACAAGAGTGCCAGTGTACACAAATGGAATTCACCCGTTACCGAATGTATCGCGGAAATTGTATCCGAGTATATCGATTGTCAGCCACTTTTATCTCGTACGGCGCGATTCAGATTTTCCGAGCGCGGTCATCTCAAGGGAGCTTTGTTGGATCCTCTTGGTGGACTACTGTAGCAGCACTCTCGCCTTTCCTCGATTTTTCTCGCAATTTTACTTTTCTGCCCTCGGCGTGCAGTTTACCGCTGATCGACCACCAAGCAAATTCGCTTCGAAAATGAAACAGCCCCCCCCCCCAATCCTGGCTTTGTATCATTGCAAAATAGAGGGAAATCTTTCTCGAGAATTGTAGGGCAGCAGTCTGGCAATTTGCCTTTGAAACTTGATTCAAATTCTGGTCGACCCTCTCTTTCGATTAAATTCAAATTTGATTGAAATCTGGGTGGTCAGTGAAGGCTCTTACGCGCAAATATGCATCCGGCGATCCCGATTTTATTGGTACTTATGTGGTTGGGAGAGGAATTCCGAATTGTCAGTTATTCGAGAAGTTCGAGGCAGGGTAAAATACTCATTCGAATATATCGATTAAAGAAAAAGTATCATTGAAGGCAGTGAGCTTCGATTTTTATCCAACAGGAGCATAATAGCCATTAGTGGTAGCGTTTGAAGATACTTTGAGCCACTCGGATATGGCTGTTCGAACTTTCTCGATTCAGTAGTTTCTTTAACCGAGTTCATTTGGCAGTACTATTTTCGCGCGACCCTCATTCCCTTTCCCCAAAGAAATCCATAAGTATTAAGTACTCCCTAGTTGCGCCTGTCGTCGTTTCTGGGTCGCGACGCGGCAGTAAGCGCCGACTTTACTCAAAGAAATTCAATTAGGAAGCGAGATTAGCCGGGGAGCGCACAAACTTTTCCGCAGATTTTCCATCGCTCGAGGACTACTATTGCTGAGCGTCCAATGGGAGGCCTGGTATCCCGCGGAGTCGCTATTCTCTTTTCCTTGACTCCCGTCTCTCTTATTTTCCAGCTCTCTCTCTCTCTCTCTCTCTCTGACACGGGCCCATCGCGAACCGATGATCACTCTCGCGCGTCTCGAGGGCGATTAACGAACGCGCCAAGTTCGCGGGGAGCTTAAACTTGTGCTCCCTTCGGGAGAAATTTCTCCCTTTATTCATTGGACTTCGCGACGACGAATCAATTCCAGCCGGATTCCAGTCGGATTCCAGTCGAATACGTTCATCTCGAGGGTGAGATTTACGAGGCTAGTCAGGAGAAACGCGCTCCACCTGCAGTTTTCGAGGGAAGCCGAGAGATTTTTCTTGTGGTTCCAAGAAAGAGAGAGAGGAAAAGGTACTGCCGAGTCTGAAGTGTCGCGAAAGTTGGACGAGCGAGAGTTCTCGTCTGCGAGATGAGGGCGAATGACGAAAAAGGGGAGTTGGAAGGCTAATGGCCCGGTTGAGTATCGGTGAGACGTGCCTCGAGCTCGCGGCTATCCAGAGACACCTGACACTATCCTCCTCTCGTCATCTATTTTTCACTCTGAATCGCCGTCGAGGGTGACTACGAAAAAATAGTCATTGCCGGCAGCCCCGAACGTGACGCGAATCGCGAGTCCCGCGAGTACGTTGCCATTCTTGCGGTCTATCGATTCTTTCTTTTTTTTTTTCCTTTCCTTTCCTTCATTTCTTCTCTCTCTCTCTCTTTCTCTCTCTCGGTCTTTCCGTAGAAAAAAGAGAAAAGATGTTCGTCTCGAATTTATGCCCTGCGATTTCTAGCCCACTGGCTTTATCGCCACTGCTCTGAACGTCCTTTCCCCCTTCCTTCGCGGCTCTATCCGCACGATCTCATCGGTCTTTGTCACCCTGGAACTACGTTAGCTCGTCATCCTACCGGGCCACCATCAACTACCTCTTTTATTCATGCGCCCCGTGCCGCTCGAATAAGAGCACCGCTCGAAATTTATGCTGATGAGTCTAATTAGCTCACGCGTTCTCTTCGCTCGAGATAATTGCACAACGGCAAACCGGTCGCGCAATGAACTGCACGCGCAACTGCGTGAATACGTGAGTTGTACCGGAATAATTTTGGTACAAGGATCCATCGCGAGATTTTTTCATTTTTTTTTTATTTTTCATTTTTAATTCTTTTTTTAGTTTTATTATTTATTTCAATTTACGGGTTCAAACGTGCTCGATACAGAATATTCCACTTGGATGGTAGCATTATTATCGTTAAATGCGAATTCGACGAGGAAAATTCCATACTGTGATATTTAGTGGAGGTATAATTCTCTTAGTTTTGACGAAATTCATAGAATCTCAGTGTTGAAAGAGAATACTAATAGAAATACGAATTTTATGACGAGAATGATGATTTTTAATATTATTTGCACTCGTTAAGAAATTTGTAATAGTCATTCCGAACCAGATAAGAATCGCATTGACGCGACTATTCCAAGAGACCGTCGGTAAACATCCTTACCACGATGCATGTAGTCAAACAAAATTCAATTCCACCTGCCAATACCACATCGGTGGAAGGCTGAAGGTACTCGAGAAAGATGTTGCTTATAGATACCTTAGGTAAGGCGAGAAGGTGACGGTGAATTTTCCAGACACTTGAGAATCCCAAGAATAGACTGGGTAGGAGGTTGCGGAAGCGGTTTAAACTCCGGCGTTCAAGTTCCCGTGTGAATCTAGTGGTAGGGGGATAGGTGTGCTCGCATGATTAGGCAAGCTAAAGGAACGAGGGTCACCAGTGCAGGGCTAACGTGTGGCCGCGCATCCGGAAAATCTCTAATTACGCTCCTCGACGTTTAATATCGGGAGGCGGCGGCCTCGTGTGACGCCCTTACGCACCATTAGACGCGAGAAAACTAGCGATACGAGCATACTGTACGGCCGCGTAATAACTCCTTCATCTAACGAACCGGCACTAACGTTTAAAAAGCACCTGGAACTTTCTACTCCTTGCCGAGAGGAACTTTTCCCTCGCTTCTTCGAGGGAAGAAGAAGAAGAAGAAGAAGAAGAAAAAGAAAAGAGTGGAGAAGACTCCCTAACTGCAGCAGCGTAAATTCGGCATGCAAAAAAGATGACTTTAAGGGAAAATCCTCCCTTAGTCCCGTACGAATCTTGCTAGTACATACTACTTAAGTTGCTTAGATGTAACGTACCTTTGAACGAACTACTTTCGAGACTCACACGAGAGAACGATTATTTCCTGCTGGTTTCTCAGATCGAAAATGAGTAACGCGCTTAGTAGTAGTCGTGACTCCTTGTTAGAGTTCGCGGACGTCATCCGTCGAGAAACACCTGCTTCTCCGTTTTTATTTCTCATACGAAAAATCTCTCCTTTCCGTGGAAAATTTCGTACCGAATCCACGATGGAAAAGTCAAAGACGTTGGGTATATATCGAGGGCTTCTAGTCTACCTTCCGCGTAAAAGAAAATGGTTTATGATGTCTCTTAATATTTCTTACTTCCATTCGCGTTTATTCCAGAAGAAAGATTGCTGAAAGTGTTCTCTTTGGTTGTAAAATGAACCTGGGTTAAACTGGGGCAGAACTTTTTGACAGATCCAATATTTTCCACTTTATTTACTTCTACCGACTAGTCTCGAAGTCGCCGAGAAAGTGCATGCGCATATTATTCCCGACCTCCCCGAATATCAGGCAGGACTATCGAAAGCGTATCCTTCTTACGGCGCATCCTTTTCCTCCCGACCAACTACCACTACCGAAGCAAACAGTGCTGTTTGCCGAGTAACTCCTCGAATAGCTGTCCCATGAATAATAGAAAATCCATGCTTCTATTAGCCTGCGAAATACTCGGAACAGCCGGGATTATTCTTCGCGCTGTTACATAATTGATGAACGGACCCCACACACCACGTAGCGTTTGAATTTATGGAGGGATTTACTCCGAGGATATGCTCCGCTCTCGCAGTCGTTTCTCCAAGAAACAATACGTCACCCTATTCCAAGATACGTATTACTCGCGAAAACGGTCAGGACTAAAATTTAAGATCCGCGAGAAATCTCAGAGGATCAGATTTAAGATTTTATTCGAGGCTCTGAGCTGCATGGAGATTCCTATTATCGATGGAATTCTATCGAAAACTTATCGAGGACCCTCGGTGATCCCGATGGACAAGAGGATACGCAAGGAACTCAATACATGAGCGACCGATAACGCTTCGGCAACTCCCGATACCTTGGCCTAACTAACCAACCCCCTTATATCCATCCGAGACAAGTAGTTTCAAACTATTCCGACTAGGATCCTTGCCGCGGGACAATCTTACACGTTAATCCAGTTGGTTTACCTCGCAATTACACCGAACAGTGAATATTATCACGAGAATATATTACAGCGTAACGCAAAATAATCTGAAAACTTTCTTTTGACTAGTACATAATCCCTTATTTGCTATAAAAAGATGTACTATCGGAGAGGGAGGTTGGTTAGAGTGCTCTTAGAAAATAATCGACCAACGTTTCACTGCCAATGTTTCCCTGGCAATGCGTACGTCCAAAGGGGAAGAGTGGTTTCGAACGAAAGGGAAAAATGTAATATCCGGCTTCAAAAGAGGAACGTACGCTGAGTGTACTGGTATGTTGGAAGTAAGCTGGTCGTGTCAGTGGTGGAGAGGGTGAGAGAGAGAGAGAGAGAGAGAGAAAGGTAGACGGTGCACTATGAGAGGACCACGACTACAAAACCAGCCCGGTGCATATTACATCCGCTGGCAAACAGCCTTGCCGAAGAAACAGGTGTATTTGGGGTAACGCAGACCTTTTTGTGGATTAGTAGAACATCCTCCCGGATGAGGGATGCGGCTGGTCCAGCGAACAATTTGCAAATTTATGCTGCCCTCTCCTCCCTTCGTCCATCCCTTTCCACCGAGAAGCTTGAAAGCACTACCACTAACACGAGCGCATCCTATTTTTACAATTCAAATCGTAATTCTCCACTTCGAATATCAGTCTGATAATTCGACAAGTCTTTTACCACCGAGTGCTTCGTTCGACTATTTAAATCCGCAATTTCCGGCCTACTTCCGCTCCTCAAAGAGAGAAGCAAGCCATCGCGGAGGAACATTATCGACGACGTCGATGAGCTTCCTTCGAAAAAAAAAAAACCCCCACCCAGACAATTCCTCTCGTTTTTCATTATTCTGCGGAATTCCAGATTTCGTTGGATAAGGGATACGAGCTTCGGGATTCTCGTAGGAGAAAGGGAACACGGTACTGTTTTGACAGGTTGGTCCCATTCCCAGCCCTACAAGCTAGCAGTATTTTTGCGGAGTCGCCCGCCGCAAGGCCAATCGCAGCTTACCGTAATCCCACTAGCCCGCTACCTTGTTCTCTCTGTCTCTCGAGTCTATAGTAAATACATACGTAGAGAGACACATCCGTGTGTGTGCACCAGGTGGATCAGTTCCTCGGGGACGAGCGTAAGGGGTAACTGTTGCTTTAGCATTTTCACCACAGTGGGATATCGCATAAATTCACTGGCTTCTCGGCGATAACATCGAAAACCCAATCCACCATCTACCAGTGGAATCCGCAACCGTTCTCGCTCTTTATCTCTTGCTCTCTCTCTCTCCTTCTCCCTCTGTCTCACGTAGTCTCTAGCTTTGTATACGGAACTCACAAGGCACACAAGGCGCGTCTACGCCCTGTTGGAAAGGGATGATGATATCGGATGCTAGATGCGCGTTAGTAAGTGTACACACTGATACACACTCGCAAAATACCCTCTTTGGAGCTCCAGCAGCTCAATCCTAGTCCTTTGTGGCCACTGTCTTGTTAATTATAACTTCATCCAACGGGATGCTCTTGCGTTTACTGGCGACTCCTGCCGCTTAAATAGCATTTCGCCCTTAATTAATTCTCGGACTTTGTCTATCGCGTTCGTCGATTTGGAAAATGATTACCGTGTATCTGCGATTGTTTGCTTTGGCTAGTTTTTATTACCTCTCCATCTCTGTATTCTTAACTCAAAAGAACTCTGCTCGGTGATGGAACGCGAATATGTATATTCTTGTTAAAAAAAAAAAAAAAAGGAACTGGAGGAAATCAATTCGTAACGGGTATCACGAATTAGCAATTGTTTCGATGCTAACGAATTCGGCGAGCAAATTCGAACGATGTAAAGGATGATCATTACAAGTGGAATTCGCTGATACGTTTGGTAGAAGGGTCATTGAGGAGCTCATTAGCCGCTTTGTCGACCGCGAGCTAAATTAAATCGGGGCCGAAGCAGGGCTTTTCCAGCAAAGTATCGATGTATCGGGAATCTGATAGTAAAGCCGCAACGCAATGTGCCTTGAATGCGGAACTATGCGGCACGGCGCGGATCCCTGGGCCCATGGGATCGCATGGGATTGTCCAGTGAATGGATTTACTAAATACATGGCCAGCAGGTACGCTCCGCTCGATTGTTCGCGACGGTCTTCATTATCTCGACTATCCGGCGTCGGTCCGCGGTAGGTCCCTTTTTTTATGAACAGTGTCAAATCGATACTATGCGCGACAGCTAATTTCTCGCGCTTCCCTTTGCCGATTGTTTCTTCTCGTATCCTTTTGATTGCAGTAGAACGATATTGGATACTCGGCAAGGTCTTATTAGAAACGTACATTAGAATAAAATTTGTAAACATGCAGTATTCTCGCAGTCGCAATTCCGCAGATTAACGATAAAGAAATATTCCTTTTTTCAAGGTCATAATTTTGTAAAAATCACTCATTTTAATTTTTAGGCGAATTAGATAGTGCTTTGAAGGAGAATGTTTGTTAAGTATGTAATCTCTAAGTATCTGGGTATTGCGAGTGTTCTACCGTGATCCAATACGCCAAGTACAAGTCCAATATGTACTAAGTTTTACTGCAGACACCCTGGTAAATGGTTCTACCAGCGACGAATTAAACCGAGCGATCTAGTCAGTCTCTTTCCATGGGCTTTAGCTCGCAAGTAATTCCTTCAGGAGATAAGGTGTATCGGAGTGTAGTCCGTATTCACTTGGCGGGCGATTGCTCGATTAGGATTAATAGTTAGTGCCAGACGAGACGGGAAAGCAGACGCATGACGAGGGGAGGGTAAACCGAAATATCCTGGAATCCTCGAGAAAACAAATACCGTTCCTCCCCCAAGATTCACCTCGACTAGTCCCCTGCCAGTCGAATTTAGATTCTAGATTTGCCACCTTTGATCACTTTGATCATTAAAAACTAATAAACTGTAGAGTTCCATAAAAACGCGTAGAGTTTATTCTTCCTCGGGTCGTATCTCCAATTACCAGGTTAATGAGATGCGCGATGTTGGAAAAAAGTTACAAATTTACTTTTACTCCATGGAAAATAAATAAACGAGACGGAGGATGTGTGTGATTCGGAAGCGGATCTAATGGCATATACGTACATATATTTCTCGGAGTGACAAGTAATTCAGCTAGGATTCCCCCAGGGATCGAGCAATTAAAATTAACGATGAATAGATGAGTGGCGGGAGTAATATAGAGAAGGCGAGCCCACCACAGTTACCTCGGGAATTTCGGAGTTTCGAGTTTGGACAAATGATCCACTAAGGAGATGGAACCTCGTTCGGTCTATATTCCATCTAATCTAACTCGGTCTGCGTGGCTACCATTACTCAGAGAGTTCTCTCGGGGTAAACGTCGCTTCTCGAGATTAGCCGACGAAACTAAGCATCCGTCTACTGTATCCGTCGCACACGTCAGATCTTTCCTTTCCTCGCAACTCGTCTTGCTTGTTCGTACACAATTTAATCGAACGTTCTCGCGTTCTACCCGCGTACCTCGATCTATCCCCGACAAATTTTACTCGTGAATAATTCTGTAAATTCTCTTTAATTCAATCATTTTTCTTGCTAATTCGAACGGCGCAGCTGTATAAATGTACCTCGTTCATTTGGCCGTAATTTAATTACTAAGAGATCATAAATAAATGTAATATATTTCGCGTGTATAATATGTTTTCTGTATTTAATATCGGTTTCGCGTATTCCTGCCAAATATTACAAACTTATTTTGGGAATATTATTCAAGCGAAGGTAGAAATTAATTCTAATTAAAACGGGCATAAAATTATGAAGATACTCGACGCAAGGTATTGAATATGGAAATTCTAATAAAGTACACGTACACCGTGATATTAAACATTTCGTAATACTTTCAACTCAAAGTAAAATATCGATCACTCTTTGAAGTTCTACCGACACTTGTTTGCAAACAAATTACAAGATGTCAGAAGATTTCAAAGATCAAGTATCAAATTTATCGGATATTAATCGTTTCCGTAACTAATTTCAACTTGCCTTTATTACTTCTTCCGCGCGTTGTAAAAAGTGGCCTGTCGGAGGATGATTCGTAAGTTTCGGTTAGAAAGAAGAATTCGGCTGGTAGAATCTCCACGGTGCTTTATCAGTCGTCGTCGCGCGTTTCGCATCCCGCTACAAATATTTTTCCCCAGATCTGCCACTATCCATTTCTTCTGTCAAGCTCCGGCCAGGAGCTATCCCCCCGATCACCGTTTCAAAACCGAAAGAGCTGTCTCTCAAGTATTTTTATTTATGTGACGGGTCTCGCGTTTTTCATCCGCGTTCGAAAAATCCACGACCCACTTTCATTCCACTAGACTGAACAGACTTTTACCAACATCGAGCCTATACTACGGACCACTCACAGATTCCTTCTCACAAAGTCAAAAGAGGGATCAAACTTTTCCAGCATATCAGACGCGCAAAACGTAATGCTTTCATTTGTGTGAAAATGAGAAAAGTCCGAATTGAAATGGTGGGAAGGAAAAAGAGGTATAAAATGAGTAAATCGGTAAAACGCTTCTTGGCATCTGACACGTCCAACCAAACCGAAACCTTTGGCTACTATTCCCTAAACTACGGAAATCCCTTTTTCTCTCGGAGCACAGTAACAAGGTATGTAAACGTACGTCAAACTGGGTTTACTAGCAAATTCGCTCGAGTGGCCGACAAGAAGAATCTCGCTTCACGCGGGCATTAACTCGCGTGGATCGCCAGTGTGTTTCATTAGAGCGAAAAAACCATGTTGCAGGGCAAAAAATCCAGGAAGAAGAGCATGGAGCGTGGCTGCCAGCTTTTTTCACGGATTAAACTAGTGGCTCTGATGAGAGTAATTATGTCTGTGGGGAGGGCTTTCGCGGTGGGTCCTATGGGATGGATATTAGAGCAGTGAGAGGATGCATTGTTGGCTCGGGGAGATTTCGCAGCTAACTAAACCCCTACTCAGCAACTACTCCCCCCCCCCCTTCCTCACTCCGTCTCTCTCTCTCTCTCTCTCTCTTTCTCTCGAGCTCCTCTCATTCAGGTTAGTCTCGATAACCGATATTAACGAGGTAGCCGACAGCCTCGCCTCAAAGCCTCCTCATCCTCGCGACATAATTGGCGGTAAACAATGAACATCGATTGCAGGCGCAATCAAAGAAAATGCGCGCATGTCCTCGCGGATATCAATCCCTCCCTGATGATATTGGATCCTGTTGGTAAACGAATGACCCTCGGTTAATTTAATGTAGCATCACGCGAATTTAATACTACCTGCCGCTACCAGCGATATTGATCCTCTATTAATTCATGACATAGGGGCAACGATCGCGAAAAATGATTTATGCCCCGCGGGGATTATTATTTCGTGTTTATTGTACTCAATGGAATAATTACTTGTTTACTGTCGACGGTAGTGTGGACGGTGTTCAGAGGGTAACTTTTAATAGATTATCCGTCGGCTGATGATTAATTCGCCGCAGCGATGCATTTTTGAATTAATTCATTTAGTTAGCGAATCAGAATCCTTCTTTTTATAGTACTATCAGAGATTCATATTATTTGTGTTTATCGAGTAGTTTTAATTGGAGTTATTCAAAGGCAGAGTCGTTTTGGGGAATAAACGGAAGTAGGGTCTGTCCAGATAGGAAGCTGCAATTTTTTTTAGTTCCCGTTAAATTACTATTAGGGTGTCCAGCGCATAGCCCGCGACAGGGGTCTGCGAAAACGAAAGCTTTCGTTAGGGGCTGCAATTGACAGAATGTTTCCGTTAAGTGTGACAGACGGTGATTAACGAGCCGTCTGTCTCTCGAATGAACCCGTAGACCGACCAACCGTTACCTTCCACCCTCTGCCTACAGTCACACTTTCCCGTTTATCTCCGTCTTTTGGTGCCACCCGATAAAAAAAAAAAAAACCTCTAATGATATTTACGACGATGTGTCGTATCCAATTGTATCTCGCAACTTTACAAGTATCAATATTTCGACAATAAAATTGCAGAAACCCATTTTTACATTTTCACACGATTCACAGTTTAACTCTGGCTTTACTTTGTTGGAAAAAAGGGAAACAGATATCTACAAACAGGTCTCCTCTGTTTAAAAAGAGATCCAAGCACCCATTTTCACCGTCAAAGGACTCGTACGCAGAAATTTATTTGATGTTCGCCGCGCCGGGGCGATCGGATTGCAAAGGCCAGAGACCATATCCGGCCTTGAGTGATCTTAACACAAGGGTCCTGACGCTCGCTTCTTTGACTAACAAGTAAAAACTAAAGAATGAATCGGGATGCCAGTAGGTCAGTCGATCAACAGCTGTTACGAATGAAGAAAGAAGCAGAATTCCAGGAAGAATATCAATAGGCTGCGAGTGAACACGTGTGACTGTAGCAACCAGCGGCAAAATATATTCTCAATCGGTTATTGGTTTTTCAAAGAAGACCGCGTAATCTTCCGCAAAGTTTCTCGGTGGTCGTGGCCCGCAAGTAACATCGGAACTAGTTACTACTCTCGAGACCAAAGTCGCGGTGAACGTAACTACTTCGTTCTACTTACTAACTTGCATACATACGTAGAATCGCGATAGATAAGTACATATGTTTCTGAGCTCCTACGCAAATACATGTCCTCTCTGATCACACTCCAGCGATCTTACACCGAGCGTGATCCTCCAGAGAAAGTCAAATGCACCAAGGATCGTTAGCCGTCTAATTGACCAGCGGAAAATTAGTGATCACCGGTGATTCACTGGCCCCCAGTGAGACTGGGAATTAGCATCTAATGACTCTGGACTTATCGCTCGAGGGAAACTTTCGATATTGACTACTTTATCTAATCGACTTGGTTACGTGAGAATTCTTTCCACAATTAGTGAAATGTTTCAGTGGTGTTTGTGGTATTGAATAATAGATTAACTGGATTTAGATGCTAATTTTATAGCAAATTTATGATTTTTTCAAGTCATATGCTCGATGAAGAAAAAAGGGTAATAAGAGAGGGGTCAGAATTGAAAGGCAGTATCAGGTTAATCGTGAATCCGAAAAAAGACAATTTCGAAACGCGTATTTGCTTTAAATCTTTCCGTGGCATTAGCCTCGAGGGTATTGCTTTCGATTCGTCTGTAATGTTCGTCTAATCCTAATGGAGAAGAAGCTCGTACAGTGTGGTCACGTTCATCGGATCCCCGAGGAACTCGACAGCCCGATGAATTTCTTTTTCTTCCCTTTTCGTGTACTCTTCAAAATCCACCAGTCTTTCTTTCTCTTCATCTCCAGCAAGCCTTTACTCTCTCAATTTCACCCCTCTTCTAAAATTTCCCTTTTCTACGTTTTAATTATCGCCTTCTATCGGCTTTTTCCGTTCTTTCAATAGCCGCTAACAATTTGACAAAGTTAGGAAAAATACGAAAATTTGTGAAATTAAACTTCCATATTTAATGCTTCTCTCTGACAATTGAGTTAGCGGTGAAATTATTCGGAAAACTCATTGAAATTTCAAACAAAAGGGAGGGATTTTTGGTAATTATTCTGGAAATTTAGCAAATTTCGGTTTAAAATTGGCAGTATATGTTGTTAGAAGATTAATATAGTTTGGCAAGCGAGTGGTAGCTTTGTAAACGAGAGGTTCGAATTCCGAAAGCAGTCAGTTAGTTTATTCGAACGTCGGAGCACGGGAAAGAGGCGTTCGAAACAAATTAAGTGGGATATGCCAGTTTGTGATTCCATGATATTTTGCAACTGCAATATTCTGTGAAACGCATACACTCTTCTAACTTTACGTCCCTCTAAAATCTCGCACAGTTCGTGATTTCTGGCCATTGCATTCATTTCTCCGTCCAACTTCCATCGTTCGCGAACAAAATCAAAATCTAGGTGGATTTTCGCAAAAATCCAGCCCCTCCACGTTTACACTACATTCCTCGCTGGTTTCACGCACGTTTCTATACGCTGAAACGATATAAATCACCGGAAGCTATGTATGTATGCAGAGTTTAGTTCAGTCACACAAAAAAGTATCTAGGTTTGAAAGTTATACCGAATCGATTACAATTGTACCTAGACAGGATATGCCATGCAAAACAGAAAAGACTATTTCTGAGATTTACCCAGCGAATACTGGACTTTTCCAATTTCACTGACTGTACAAATAATTTCATTTTACAGTAAAACCGGTTATTCTATACTTTCAGTTCCAATACATATGCGAAATTGTATATTTCCCGTTGTTAAAAAATGGAACGCGTTCGCGTTTTATATTTTACTTTTTCGTTTAGAGCATTTAGTTAATCGAAATATAATATCCGAATATTTAATTATAAACGAAAACAATTCCATTGGGAATTTAATATACCTCCAGTGTCACAAAGAGGCGCAGTAATAAGCATAAAAAAGTCTATTTTCCAAAATCAATAAAAGGAAAATAAATTTCGCAAATTGAAACTTTTCAGGATATCCTCGCGATTCGTAGGCGCGTATCCTCGTAAGTGTTTACGCGAGGAGAAAACATTTCATCATTCGGCCAGTCGAGAGTCCTATTGTGCCGGAAAAGTAATCGTTTCTCTTTACTTATGCCCCTAAGCGAATTCCAGCTGCGCTCGCCGCCCTCTGTATATTAAGACGCAACCGCGGACTAAATTCCATTAGGTGAATGAAAAAACATGGAATATTTCATGGAATTCGTGCGGATGAAAGAAGCTACTTCACCGAAAGACTCTCCAAGCCACTTCTGCATCCCATTTCCCATAGAACCTACACTCCCCGACGATTATTTTTACTCCGTCGAATGATGCATAATCAGAATTTCAATCCCATTCCACAGTATTTCTCTAGACGTCAAGAAGCAGTCAGGATTTTATGGAAAAAAGTTGTAGAATTTGTCGCTTTAAATCGACGCGACGTGAGTAAAGGTGAGAAGAGTTCGGATTTCCAGGAGCGTCGACCTTGCCCGAGAGGGTTAAACGGTTAATTGGTCAGTGGCTCGAGAGTAATTCCTCGAGGTTTAAAGGTCATCGTCGTCGTCGCTAGAGTCTATGTTCGATCGATTCGAACGTCGCGTCGAGACTGCATCTTGGGCGTCGAGCCCGACGTTCATCGGTCCGAAAACAATTATTCTTTCGGGACGCTTAAAATTCCGCGGCGTAAGCGCCCGAGAAAACGGATTCTCGAGAACGGCTGCCAAATGAGGGTGACCTCGCTACGTATTATCGCCTGGAAACCAGACGTAACTCTAATCTCGTTACTTCCGAACGAAGAGGAGGACAAAGAACGTGAATGGCATGAATCTTGGACACTTTCGACTGTGAATTTTCTCTTCTCCATTCTGTCTCGTGTCACGATCTCGAGCTTAACCCGATAAGTTACTTTCGTTTATTTTTTCGTATGTACTTATAAAACAGACTGGCTCGAAAGATTTCAAACTCCAAAGACAATTGTAGTATAGTTAAAAAAACAACTTGCACTTACAATTTACAATTTATTTAAAAGATATAGTCGCGGTTCACGCCATTAATTCTGATTTTAATAAATAATCTCCGAATAAGTATCTACGAGAAAAATATTTAACGATCCATTGACATTAAAAGGATTTATTCGACAAACAGGTTGGTAGCTTTACGGTGACATTTAAATCCAGATTAGCTTTGCAATATATACCGAGGACGAACCGCGAAAAGTCAATTTGCTTCGGCGATTCCATCACACCGTGGGGACTTGCTGTTTGATCGAGGCGTGAGCTATCGCGTGGCGATTAGTATTAAAGCAGCCGCGGCAAATAGTTCGAATCTGTAGCATACAACTATTACAACTTGAAAAGACACGTGTACCACACCGCCCGACACCAAGTGCATGTGTATACATACTTGGCTAGTGGCGCGAGTCAAAGCGGGTAATACAATCCAAGTCGAGCTGGGCAATTTAATATCCTCAATCCGAACGCTACCAAGCCGATGATATCTTATTACTTCTACCTCGTAAAACAGTGGTAGAACGCACCTTGCTGATTTTCCCTTCATCCCTTTGCCTTGAAACATTCGCGGAAATGTTCCTTCCATCGCCTCGCTTCTTCGAGGAAAATTGCGAAAGTGCCATTGCCGTAATTTCGCGCCTCTAAGAAATGTCGGGATGCTGCTACTACCCTTTACTCTCCTCCACGGACTACCGCCACGGAAAAGCTAATGAAACATTATCTAACGCGACAGTTACTGGATTTAATTAAGGCGGAAGCTCCACCACCAGCAGCACAATTTCACTGTGAGCTCCATTGCAACAAATATAGTCGAATGAATGGACTAGAGAAAACATTAAAAAGATCTGTCTCTTTTGGGAAAGAGATTCTCTAGGATATTTTGCGGGAAAATATAGACGAAGAATAGCTGCAGTAAAGATCCGTTTATGGGGTTTAAGGCTTCGGACGCGTCGATGTAAAATCTTATAATACGAGAAAGGAGATGCCATATGAAAGAGGGTGGAAAATTGAAATTCAAATAAAATGGAAATTTGATAATCGTGATTGCGAATTGTCTCGCAAATCTGATGATTCGGATGAGTCGATTCGAGAAACTTCTCTGTGTATTGGGCGAATGAAAGTTTCGTATGGGGGATGATGAAAAATATAAATTTAAATAAAATTCAATTTGAAAAATAGTTATTGAAAATTGTTTTGCAAATCTAATGATCGAGATGAGTTGGGCTGAAATTCTTCAGCGGCCTGGTCAAAACGAGATGAATTTAAATCGGTAGAAGTAGACTATGTATATTTCGCAGCTGGCGCACAGGGCCACGAGATGGTCCAAGCGAGCATTGCGCGTTTTCCGCGAAAATAAATTGAAACAACTGTTTTCCCGCCGGCGGGTTAAACGTCGAGTAGATTAAAGAGCACGGGCGCGGTCGCAAAAAACAACGGCGCCTTCCATCCTCACTGGGACGCGAGTGTATATACCCTCGCTGCCCTTACGAGCGACCATTATTTGCAAGCCTCGAAATTAACGTTTCATTAATTCTCGCGAGTTTTTTCACCTCTAATTTGGACGGCGTGGGACTCGCGAATTTTGAGAAAACTCCCCACTGAATCAGCAAGAATTTTTAGGAGTTTCTCTCTTTTTAATCTCTAGAGAAAAATTCACTTGCACGCTATCGAAACAAATATCCAAATTATTTCGATTTGAAGAAAAACAATTACATATCGAAGATAAATTACGCGGATAAGCTCGAGAAGTTTCCGGATCTCTCACGAGTTTATGATCGAATCGCAACGCAGCGTAGTCGCCTGGTCGTCGAGCGGTGACCCCCTCGGGGTGATTTATCGCCGCGACAAAATTGAAAGCCTGATTTAGGATAGCGCAAAAATAATTCACGATTCCACGGGACTGACAATATTTCGCTCGGTCGGGACGCGAAAGCCAGTGCATCGATCACTAAAACCGAGAGCACGCGGAGGGAGAAAGAGGGAGGATGCAGGAACGATTAAAGATTGGCACCCCCGAAATGAATGGTCGTACCTCGTCGAAAATCGAAAACACGCGTGTGAAAGGGCTCCAATCGACCCGTAAAGGATGAATCAGGTGAAAGCTGCCCATAAAAATTTCTTTCGTTCGATAAAATATTATATGACAAATATTAATCGGGATTTTCGACTACGAGCGCCATCTGCGTTTAGCGTAATATTCCTCGGGAAAACCGAGCCTGCCGAGCGACAAAACTTCATGTCGCCTATATCCATCCCCGACTCGTTCAGCTTCGCGATTTATGACTCGCGATTTCGAGCGCGAGCTACCCAACCCACCGGAAACCCGAAGCGAAGTGCTGCTATTATGCTCGTCGTCGAGTCTATCGGTGGATTCACGGTCAGCTTTCATCCTGTATCCATCATTCGTTACTGGAAGGACTCTTCGCTTCTTCCTTCTATTTCTGCGATTCGATTTCCCTGATAAAATTCATCCGACGTTTTGGAATACGTTGTTCAATGTACGAAATACAATATATGGAATACTGCGTCAAAATAATTTGTATGCACTAACGAACAATATTTAAATATGATTTGCAAATTTGAATAATTAAGAAATTACTGGGTATCCTCGGAAGTAAATGGATTTTGGATCCATGTTCGCGAATAGGTGATAAAAAACTGTACCGAGATACACGTGATGTTACCACGATATTCATGGAGCATTAAATGGAAATCATGAGTGCATTGGGGGGAGGGGAGGGTACCGTGAGTCGCGGAAGCGAGTTACCCGAAGTACCACTTTAGTTATAACCAGTGGCCGCTTTATAAATATTTAACAGAGGAGAAGCCTTTAGCATATTCTTCTGGTTGACGCACTTGCACTAACACGCTCTTGCTCCACGCGTGATCCTCCTGATTTCCTAGTGCCCCAAGGCTTATTTACCTCATTTTCTCAGACTCCCGGTTTCGCGACACGATTTACGCTGATAGCACTTGTTCTCTCGAGCATACTACGCTTACGCGCCCGATGCTAATTATCAGTAGGAATCTTAAGCAGCTCTACCTCCTTCGTTTATAATACTTAGGTTCGTAGAATCTCATGAACGTATAATTTGGAATTTGGTCTTGAAATACGCGAGCGCAGAACAAATTCGTTAGTCTTAGCAATGGAAATACACCTTTACAGATATTTTAGTTTAATGCAAATTATTAATAAACAGGACTAGAAAACTTTAAAGAGATACTATATCATGTAGAAATAATTGTAATATTAGATATTACTTAATTTACTATTCCATTGATAAGAAATAGTCGACGTAGTTTCAATGAGTACTAAAATTGAGTTCAATAAAACAAATTAAATAATTTCTAATGCACCGCACGCAGCAACAGTAATAATTTCAGAGATCGGTAAATAACTGACAAGTCTCCCACGCGAATCTCGCCATAAACTATTCCAACAGTTAAGAGGCTTTCACACCCATTCAAAGTGATCGCCGATGAAAAAGACGAATGCACACCGAGAATTTCAAATAGCGGGTAGTAGATTCTCGCGAAAGCTTCTCGCAAAGTTATAACTGTATGCTCGTGGAGATGAAACTCCGGATCTCGAGGGAGGTCCACGCGAAATCCGTGGAAGGCTGGCCTCAACATGGTACGGGATTACGGAAAGAGAAGTCTAATATATCGTCATAGTGGTCTCCATTGAAAAGCGCTTATAAAAGGCGCCTCAGCGAGAACGCGTTATACTGCACCGACCCTCTGTCATATTCCATAAAATAAAACGCGTACAATTCGGATTCCTATATCACACCGATCGCGTTGCTATCATTCACGAAAAATCCAACTCGAATTGGCTTCTATTGAAATATCCTTCGATATAGCATCGATAATTTATTAATTAAGATTCTCTATGAAATAATTTAATTAACATAATTATTTAGAGACATATTCAGCTATTTATTTAATAGTTACTCGGTGAGTAATAAGAGACCATTAGAAATAACGATAGATTCATAATTAGCGTGGCGACGATAATTGCTCATTGTGCTGGGCTATGAAATAGATGTGTCAAATAAAAATTCTAAGTGTAGAGATACCATAAAGCATACAGAGAGTAATATGCAAATGCGCAATTGAAATGAAAGGCTATCGCATCTGTTCCTCGATATATGCGCAGACCTAACCCAAAACGCAAATGTTCCAAGTGCAGAGAGAGAGAGAATGCACCACGGATGAAATCGTTTATACAATCGGTGGTCGTGCCAAAACACCCGTGAAACCGACTCGCATACGCATCAATAACGACAGCATACCGTACATTATCATAGCTCGCGAATCGATATACCAATCAATTATGAATGCACATATTACCTCTGCATTATGTTTTTCGACTGAGCAGCGATGTTCCCCATCGAAACCTGGTTCTGGACTTCCTTTGTTCCTTTCACGCCGCCATTGTGCCATTGCACACAGTGTAATATGGTGCAGTCAAGGTCGAAGATGTAACGAGGAGGTTTTCTTGGCCATTACACTACACTACCGGACACTTTAACCTCACCTTCGCGAACACGAACACTTCGCGAACCTCAAAGATATTCTGTCGATCGCGCACAACCGAAACACGAAATTCACTAACCGGAACGATCCTCACACGGCAGGGCACGTACTCACACTGCGCTAAACGTTGACCCTCTATCGGACAGATTGCCCGATACAGATGTGCATACACATGTATTTAAGATTCAGGAAATTTGGAAGCTAAATACAACCGAGATTAATTCGATAAATTAGAGGATGTTTTAAAAATTCCAAGGTATTATTGATCGATCAAATGACTATAAATCGCCTCAGAGGGGAGACTGCACTGGACCAATCAGAGCGCAGATTAAAAATCTTGCAACTGTTTTCGACGATAGATGTCAGACTATTGCGGTCAATTAGGCTTCCATACTCTTTCTGGCGCGCGTCTCGGTGTGACTAGTGTCGGTGAGTAATAGATTTATTAGTAACATCGAAGTTATCGAAATACAGTATTGGTTTGCTCAATATGAGAGAAATAAGAGAAATGTACACGAACTGCGGGTAGTTCGAATCGTTGCTCTCAATTAAAAGTTCCCCGAGACGGTCGAGGGTACGTGGAACCTAACTTCTAGAGAAAAAATGAGACTTCGCAACCCGCATAGTCTCAGCCGTGGTTCGCAAGATAAACATCACGTACACGACGTACACCCTGTACCGCATGAGTTCGCGTTGTAAACATTTTTTACTTGCCCAGTGTTCGAAGTATTTCTCGGTAACGTCGCCGAATAACCATCTAATTCTTGTCGTACGTTTTCGGTCGCTTCCGTAGTGCTTCGCTCCACCACTCGCGCCTCCTGTCTTCCAGAATTCTCACCGAGACAGTGTGTACATATTTACGGAGTTGATACAGTATACGGGCGTCTCGGAATAAGGTTACCGCGCGAGTGAGTGTTTTGTGAGGAAAAGGACAAAAGAGGTTATATTCGCAATCGTCGTACTCCTTGGCACTTGGTTTCTCGTCCTTCAAGCATTCCACCTTGGTATTGACAATTAGGAATTCATTAGGAAGCCTACAGCGAAGTTAGAAAGGTCGTAAATTTTACATTTTCCTCATTCAATCTTGAATTCGCCTTTATTCTCTTTTGTGCCCGTTACATCTATGGAATTTGTAATTCATATTTTATTGTGTATGTTTCTGACGCAACATTTGTTAATTGTGTTTTATTTATTTGTGTCTTGATTATTGTCTCCTTATTAATTGTTCTCACTACTGTGTCCTTAGAAGCATATCTTTAAGTCTTTACAGGGGCGCAAGTTTCATGCGCAAAGGTTATATTTATTCTTTTTTTTGTTGTTTTTATTTATCATTCTTTCTTAGAACAATGGTCTAATTAAAAGGAATTCTTAAAAATTTCGAATAGAAACACCTGAGTTTTTAAAGTTTTCTATCTTATTGTTAGTTCAGTGATTTCGCAGATGGCAAGCCATAGCCGCAAGCAATCTTCCGAACGACTTTCCCTAAAAACTCGGTAACGCGCTCGAGAGCTAGTGACAAGAGTCGTTCGTGTTGCGCGTATTCCCAGCTATATCGTCCGTAGAAACTCTGCAACGGCTTTTGCACTTAATCCCATGCCATTGAAACGACGAATACGTGAGGCAGTCGGCGGGACAGTGCGCTGCCGAGGTTCCTGGTCTGACGTTATCCAATAGCACAGCGGGGTCTCGTCGACCCTAAACCGTTCCAATTAGAGGAATAGAAAACTTGGGAAGGCATGTAGTTAACGCATATCTGTATTTATACTACAAACCGGATCGTATAAAGTGATCAGGCTCAATTGTACCAGTGATAATAAACCAATCAAAGATTGACGTGTATTCCGCAATAGATTTCACAGAGATCTTTGCTCCAATATGTATGTTCTTTGAGTAGTATACATACATTCGGTTGTACAAGTGAAACCCGAATTGGATTATTATAAAAACAATGTTAAATGATGACCTGAGACGATTCGCCGTGCAACTATCTGCGCGGCGTATGTGTAATCGCGTGACTTGGGTACTTAAAGGTGGCGCGGAGGGAAGAGGAGGCAGAATGAGAAGTGCAGCGTGAAGGTGAAGCTCGTTTAGAAGCTACTGGACCGAGCAGAAGCCTCGAAGGAGCTCACGGGCGGTGGAGAAGAAGCTGGTGGTCTGTCCTCTCGCGAAGGGGTCGGAGGCCTAACGGCCAGTTGAAAGCTTGGCCACAATAGGTTGCCTGCAAAGCTCTGGGTCCAGGGGGTCGGAGGAGGCGGAGGAGGCTGGAGACGTCGGCGGTAGTGGAGGGGGTAGCACGATTATGTGCTGCGTCCTTCAGGGTGCCGAGAGAGTCTTCCCCTCGAACGCCGGGGGGAAACACGGGGATGGATCGGGTAGCGGCAGGGGTCGGAACACCCCTGCGGCCACCCAGGACCTACCCCTCGAATCCCTTTGGGCGGCTGGCCTCGACGACGGCATGGGATTCCCACAGAGGTGCTCCTATGCCAATCATCACACCTCTGTGACCAACTCCATCACACCTCACACGCCCGTCAACCCTGAGGACTTGTGGAGAGAGAGGAACTCTTACAGGTACTTTCGCACAATTTTCCCACAATTCATTTCCAAACAATTTTGCTCCCTTTTCCGGATATTCGTCATCTCTCTTAACGAACCAATTATGTATTGGGATTTTGATTCGTCCCGAATTGAAGTCCCGCTACATTGGATTATTGGCGGTAAACTCTCCGCGATAGAGTCGATCAGCTTTCGTGATCAGTCTCGTGATAGGATTAACCAATCGGAGGTACCTCGGCTCTCAGATTTAGTTACGAAAACGATTGTCCGATGATACAGAACTCCCACAACCTCCACTGGGATCGACTCCTCACTCACGGACGAGATCTGGACGTCCGCGAACGAGCGAAAGTTCTTTCGTACTTCGACCACCTCGACCGGTATTGGGTCGTCTCTGAACCTCCACGAGAATAATCGTTCTCTCGAGTCCCGCGAGGGTGACTTTTACTCGACGGACATCGAGGACTCGAAAGATGCTTATCGGAGATATTTCCCGAACACACCGACCACATCGGGTCTGGGTTCCTCGTCGGACAGGCAATCCGTCGAAACGCAGCGTGGCTCGCGTGACCTTTCCGAACACTTGTGGGCCGCAGCGATGGAAGATGGCTTTTCGCGATACAATGCCATGAAATCCGCTCAAACCATTACGCGGCAGCCCCGGCCGAATCACGACTGGGTAAAGACCGAGGGTATCTCGAGGTTTACGAAACATCGCACCATCGGTCGTTCGCCTCAGCGAGAAGAGGAGGAGGAGATCTGGACGTCGAAGTTAAACGAGAGCACCATTTCCGGATACGCCACTCAGAGGATCCTTGGTCCACACAAGTGCCATCATCAAGCAAGAAGGAGCTTTTCCACGTCCATAGTCGCTGACCTTGCTACTGCGTCCGATGGATCGCAACAGAGTCTTGGCAGCGGGGAGTTTCTGGTGAGTTTTTCTTTCCCGCAATCTGTCACCTCTCGATGTCGTGTCTCGTAGCCGAGATAGCTAGCGGAATGTTCTGTGGAATGAGCTCGTATAATCGATCCTTCTAATTGTAAGTGTTCATGGCAAATAAGCTTAACGAGGAATAAGATTTATTGGTAATATCGATCGCGTGTTATACGCATTCACATAGTTCGTACCTGTTAATTGTCGCGATACTTGAAACCGGACCACCCGGAATCGTAAAAGCTGCTTCTTGGCTCTCTACCATTTACTTCGTGGAAAAGTGATTTAACTCACTGATTTCTTGCGGTGGTCTTTAGATTACCTGCGGTTTCGTGGGTTTCCAATGGCATCGAATTTGCCAAGGCTTTCTCATCTGCCGTTTATCTCGTGACAATTTCGCTCGATCTCAAACGATCTGGTTCTCAGGAAACAGAATTACGGAATATCGCGGTATTATCCAGGCTTATAATTGTTTCATGCTGAATTTCTCATTTCATTTTGTCCTGTATACATATTTCTATCGAATGCAAATATTGATAATCGAGCGCAAGTGGCAATAACTTTGACTATGAGTATGGTTTCCCGATCAATAAGCAATTAGAGACGCGAGTTTCGATAAGTGAATTGCACATCGTGGACCAGTGCAATGAGAATTTCTGACTTGATCGTTACACAGAATGTTGTTCTCGTAAATAACACTAAACGTCGAACTTTATCTTATCAATTTTCCTAAAGCGTTATTGCGAGCAAGGTTTTGCATCGTCAGAATCACGGGTACCAATAGCGTTCCGAGTGAATTTTGCAAAATAGCCTATAGTGCTCTGCGATTGAGTAATTTATAAGCCCAGACAGGCAGGTTATTGAACCGTTTCATTAATCCGAGTTATTCGCCAGAAACCGTTGTAACTTTGCGCTAGGACCTCGTATATTCGAGTAACGTCGCGACTGTTACATAATAGAATTCCAAGAATGGGCGGATGATTCCGTCGCAAGGGTAAAGGCATAGTTTCGCGAATAGTTTGGTTGGGTGGGTCCCGAACAAACGCGTGGCTCGCTGTGGCAATCTTGCTTGTGAGAAGCAAGAGTACTCGAAGAGATTATCTACGAGTGGCCAATGATGAAAGAGAAACCCCCCGTAGGAGATTCTTAATTCTCCCGCAAAAGTAGCTTATCGAGCGGAATTATTCTATTAGGCGTCAATGACCTTATTGGCTGGGTCATTCCGCTCAACTGGGGTCCCTCACGTGATACGTCCAATCTCCCGATCAATTGCCGTGACTCTAGAATTGAGCGAAACTTGTCTCAATGAGATCTATTTGCCGCTAACCGTCGGCAAGTGCTTTTCTCCTCCTCCTCTTTCGTTGCGAATCATCCGCAATCATAGATAAATCAGACGACAGAGGATTGCGAGCCGAAAATAGATCTATTTCTTCCTGGCAGATGAGAATGTAAACCGTACGCGTGCCCTTTTATCAGCTGGTCGATTTATCGGTTGCCAATTAAACGAATATTCCGCCGCAATCACCCGACGCGATAGAAAATCCATTCGGCATTGCCTTGTGAAATCCAGCGGTGGCTATAATACAATGACTGGAAAACACGCGGGAGTGTGTTGAATTAGTTGCTCGCCTGCTAGATAGATAGCTAGTGCGTAAACACGCGTTCTATTGATTCGACACGTTTTCTAATATCCGGTCGAATATAACGATGCCCGAACACGAGCACCCCGTGCTCCAATTATTTGACTATCCGTGACGAGACGCATAATCGCTTCGGCTATTAACATCCGCGGACCGAACCCATCGATTTCGAGTGCGAGCCTCGAAATTGCAGCACGGTGCCGTTGGCTGAGGAACCCCTCTCCAGAATCCAGAATGTTCGCGCGGCTACTCGGCAAATTTTACACCGACACCTCTCTTCGGACTGATTATAAATTTAATTTGGAATAACAGCAAGCGAATTCGAGTCGTTGTCGGATGATTGTCCCGACTGCTCGCTTGGGTAAATAGAAAATTCAATTCTGACGGAATTTCTCTGATTACTCTGTGCTCGCAATACACTGTATTTATATGTACTTTATAGCATCCGATATTTTCTAGAAATTCTCATTTTAACTCCTTTTGTCCTCTGTATTACTCTATTCATTTTTGTATCCTGCTCGATCAGCTAATAACGATAATCACTAATTCATTACTGACGAATAATCGAAGAATTTGGAATCTGTGAATAATAGAAGCCATTGTGAGTTTGAGCCGAATCGGACGAGATTCTCCTCGTAGAATTGGGTTACTCATGTATTATGGCTGCATTAAGCTAATTCGCTCGATGGTAATTGAGAAAGAGGGTGGGTTGTACGGGAGACGAATTGAAGGATGAATAGCGGCGAATGGCGATTGAGAGGGTATCGAGGGCAACGAGGATATTATCGCGAATCATAGCGGAGGTCGAGTATTCGCGACTCATTGAAATGTCCCCGATTCGTCTTGGAATTCAGATCGGCTGTCACCTCGGGTTTACTCGAAGAGAACCTCCGCGCGGTGAGCGACCACCACGAATTACGGCTGCGGTGAAAAATCAATGTAACCAACCTGTTGCCCCGAATTATCGTTTCACATGAATTTCAACCGAAGTCTGCTGTCGGCAGCTCTCGCGTTTAGCCTTGACTCTCTAATTGGGAGGTCTCACTCCTTCGTTCACTTCTTCCATTCCTCTCAAAATCCATTCTACGCGCTATAACACCAATTATAACGACTTTACCGAACACGAGAATTTTTCCTCTCTTCTTCTTTGGGACAAAAGACGACTTTTGCCCTGAGTACGACTCGACCCGCGTACCGATTGAAACGAATTCTTTCTCTTTTTCTTTCTCTCTCTCTCTCTCTCTCTCCGTCTTTCTTCTGCTGTGGCGTACTCACGTGTGCGCTAATTGGTGCCTTTCCACGCTTCCGTATTTATGCCGCTCGCGCTTCGGAGTCCGGCCACTGCAATTATGCTAATTACTTGCTTCTTCGACGAACCGAGAAACACGAAACCACCACCACCGCGCGCGCATCTGCCGATGTTTCATCTTCCGCACATGCAGGCGATGGCCCTTTAAAACTGCCCTTAAGCAACGACCTTTTCGTACAAACGAGACCAATTTGCACTTTTCTACTCACTAGAATGAACCGTCGACCGTCGTTAATTTCGACCGATATATTATACACACTTGCGCGCCAGTTGAGCCGAAAGAAAGGAGATACAGTGTCTGTCGGAGAAAGACAAAGTAGATTTCCCTTATAATTGATTTCGATCGCGTAATCTGTCGACGAACACCACCACTGCCACCGATTCTCCATTAATATAAATTGCCTCTGTCGTGTTTCTCTCGTAATTACTGACGCGCGTAATTCGCGTTCATTAATTATGGCCTGGGGCGCCAATCCGTTCGTAAGAACCGCGAATTTCCTGCCACACACTCTCGAATGTAGGATAAATATTTATGACCGTCCATGGAACGCGGATCGGAGGCCATGTTTGAGTGAGGCAATGAAGCGTGCCGAAAAATTGAAATTAAATTGAACAGTATGCGAGGAATTTATTCGATGCTCGAAAGAGAATATTATTCGGCAACCTTATATAATTACTGTTTGGGGATAGGATGTCACGTGCCCGAGAGCGAGGAAGCCGACGACAGGTGTTCGGCACGTGCGACTCGCGGGTAACTTCCTTCCGGGAAAGTCTCATAAAGCGGCACAACGCGCCGCTTCTTGCTTTCGCTTATGAGCATTGCTAGCAGGCTTCCCAGCGCGATAAAAACTCGAGGAAACTAGGAAAACTCGGCTACCACTATCGTCGAAAAGCGTCATTTTCGAAAAGAACGAATCTCCTTCGGGAGCTTTTCTTACCAATGATTCCTATCCGAAGCACCTTCTCCTCGCGAGAATTGAATCCAATTAAACTTGCAGGATCGTTCATCGGCGACTGTGGCAAGCTTGACGCGTTTTCGCTTAATTGAATCGCAACACGTTTTTCAACCATGAACAAATATGCGAGGTAGCGTAGTACAATATAAAGTTTAAAGTTCTTGGTAGAAAACTTACTAGCTTCTTTCTCTCTCTTTACCTATTTAGATATCTATTTCTCTCTTTCTCGTTCGCGTAACCGACTTTACCAGGTCGTGTCTTTATTTCGCGCGAGTCTCGTCGTTTTGCTGGGCGTACCGGGCGTACCATTCTGATTGCATTAACCCGATACGCTTGGAGTTCCGCTTGAAAAAAGAGGCAAGAACTCCGCGGGGAATGCGCTCCTTAATTATCTCGCGGCAGTGCAATCTTTCGGCACGGCTGGAGCCCTACGGTCTTTCTATTCCCTTTTCTCATTCTCCTTCCCTCTTTTCTTCGCTTTCTTACGTCCGTTCTCTTTCTTCGAGACCTCCACCTTGTCTGCTGAATCTTGCACGTGTCTCTTTGCAGTTCCGCTTTCCGCTTCCGCGGGAGAGGATTCAATTAAATTTAGCGGGATAACCTTTCAAAGCGAGAATTTAATCCCTCTAGAAGAGGAGAATTTAATGCGATGTCCTTAGGTACTTACCTTCCGAGAAGGTGTCGCGCGACGCCTCGGTTTCCGGTAATAAATGTTTCACAAAGGGTTTTAGCGTGTTCCACTAATTGACTCATTTGCCGAAACTCTCAAGAAGGGCTCTGCAATTATTTTCGAACCGAGGGAAACTCATTTGCATAGTTTTAGACGAGTATCGGAGTAATCTTATCGCTTTCCTATCTCGTAAATCGACCCTACCACCAACAAGACTTTATTTCGGAGGAAAAGGTTTCCTCAGTGACGCGACAACCTACCGTCGGACCGACAGAATTTTTCGGAAATTCACTGGAAATCGAGGATATACGAATCTCGAGCCTTTCTCGTCAAGGATAAATCTACCAAGTGACTTGCCCCTCTCCCCTAACTCTTAGGTTTGATCCCCGAAAACTATATCACCGATGCAACAACCCCTGCGAAACGGGAAGTTTGAATTTAGACGAGGCGAAATTTATGGAAAATTCACAAGAGCGTCGCGTTAAGCTCGTTTATACGTGTATAAGGATTAACGTAAACAGAGGCTAAAGCGATGAAATGTGCTTCCGCCTCTTTCTTTCTCTTTTTCTCTTTAATTTTTGTCAAGTTGTGGTCTCGTCGAGGAACCAGCGAAACATAATTAACACTTTAAACGCAAATGCCAACCCTTCCTCCACGCTTTTAGAGCGTTCAGAGAAAAAAACTAAACCCACAGACTCGTTTATTCTAGTCGCCGAGCGTCCCTGGGACAAGAGGACCTCGAAAGTTTGTTTTCGCGCAAGGATTAATTATTCACCAGCGTAAAGAGTCGAGCATTGTTTCGGATATTGTTATTGTAGGTTGTGAAAGGATTGAAAGATAATCGGCTGCTAGCTGCTAGCCAGGACTATAATTCCGCGAGGCTTTTAAAGGATGATCGCTAAAGCGATCCTCGATAATGGGATTAATCACAGCGCGTCAGCGGTACCAACGCGTGCTGCTGAATAACGTGTCCTGTTGCGAGCCAACAATGTCAGTGAGACCTTTGTAAGTCAGCCTCAATTACTAGCCACCATCCACTAGGAATTTTCGATTTTCCAAAATTTCTAAGACAGACTGTCAAAAATAATCTCACTGAAATATTGAGATACTATTTGCTGGAAATTGTAGGGAGAATTCTAGAGGTGCCGATTCGATCGTTTTGATTACCGTGGTTAATTGACCCGAGATCCTTGTACGACGGATTACATAGCGGGATTCGAAGATATCTGGAACAGGAGTACTCACCGTGTCTGGATTGATCTTGCCAATCGAAGTTTGACTCTGCGAGCCGAGGAGAAGGTTAACGGCGTGGTTTGATCTAATTAACCAGTTGGGAAATGTAGACAGAAAGGTCAGATCTGGCTCGCAACTCGAGTCCTCGCAGGAACGCGTTTGATTAAAACCCATTTATCAGACGAACCATGACCTGCTGCTAGCAAGTCGCCCTCTCTCTCTCTCTCTCTCTTCGACTGGCGGAAACGTCGGTCTACCCTCAACCAACATCCGCCTCCCGCTTTCCTTTTTGCCGCCTTCCTCCCGCCCTCCAACTGTTTCTCTTGCCTCCGCCAACGAAACTGCTCGAGGCGGAAGCTTTCCAAACAAGAACTTGCAGAACAATAATCCGTTTATATCTCGTTCCTCTTTCTTCCTCTTTCTTCTTCATTTTTCTTATTCGACCCTGCGCCCTCATTATATTTTCTTCTTTCTCCTCTCATTTTCCACTGGAATTTATTCTATCATCTGTTTCTTTGGAATTTGAGTAGAATGTAATTTTCCGTCGCTTCTGTGGAAGTTTCTGGTATTGTACATTTTAGATAATTAACCAGCGAACTTTCATTAGATCGTTGATTCCCCGAAGTCGAGGTCACTGAGCGAGCTTTTATTAAGGAAACCACCGAGAGAGATTTGATCCTCTTAATCCTTTATTCGTACGTAGAAGTTTCTCTAAAGCGACGAAAAGCATTTTGGGATTCGCTCTTCGGTAGTTTCGTTACCGTGAAAGGACCAAATCGATAATCGGGGAGGTGTCACGATTCCCAGAGGTTCGAAGGATAATGTGCCTCTGGGAAATTCACTCCTTTGGCAGCAGTGCCTTTCGTCTACTCGCGAACGGAGGGAACGAAAAGCGTCGCGATCTGGCGATATAAGGGCCTCGAAAGGGCCAAGTACCGATTACGTACGTGACTTTCTTCGAACTCGTCCCTTTATCCTGATCTCCCTATACTTTAATGAAACCCTCTCTCTGCCTTTCTTTCTAAGGACTCTTTCCATTTCTCCCGTTACAAAAGTGGGCTGAAATTTTTCTTGACACGCACACTAACTGTCTCTGACTCTCCCGCAAATCGCTTACGAGCGATCCAAACCGAAGAACCGGTGGTACTATTTTCCGTTATTTTCCGCCGGTTTCGAACAGACCCGCCAGAATTCCGATTCCCGGAGGTCGCAGAGGCCACTCGGAATGGACCAGTGATCGAGGGATACCACCTCGGCTAACTCGATTTCCAATCCCGGGGCAAAAATCGATTTTGTCGCGGTTTGTGCGATTCTCCGCCGCGGATTTCGAATCTCTTCCGGGTCGTTTGAGAATTTTCGTCTCGTCTATGGAATCGCGGAGCGTTATCCCTTCCCACCCACTTGACGAGTTCGTGAGACCTCAAAGGAGAGAAATCTCCCTTTCCACCGTACCCGGGAGACCGAGACAAATTTGTTTACCCGCGGCCGAATGGATTTTTCGGCGACGCGTTGCTTCGAGACGCCCACCAGCCTTTATTTTCGCCATTATTTTCCAAAGTGTCGAGGGTAGGAGGCAAACTGAATTCGAGCTCGGTCTCTCGTGCCATTTCTTCTTCCATTTCTTTCTGGTCCCCTCATGAAAGGGGAGCATACAACGTAATGTACCAAATCGCTTGTAATTCTCGCTCATCAATATTAAATTAGTAATATTAAAGCCGCTTTAAAGTGGAGCGGTGGAACAACGGTAGAATAGAATATAGAGCGAATGGTATTCGAGCAAGTCTACCCAATAGTCAAGGTGTTAATGGAGAACCGTGAATCCAGAGAACATACGTCGTCCAAATTACAGTTTCCTTCGATTAACTGCTCTCCTCCGAACCACCTGTTGTGTGTGCAGTAATCTTGCAGAGTCGTCAACAGTGGGTCTATAGTTCGCCTCGATGCCAATGATAATATGTTATCAGAGAGCGAGACGGACTCCGGCAATTAAGCATCATCTCGCTAATTGCCACTGGCTCGAGAGAGAGAGATATCGGAGCAACGGCCACACCCGCAGGACAATAAACAAGAAATTTCACACAGCAGTTAATTCTCAAAGGAAAAATTTGTTCTCGGAGTCTCCTGATATCAGTATTCAGTACCGATTAGCCAGAGAGATTATCGACCGACGAGCCCATTGAAAACGTGACGGATTGACTGAAGCTCGATGAAACCAGCTTAAATCGCTCGTTGGATAGCTAGCTCGCAAAGTCGCGCCCAAATGGGGCATCATCCGCAATCCAGCCGGATCAAAATCGGACAGCTGACAGCGGAATTGAAAACGTTGATTGGCAGCGGCCAATACGTCGAAGGCCTCGGCCACCAGAACGAGGGGTAGAAATGGAGGAAGAGGGAGGGAGAGGCGGATACGGCCGCGTTATATCAATTAAGTGGCCACCGAACTCGAAATTGATCTGTACGCTTAATTGGAAAGGCCGCTGGCGTTAGAAACCGGCTGTACTCACGATTATACCATCACTGCGTGCCTCTCTCATTATAAGCCCGCAAACACGTTGCCTGTTAAACTAGGATAAAAGGAAAAGCGAGAAAAGTCGGTAGGGTAATAAAAGGTAAAAGGGAGAATTCTCTTAATCCGGTTGCTTCGTTGCCTTTTCCCAAGCGGTCACAGGATAGCGGCGATCAGGCTAATTTTACACGCGAGCAAACGCCAGCAGAATCGGCTTGGTCATTAGAGGGGCCTCCTGGTTAGAAATGATGCTGCTGCTGCTGCTCCTGATTATACGGCTCTCGCATCAATTTGTCGGGCTCGGTAATCGGGCTGGCGGTATCCTGAGCGCAATGAAAGTCCGTCCGGATCCGTTTGCCCGTTAATAAGATTAACCAGAACGCTCGGGCGTTATTAAGCGCCACTGAGAGAGGAGATCGGAGAAAAAGTTTCATTCGAGCGTGGTGCGAAAGCCGCCTCTTCTACGTCCTTTTCCCTCTTGGTTTTTCTACCATCAGCCGCCAACGAGATAATTTCCCCGCGACAGCGGAAACAAAGCTCCCAATAATTCTCATGAACGAGCAGAGCCACTTCTTCACGGGCCATTTGCATAAATAGCTGGCCAAAGAACCGCGATTATAGGTAGAACATTTCTCGCCTGCTAACGAAAGCTTAGCTCGGTTCTCTTGTCTTTTAGAACCTTATTATTGACTGTAATATTATTATTCTTCGTCGAATTCGCACTAGTTCATTCGCCGAAAATAATTCCGGCGATTTAGAGACATATTCGCGAATCAGTTCTCGGGAATTAAAGGGCCAAAAGGTAAAGATTTTTAAAGTGTTCCGATGCAGTAAGACAATCAGTAAAGTATGCTGAATCAACCCTTTCGTAGGTCGGCAAAAGTGGCACGAGCTAAACCAAGTTTTGCGAGTCAAAGTTCTTCTCCTCTCTCGCTTCCATCAAATGAGGAATATTTCCGGCGTACACGATATCCACGAACCGTTAGGGAGAACTTAACCCTATTTGAGAGGATGCTCGTAAAGCCTCTCTCATTTTGCAGCTTCTAGATGTTGTATATGCGTTTGGCGAAACGAGATTTTCGGAGCATCCGTTGCGAGCAACTTTGAGATTGAGTATCGGGCTAAATCTGTGGAAATACACAGTCCTGATGGAGCTAAAAATCATTCCTCTTTCCTGGTTTTACTATTTTTCTGAAAATTTCTCACTGGTAGAATAGCGACCAAAATCCCACGGGTCGCGTATGCATCCAAAACGCATCCGATCGGATCACGTTAAATTCAGTTCCTTTCTTCGAGCCAACCACCAATCGACCGATTTGCTTCACTTTACTCTGCCAATATCGTTTAACATTCTGTAAATTGAGATAAAATTTTTGCCTTGGCATCATATTTTCCCTAAAAGCGTTGAGTCATTGGAATCGCTCCCAGATATCTTTTCGGGAGTCAAAACGACAGAGTGTTGTCTCGCGAAGTTTTTCCAACACTTGCCAATGCAAAAGGGTAGCAAATCCGCTGGGCGAAATCTTGTCGCGCTCCACGTATTCTCTTCGGTTTTATCAAACCGCTCAAAGCAGAATCGCGCGCGAGAGGCCAATGCAAATTTCCTTGCGAGCGAGATCCCGCGGCAGCTCGAACCAGCCGGAGATGGGCTAGCTTTATCCGTGGATTTTTCAGAAAATTCGTGTCTCGTCTTGGGAAATCTCTACGGAAGATACCTAATCCGAGAGAGAGAGAGAGAAAGAGCGACAGAGAGAAGTAGGAAAAATAAAAGTAGGAGTTAGGCTTCTTTCTTAGCAGGAGGCACGAAAATTTCTGTGGTTTTCTTTCGACGGCTAATTACCCTGAAATCTTATTAATATCTTCGGCTTTGATCACCAAGAAGATTTTGACCTGGAGTCATAGTTAAACGACACGTAATTCGATACGAAATCGTCAGGAAGTGACCGCACTAGCAGAAGCAGCTGATTCTTGCGAAGCAGGAGGCGGATGAGACTGTCATTTGCAAGAAATTGTGGCATATTACCAGCAATTTCTTCTTTTAATTCCATTTTAATGAAGCCTCTTTTGCTCGGGAGCGCGATGCAGTAGTTGGCTTTATTTATGCCGCTAATTATTCGATGCGTCAATTTCACTTCTGGCGGAAGGGAGAGAAGCACGAAAAAGCTCCCACTTCTTCTCTGGTAGCTCCCAGGGATGATTTATTCGCAAAGCAAATTCTGCAAAACAGCCACACGATCGCAATGATATCGTCGTAGACGAGGAAGAAGAAATATAAGAAAGAGCGGGAGGAAACAATTTCTGCAGAAAATACTAGTTCCAGTATTGATCTGGAAAACTGGCTTCTTCGTTCCGTTACGTCATTTCAGATTTTTTAATCATTTTTTCTACTTTACTACGCTCCATCCATCCCATTTCCGTCGGAGCGACAAAGTCCTCGGACTCGTTGTGGGATTTACCCCTCCCAGGAATATTTATGTATGCCGAAACAAAAAGAAGTATTGGTCGCGCGCGGTGGACGGTCCCAGCGTGCAAGAATAACAAGGCTATTTCTGGGATTTGCATAGTGTCTTTTCATTTTTCGAAGGCTTGTCGCCGACTACAGGCCGTGCTATACGCTCACGGAATAATAGAGCAGGCTCGCTTGGTTCTCTTAACGAAGCAGGATTCACTATTATCCTATATTATATCGTACTATATTCGATGCACTCTTCAAAGCAGCGAGATTATGTTTTCAACGAGCGACTCTAGAAATTTCATTTTCCTCTCTTGGAGACTGTATTACGCGTCTGCGACTCTCTTTCGCTCGCTGAGAGCCCACCAAAAGAAGAACCGGCTTCCAAAGTACATACATACTTCCTAACTAGACGTAGAAAAGAAATCAGAAGTACACATAAGTTCCCACCAAATAATTATTCAACACCAATCTCTTCGTAAATGAATCTCTATACGATAGAACAGATTTTTATTGCGAATTGCAAATCTAAAAAAATTGCAGGCCCGTTTGCGAACCATAGGAAAAAAACCACTGCGAACACGTATCACCCCTCGTTATTACTGTTTACTGACTCGGTCCTCAGGGCGTGACACTTCTCCGCAGTTTGCTTGGTCAAGTCCGAGGGCAAGGAGAGGGAAAAGGGTGTTTGAAGCTTATTCGCACTGAGACGTCAAGGCATAAACGTCGGCTGAACGCGTCAAGATAAATTTACCCGGTCAAGGGGAGAGGCAGCGACTCCCTCAAAGTCGCTTCTTACAGGAATAGCTGGAGTGTCTTTTACTCGAGGCGAACAGAGACGGAGCGAGAAAAAGGGAAAACGCGTGTCAACCTAAGTTATTCCGATATTCCAGTGCCTCTTGGCTTAGCAACTTGGCAAATTTCTTCGAAAACGATAAATCAGTGCCGAGAGGCGCGACGAGAGTACTGTTATCGAAGTATGACGCGACATTTTCCCGTGAAACTACCTCGCGACAAGTATAATCATGCGCGAAAGTATTTTCCGTGGAAAAAGGGGGATTAAATTCAGAATTCGTGGAAAATTCCTGGCAACCCTACTGCCGGCTTTGCTAGTACTACTTTTCAGAAATACAATATATGTACATATACATGTATGTAAATGTATTTTTATTATGAATTAGAATTACTCATTGTTCAAAAATACAATTTGCGGTACTAATTGTAAGAATATTACTCATAGTAGTATAATATATGAGGAATTGCGAAAATATCAATACGAAGAATGTATAGTAATTCTGACGGCATGCATGTTTGCATAGTACTCGATAACCAGAGTATAGAGGCTCAGGAAAGATGTCGATACAGTTAAATATGTACAGAGTCGCCTTCGATAGGAGCATCGAGCGGAAAGTGAATAACGAGCGCGGGTGCACGAAGCAACGATTTTCAGGGAAGTGAATTAAAACGTGACAGCGACTATTTGGCCCAGGTTAAGCGATCGTTCGTCCCATAAACTCTTTTTCGCAACTCCCAATATGTAATCCCTTGTCTGGCCGAACGAGTGAAGCGAGTATTCGTGAAGTGGGGCATCGTCAATCACACCTTCAGCGAAAATTGGTGATTTTTCCCCGAGTACTCCCGCGAACGTTGAATGCATCAGGGTTCCAACGAGGCTCCCAACTATGGTCCTAGTTATCCTTCTAGCGGTGATCTCTGCTTACTATGCAACACTCCTGCGACTCGTGCCGCTTTCATAATTTCACTGCTATTTGCAGGAGCACACGCGAAACGTAGTACCATGCACAAGAGCTACTCCTACAATTGAAACGACACGAACTACCCTACCCTCCTTACCCCCACGTAAATACTAGCTTCTACGTTACAACACACTTTACGTGTCTGGCATGAAACGGCGGATGAGCAAATCTTTGCTCCATTCGGATCAAGGGACCCAGAGACTAACAAGTGGGAATTCCTTTTTTCGGGGAGTGTTAACGCGGCAGACAAGAGCTTCGAGACTTTCTCTAGAACAATGTTGACCGAGGTACCTGCAGTTGCGAATGTGTGATAAGATAACAAAGATTTGGAATTTTCGATATTCGAATATTTAGCAAAAAAGGACAGAGCGTATGTGCAGGTATATAGAATCAAGTGTTCCAAAGTGTTAAATTTTTACTGGAAACGTGATGTGATCTCAGGAATAGCGAAAGTTAAGCATTGTCCAATTAGTTGCAATTTCCTCTAACAATAAGGAAGGCGTGGTCCATTGAGTGGGGAGTTTGGAGCCGGAGGGAGGTAGGGCGAGAGGAAGAACTTGGTTCTCGAAGCAAGGCGGTCCCCTTGAACCGCGACACGTTGACATTCCGGTGGAGTGACGGTGTACACGCGCGGCTGGCCGCACTGGCGCACAGGCTAGCGAAGCGGCCGAAGCGTGTAGCCGCGAGCCTAACGTTGGCTAAGGTTAGTGAGCAACCACGGCTCTTGCATGTATGTGTGTGTACAACTCGACGGACCACGTAGGTAGCGCCCACCTTTCCTCAGCTGTGAGACTTGGTCGACTAGTAGAACTTTTCCGGTGGAAGTCGTGCCTCGCCTCTGCATCTCTGCCAGACGCTGCTGCGTGGGTTCTTTGACCCGTTGGGATTCTCGCTTACCTCCGATAATCATTAGCAATGCTTATTCGTTTCCTTCTACTAGCCTTCGATTCGACCGAATACTCGAAATTCGCGATGTGGAATTCGAGATGATCGGTAAATGCGTATGTATTTTTCTTAATTCAATGCTAAAGGTTTCTTGTCGCGCAGAGCGTCTAACAAGACTCCTCTAAAGCGAGTCAAACTAGCGGGATACTTACAAATACGGAAGAAGCACGATCTCGCAGAACTCGACCGCAACAATATCTAGACTGTATCAGGCAGCCTTTGCTTATTTGCTTATCCCCCACTGTCCGAGCAGGCTCGTTGCTCCAGTGCTACTATTGCACTCGTGCATAGGACTCCTCGAGCTTGTGTCCATGGTACAATAGCGTAGCGCGTAACGTCGCGGAATATACAATAATACGTATAATACGCATGAGGAAACGAGGTAGAATCGCGTCGGGAGTATAATCCGAGTTTCGCGAATGATTCATCGATGTGTCATCGTCGGGATTGGGCAGGGCAAGGTGACGAGGAGAGGGAGAAGGTAATAGGAACGCGTGCCGCTCCGGGTGAAAACTTGTCTCGCGAGTGGTGCATTCATTCGCGTGTGCAGCCACGGTGCAGCTCTCTTACTCGTAAATAGATCGTATCGAGCGGGCCGAGGGCCGGGGGCCGGCGGCCGCTGCCGCTGCTCCGCAGTCGAGAGGAGACCAAGGAGACTACGTAGAGTACACTCGGCCCGCCGTGGCATTCGTGGGTGCGACCGTGCGACCGTGCGCCATGACGCGACACGATGGAACCTCACCTTGACTTCGGCTTTCAATGGAGAGAACTGCCGATTGATCCGTTCGCGCGCGAGAGAGCCATCCTCGAGAGAGAAAGAGCGTGGCAAGGGTGAACCGTGACCGTGAGAGTGTGCTCGTCCAAGTGATCCGTTGAGTTGCGACCGATACACATTGGGAGTCAAGACCTAACAAGTGAAAGACCCGAAGTGCAGCTTTGTGGTGGGTGCATCGATCTCTTTTTCCCCTCTCTGCTGGTAGCACAATATACATGTATTTTGGATCCACGTGGCCTTTGGCATTCCTTTCCCTTAATCGAATCTTCCAAGTTCGCCGAAGAACAATTCTCTCGGTGTGGCTATCTTTTTAGTTTCTAACCGTGGAAGGATCAAGGTACAAAACAGACGGCATTCCTCGACTTCTTTTCTAATAGATCCGACGACGTGACGCAATCCCGGGTAGCGTGCCGTTCAGTAAGCGTTATTTAACGCAGTCTGTCCGCGATTTCTCTTGCAAATCTCTCGTCTCCATCGGGCTCGATTTTCCGCCAGCTCGTGCTATTTTCTTACCGTGCAACTTGGTTGAATGTTCGTGTTACGACTTGGCGAAATATCTCGCCTGTTTGAGCATCGTCGACGAGGAAAGTTTTGCTCCGCGCAGGGGTTCGAATTCCTCTTTCTTACGCCTGTTTTCTCAGGCAAGGCTGTTATTAGCCGAATCTCGAGGAGCAATATTGCACAGACTTATCCGAATCCGATTGAAATCGCACTACTAACCGAAGAACTTCACCGCGTGAGTAACTTTCGTGGTACTGTATTCGTGCTTTGAGTCGAACTTCACCCAATTATCGTGCGGAAAACCTCGAAAATCCATCCGTTTCGATTCGAACTCGCCGGTTTAGCCAGCCGAGCGCGAATCCGCGATGTACGAATTAACAGAAATGGAATGGTAATGGTAGAAAGCGGTCCGAGTTCGTTTCTAATTTCTCCGATATCCACCTTGAAATGACTTTCTACGTGAACTTGCGCAAAATTGCCCGGTTTTAATAACCTTTTCGCCGCCAGATGGCCCTCGTAAAGGAATCCGAAGATTTCAATTTTGGTTCTATTTTATAAAATATCTGCAACGTAGTTTTCCTACTCAATTTCATTCATTTAGAATAATTATTAGAATTTATGGAGATTGTTAGAATATTACGCACAACTTCATAACAAATTGGCGGATTTTGTACATCGTATACAAGAGGACTTAATACTGCAACAAGTATTCGGTACTAGGAGAAGTTACATGCGAGAGCTCAAATCTAAATTGAAGTAAACGGTCAACTTGGAAGTAAAGGCATTAACGTTCTACTATTATCAACATTCTGCTAGTATCAAAACAGTTAATTCTCCTACAGGGCATTACGCAAGTTCTCATCGTCTAACAAATAACAATCGTGTAACATAGTCAACTCTTACCTGGCAAAATCGTACGAGAGATCGTCGTTAGTAAGTTCTTCCCAGTGCTACGTGCAATCGAAGCGCATAAGTTTCCTGAAGCATCAGATTTTCAAGATCGAAAAGTTTCGCGAAGAGGTAGAAAGTACCTTTCGGATTTAACTAGGGCTGCAAATTCGTTCGAGTCAACCCCTTCTCTTGAATCAATCGGATCAACTTTGTCATTAAACTCGAATTATTGGTCCATTATTCCGATTTTTTCCCCTCTCGATGAACGTTGGCTGTTGATGTGCAAGCGAAAATAAGAGCACGCGACGCGTGTAATCGTTCGCACAGTTTACGCCTGCAAACCATCAATTAACCACGATATTTCTTTCGAGCGTTTCGCAAGGCTGCTGGCAAATTTTCTACGCTCAATTTAGTCAGGTAATTTAATAGTGGTCACGTCACAGTGCTTGACGGGACTTAACACGCAGATCGACAGGTACTTCCATGCGTAGCGCTGCTTATGTTAGCCATAAATAGATTATTCAAGGGAAAAGATAGTTTCTAAGCAAACAGAGAGGAAGCATCCCGCTACACCAGGAATGATAACTAGTAGAAAGAAATAATGGAAAATCCAACCGTATAAGGAATCTAATTATGCTAACCTAGTTTTTTCTAGAGTATAAAGTAATCTCAATTGCAGTGGTCAGGCGTTATGACCCCACTTATTCGGATTGGATACACGTAAACGAAGTTTTCATGGTACACATATTTCAGTTTTGACGATTTAGGAGTCTTTGCTGGGAACTAGAGGGCAGAAAAGTAAAGAGCTCGGTGCTCTCGCGGAAAATCTTGTCCGGGTGGTGGATTCTCCAGTAGTTTTGAGGCCGCGGAGAGGAAATGTTTCCAGCGGGTCGCACATAATTTCGTGTCCAAGTTCTCGTTAGCTAGGGCCGGCTGCACCGGCACGGCGTTAATTATTCATCCGCGTTTTCTAGCGGGCCGCACTTGACTTCTCGCGCTGCGCCTCTTTTAACAACGACTGCGCGACGATAGCACTATCTTGGACTTGAGGATGAAAGATTGCCGCGAACACGCTTATTTTATCGGTGTGTCATTCGCAGGCCGTTCTAGCTAAGAAATTCTCTTTTTGGAATTTACAAACCTTCGCATTGAAATGGATCGGTGATTCCAGATGTTTTATTTGAGTAATTTTTTTTTGAACTCCTCTCTGTCCGCGAAAAAGGTATGTGAGAAGATAGTATACGTACGTGTACTATCGTACATGTATAAAATAGATACATGCTCGTTGTTGGAAGTTCCAGTACATAGGAGATACCCAATACAGATACATATGTAGTCGAGAGCAACGCTCGCAAAAATCGCGCTCTTCTTCAATTTGCTTCGCACATGGCCATAGGTATTCCTGTTTTGATCGAAGAACAGCGATTCGAGGTAAATGCCACGGCAGCGGTTTCGCGAACTCGAGAGGAACGACTCGCAGATCTAAGGGATATTAGACATGCTCGAGCGATCTTCTTCGAGTTGGCGATTTTTGAAGAACGTCGATTTTACTGGGTACTTCAGAAATAGGTGATCAAATTTCAACGTTCTATTCTATTCAGCTTATCGGGGTTAAGAGAGACGAAATAAACATATAGATCCAAAAATTCTTTAAAGACGTTGTTCTATTCTTTTGGCGACTTATTTCTGAAACATCCAGTATATTTGCTATTCGCGGAAGATTCAAATCGGGTATTATTAGAACCGAGAAGAAAGGGTTCGAAGGATAAATCCCATGCACATTCTGTGAACATTCCGCGTGCCATTGATCCCCTTGATAATATGGCCAGATTTTATGGGAAATTCGCGAAGTAACGACTTTCGGGTTTTCGATGAGAGGCAACTTTTTGGATTACCTCTCCTCGAAGGCGCGCCCTTCTCGTAAAGCAAAGTTCGGGGTTTGTCGGGGAGGTTGAACTCTTACAACGAATTGGATCGTCTCTTACGAAGCACCTCGTCACGAAGCACCTCTGATAGCTTGTGTGTTTCGTGAAATTTAATATAGCGAATTTCTATATTAATTATAGCCCCTTACTCTTAACTCCCACGCAGGCGTTAATTACTGACATTCTAATTTAATGGTTGCTTCGTCTCTAATGTCTTCTTCAACGTCGACTTTTGACTCATTAACGTTGCTCCACTTATACATAGCGTTAAAGTATTTCTCTTATTTAATTGAGTAATTATGTGAACGAGCAAGCGATCGAGCGTTGCTTACTTGGATTCAGCGTTAATGGAAGAAATCTTCATCGTTAAGTTTGGATTCTGACTTTGATGGAGAACCACGAAAGTCGCGTATTAGTAGACCTAACCCGACCATGAGTAACGATCGAAATGATTCGCGAATTGCAATAAAATACCGGATGGAGAACAGCGACGTAAAATCCCAGTGACCCACATAAAATGCGTGGCGTCTCGCGCCTTTCACCTTTCAATGAACGGAGGAACGAACCGTCGTAAATAAAACATGCTTCTACTCTCTTCTACTCGGGTGTTCCGGCTGAAGCAAGATCTCGTAAAATCGGTGGCTTTGTGCAACGCGCGCGCCGCGCTACGTCGCGGTATGTTCCGCTCGCTTATCGATATCGATATCGATTTCCACTCGAGGAACAAAGTCAACATTGTCGCTCGAGTACCTTCAGACTTCCCTCTCAGTCCTCTGCCAACCGGAACTTCCCGTTTGGCGAGCTGCGCCTAATTTCCTCGATTGCAGCTCCAAGAACTACGAAACTCCCAGTCAATGGACTACCGTTCGTCGTCTAATGAATTGCGGTAGACTAATAAGAAACGTTCAGGCAGCAGAGGCTGCGATCGAAATGCATAAGGGGCAAACGACCGATCGATATGGGTCAAATCAATCGCCAATAGGGTTAAAACAAGTTTCTTCAATGCATTGGGATTCATTTCGTTAAATGAAAACTTTAAGGGATGCCAAATTGGAAAAATAATTCCTTACAATGAATACCATAATTTTTGGCAATTATTGATACCTTGTAAAAACGACGCTCTATCACTAATCTACCACTTCCCTTCTCTCGAACTCCTATTAAACACTTCCTGCGACTCGATAAGCACAACACCTGCAGCCAATCGAGGTTAATGGATCTCCATAAAGGCATAAAGCAATAGAACGGTAATTATGCCTAAGCTAGTCTCACCGAGAACACCCCATCATCCCGTATCGATGTATCCTCAAGTTTTTGCCATCGCGATGCTCCTCAAGATCCCGGATACCGTTCCAGAAATCATTAAACCAGAGTTTGCTGGCAATTAACGAGCACACTGGAAAATTGGCCGTGCCGGCCGGTCGTTTGTACATCTGGCGGTCGTTGGCTCGCCTCGACGCAATGGTTAACCGTTAGAGGCGGCGCAAGTCGTTTTACCAGTGCTAGGAGTGGTCGTTCACGCTTTGGTGATTCTCTCTCACTCTCTTCTTCTTCTTCTTCTTCTTGTCTTTTCTCATTTTCCCTTGAATCGCCGAGCCTCCCCGACAACGTCTAATTAAACGCGAAGGAGCAACCCCCCGTCGCGTCGTTCCACTGGGGTCTTGCTTCGCGACTATGCACTATTATACAACTGCTGCCACAGTCACTGCGACTCTACTACTCTACTGTACTCGCTCCTGATGCCAGTCTTTATCCATCGGTGCATCGTTACTCGGCAAGTGCGTACTAGCAGTGGCTTTTACGATTCCGGAATACTGCTGGATACGACCGAGAAACGGAGGTAATCACGGAGTTCTGGAAACACCTATACACTCGCAGTTGCACCGTTGTGCGAACAGGTTCAAAGGTTCACCCCCATTTTCAACCCTCTGCACTTAACTATCCCTTCTCAGAGGACCAGTACAGTCTGGGGCCTCGTCTATTCTCGAAACTGTATACATATATACCAATAATGTATAACAGTATTATTTTGAAAAATAGAAATGATTCATTCGAATCAAAGACTGCGTCATTTATACTGTAGATCGTATACATAACGACACAGTGGTACGCTCTTCCTCGCAGGAGTTTAGCCGGCAGCTATGGTAATAGTCGGGCAATTAATTCAAGAGATCGCGAATCGCTCCGTTGCACCGGGTGCGCGGTTCTACTACGTCCTACTAGCGTAGGGTTCGCAAGGGCGTGCAGTAAGTTGCATGCTCATTTCGCAGCTGACTCAACAGCGTGTATAAGCGGGCACAGTTGGCGTGTTTACGATCGTAGTTGGCCTGAATGCTGCTGCGGTTATGCCAGTGGCCCGTTCCGCGATCGAGGAGATCCTATTATATCGGCAGTGAAGCCTTTATAAAGCCTTTATAAAACGCGAACGGAACTACAGCGTTTCACAAAGAGCACACTAGCTTCCTTTAGACTGGCCGAGACTCTCCTCGATAAAGGTGAGGAGAATCCGCAAACTTTTCCTACCCAGAGGGAATACTGTTTTACTCGACGAGTAATTGAAATTTCTACAAAGTCTCGCCCGTGATCTCGTTTATATAGGGTTTTTCTCTAATGCAAAAGGGAACCGAACAACAAGCCTCTTGGCTTTTTAGCCGCTAATTCACAGGATTATTGTAACTTGGTAGAAACTTTGAAGGCAACTCGCGTGCTCGCGAAATTGTGCTATGCGGAAACGCTCCATGGTCCTGGCTTGGTGCCGGGTTAACACCGGGTTAACGGCGCACTGAGCAACCGCGCTACTTTAATTCAGATATTGTTTATTTGCCGTGGTCCATTGTTCCCGAGCGTCCGGGGAATACCTCTTGTTGCCCCTTGCACGGTGTATTTCGTGCGCTGCATTTCTTATTGAAATGCTAATAATTTCACTGTTGCTGCCCCCCCGCATCTCAGCCTCGCGTAGTTTTCTACCAACTTTATTGGGTCAAGATGGCTTCTTTCTTTTTTGCCGAATAAATATCTCGCGATATTTGCAACCGGTCGTGGATCGTGGTGCAAATTGTGTATCGGAGGGAATACTGGATTGAAATTGGAAAATTTTTTATTTTTACGACAGTCTATTCTATACTGTATGTGTACTGATTCGGTAGATAGCTAAAAGCAGAAAAATATTGGTCTCATGTTATTTTCACGTGACCGTCACTTGTTTACGATGAGTTTTGTTTTTTTATTTGTTTAGCTAGTTAGTGGAAACTAACAAACCTACAGCCCCGCAGGATACACAGTCGAAAAATACTGTCGAAACTGCTAGAACTGTCGATTTCGATGATTTCAATTGGAAAAATTATATGAAAATTTATATGAACCATTTTCTTAACGAATTTAAAGCATCCTCGTGTCGTGCGGTTGAGACACTCCCGAGATTGCTTTATCCAAGATTTTCTGCCCCTCCAGGGACCAATCATCGTCTTTTTCGTTCCACTGCTTATGCCGTATACCTTGCATCGCGGTCGTACATCAAAAAAGAAAATAGCCTCTTAACGAAATAATCGCTTTTGCTCTGTGCCGGACAGTTCGAGTCACCCACGAAGAGAGAAAGACGGCGGAAAAGCGAAGAGCGTTCATCCTATTGATCCGACGCTAATTTGCGAATTATTATAAACCGTAAGCTGATATTTTCCAGGCAGCCTCGTCATTATTAATTATTAATCCGAACTAAATTATTCGGCAAGGAAAAAACTGAATTAAATTATCCAAAGTCCTTCAAGACCGCGGGATGAAAAATGCTAAGTAATCTCTGTTAGATCACCGACAATGTATTCAATTATCCAGCAAACTTCTCTCCTCCAAGTAATTAGTACACGTTGCTTCAGTATCCTTGTTCGTTTTCTCTCGCTCTATCTGCCGCTTCTTTTGCTCCTCTCCTCTCTATATGTATAGAGAAGTGTACGCACACCCGACACGTTGTACATACCTGGTAATAACGATAAAGGCACGTCTTTATTACCGCGAGGATCGCCGCGATAATCGTCGAGAACGCGTACCAGCCCGGCGCTTAAGCCGCTTTTATGCCCGAACAAATACTGCCTGGCGGCAACTCGTAAAAAAGCGTACTCTTCCTCTCCTCCTCCTTCTTCTTCTTCTTCTTCTTTCTCTTCTCCTGTCCGACGGCAAAGTATGTAACTTGGTACCAAGCTACCTCTGGCCCACCAGCAGAGTTATAAATCTTAGAAATTCGTGATTGCGACACTGGTGCAATGTAGCTTGCTGTACGTTGCGCATAGAAGTTAATTATGTAAGCCGATTCCAGGGTATAGCCAGAGTCCCATTAGGTTTTCATCCGTTGGCGCCCAGATTTTCGGCAATTAGCGCGCCACGTGCGGCGGAGTCTGCGGTCCGGGTCGAGGGGGGAGGGCGGCACAAGTTTTTGCCGTGCGAGAATTGGAGAGAAGTGGAGAGGGAAGATGACGAGTGGCCCGGGAACGAGGGGTATCCCTCGAAATGGCCATTTTCCCGCTCGGCAGCTCTGCCACCATGCGAAATCCCTAACGAGCCGCAATTAGATGTCGTTAAAGTAGAAACTTGCCTCCAGGGGAGATCCACCACGATTCTTTTCCCTCGACGATAAATAAAATACAGCTCTCTTTACTCGGTGAATCAGCGCGGAAATGCTGCTGATGGCATGCGCGCGCGCGGGGACACCTACTCGAAGTTGAACCCGATTCCACCAAACGACGTTGGACTAATTGATTTGGTTTTGGGGAGACGGGGATCGATCGAGGTCCTTGAAGTCTCTTAACGAGCAACGAAAAAGGACTCGCGAGTACCTGGAAGATTATCTCCGATGAGACTGCGGCTTTGCCAAAAAGGAACAAACTACGGTGACTGGAGTCTTGTATTGAATAACGCTGTCCTATCGGATTTCTTTTGCTACAACCAAAATGCTTTCGACGTTCAGGTCACCCGGTATAGAGTTTCCGCGAAAACGCTTCACTCGATTTTTACGAGGATGCAAAATATTACCCTGCAAGCCGAAGGAGACTCTGGAATACGATTAACGAAGCTGCTGCTGCCTCGCGAAAGATTAAACGCCGATCGCGCTTCCGAGTCGAACTCCGAATACGAGATTAACTTTGCCGCAGACTCGCCTCTGCTCTCTCTCTCTCTCTCTCTCTCTCTCCTCTCTCTCTCTCTCTCTTTCGCTTTCATCGATCATTCCTTCCATCTACTTGATTCGATACACTTCTTTACGAAGAAAATTTCCTCCCGACTTACCCGCTGGAATTAATTAATGTAGATTGATTAACGACCGACAGTCCTTTAATATGCAGTAGCTGTTTATTAAAGAGATACGAAAGAGACGTAGAAGATTCCACTCTTTAAGTTGAACTGCGAACAGCGAAGGAAGATCGACGACCGTCAATTCGCGCTTCCACCGGAATATGTACAAGGGTATATATCTTTAGACCCAGGAACTAGTGGACGCATTTTTCAAATTCCACATATCGACGAGTGTTCTCGGAACGGGCCGGCCACGACCGGACCACCTTCACACTCAGATATTTTTAAACGGTTTCAAGCGGAACTGCTTCA